>CM069593.1:22792455-23307455 GCA_035771175.1 Paratinospora sagittata
TTGGGGGGAGGCAATGAGGACAGCAGTCGATTTAATCAACCTTTCTCCATCAGTTCCACTGAACTACGACGTACCAGAAAAGGTTTGGACGGGGAAAGACGTTTCTTACAAACACTTGAAAGTATTCGGCTGCAGAGCATTTGTTCACATCCCTAGAGACGAGAGGTCCAAGCTGGATGGAAAAGCAAAGCAGTGTATCTTTGTGGGATATTCCCATGAAGAATTCGGCTACAGACTTTGGGATCCTGTCAACAAAAAGATTGTCAGAAGTAGAGACGTGGTGTTTCTTGAAGATCAGACGATCGAGGATTTTCAGAAACCTGAGAAGCCACAATCAGAAGAACATCCAGTTAATCTGGAACCAGTCCCACCATCAACAACTTCAGATGACAAGGGAGTTGCACCAGATACTGATGATGATGTTCCACCAGCTCAAAGTTCAGAACCAGAACAAGTTCCTGAACAAGTCCAACCAGAAGCACAACTAAGGAGATCCACCAGAGAGCGACAACCAAGTCAAAGATATCCTCCTAGCGACTATGTGATGCTCACTGACAGGGGAGAACCGGAAAGCTATACCGAAGCTATCACTGACCAGCATAAGACTGAGTGGATGAAAGCCATGCAGGAAGAAATGAAATCTCTGCATGAGAACCACATATTTGACTTGGTGAAATTACCGCAGGGAAAGAAAACCCTCAAGAACAAGTGGGTGTACAGGATCAAAAGCGAAGAAGGTAGCTCGCAACCTCGATACAAAGCAAGATTGGTTATCAAAGGATTCGGACAGAAGAAAGGCGTTGACTTCGATGAAATCTTCTCACCGGTGGTAAAAATGTCTTCAATCCGAGTTGTTCTTGGCTTGGCAGCTAGTCTTAATCTGGAGGTTGAACAACTTGATGTAAAAACCGCATTCTTACACGGTGATCTTGACGAGGAAATTTATATGGAGCAGCCCGAAGGTTTCCAAGTCAAAAGAAAAGAGAAACTGGTATGCAGGCTAAAGAAAAGTCTGTACGGTTTGAAACAGGCACCGAGGCAGTGGTATAAAAAGTTCGACTCGTTCATGAAGAAAATAGAGTACAACCGAACGACAGCTGATCACTGCGTCTTCATCAAGAAATTCTCTGATGGTGATTTTATTATTCTTTTGCTTTATGTTGATGATATGTTAATTGTAGGCCAAGATATCGGCAAGATTAACACGTTGAAGAAAGAGTTGAGCAAGTCCTTTGCCATGAAGACTTAGGACCAGCAAAACAAATCCTTGGCATGAAGATTGTTCGTGACAGGAAGAACAAGAGACTTTGGCTATCTCAAGAGAAGTATATTGAGAAAGTTTTAGAGCGGTTCAACATGAGCAAAGCTAAACCTGTTAGTTCTCCACTGGCAAGTCACTTCAAGCTTAATACGAGCCAGTGTCCTTCAAGCGAAGAGGAGAAATCAGAGATAAGCAAGGTACCTTATGCATCGGTCGTTGGCAGTCTAATGTATGCTATGGTATGCACTAGACCAGACATTGCTCATGTTGTTGGTGTTGTGAGCCGATTTCTATCAAATCCTGGAAAGGAACATTGGACAGCAGTCAAATGGATACTCAGGTATCTTAGAGGTACTTCTAGTCATTGTTTATGTTTTGGTAATGATAAATCTGTATTAGAAGGATTTACAGATTCAGATATGGCTGGCGATGTGGATACGAGAAAGTCGATATCAGGGTACCTAATAACCTTTGCAGGGGGAGCTGTCTCATGGCAATCACGATTACAGAAGTGTATTGCCTTAAGTACCACAGAAGCAGAGTACATTGCAATCACTGTAGGTTGTAAGGAGATTCTGTGGATGAAAAAGTTCCTACAAGAATTGCAACAGAATCAAGAAAAATATGTTTTTTATTGCGACAGTCAAAGCGCAATTCACCTCAGCAAGAACTCAACCTTCCATTCAAGGTCCAAGCACATTGACGTACGGTATCATTGGATTCGTGATGTGCTGGAAAATAAACTGCTGCAAGTTGAGAAGATCCACACTAATGACAACGGGGCAGATATGATGACGAAGTCCCTAACCAGCGAAAAACTTGCTATTTGTAGAAAGATTGCAGGTGTGGAGGAGCCCTGTTCCACATGAGGTGGAGGGGGAGATTTGTTGGTCCACTTCCTTGTGAGGCAGCAAGCAAAAACCATGTGGGCAGCAAGAAGGGCCAGCAAGAATCATGTGGGATCCTCAACAACCAAGGTGGGCTGCTGAACGAAAGGGCAGCCAACAGCCATCAAACTTCACGTGGGGCAGCTGAAATTTTTAGCATGGGCTGCATGGGTCACGTGGCTGACCAAAACATTTACAAAAAAACCCCTGTTTTAGCTCTATAAATAGAGCTATATTTTCAACTTGAAAATTATCTGAGAGAGATCAAATATTCGGAGAGATCTAATTCTAGAGATCTAAATAGAAGAGATCCAGGGAGCCTCAAAGAGAGTTTCTTTGAGAAGAAAAAGTGTGAGCCAATTTGTGAAGTGTTATCCACAAATTGAAGATACATAGTTAGTGTATATTTGTGAGAGATCCACCGAAAGGTGAAGTTTGTAATCCCATTATATTATAGTGGAAGTTTTTAAGCGGCCTACGGGTCCCGTGGTTTTTACCTCATCTTTAGAGGGTTTTCCACGCTAAAATCTTTGGTGTTATTTTGTATTTTAGTTTGGGAAATTGTCCTGAGATTGTAAAATTTATTTCTTTACAACCATCGATTTTCCCAACAGGTACCTTCTTGAAATGAAGGTTTATTCATCTGTTACAGTCATCAGCCGTGCCCCGTAATCTTCCTTTGCGAGTGTAGGTGGGGGTTGAGAATTGGGGGCCGCGCCTTAGCCACTATGAAAACTGACGCTTCTTTATAAAGAGCTCCGCACCGACACTACTCATTCTTAGGCGAACCAACCCAAGTTGATTCCTTACCTTTGCTTCCAAATATATATATAGATACAAGATAGTAACGTTGATTACTAACAAAGGAAACTTTTACTATTATTACTTTAGGTGCACATTATTTGTTGACTAAAGTAGGATGAGCTTCGACATGATCAGTATTACTAGAGGTATGTGCTTGTTATCTGAATACATATTTGCCAATAATATTAAATTTGACTTTATACATATAATTCCAGTACAATACCAATTGATAAGCCTATGCTTTTATGAATGTCTCCCACTAGTTCGCCCACATGCCAAGCTATCACATTCAAACAAATTATCTATTGCATGAAGCTCAGAAGCACTTACAGTCTTTGCCCCCAACAAAATCAAAGTTGAAGTTCATTAATGTTTTTTTTTTTTTTTTTTGAGTGCTGACACAAGGTCAGAGAATGTTGGTACTGAGGACCAAAAGAAATCGAGACCCCTCAAGAAGGCAAATACAACAGCAAAAGATATAAGAAGTCCAGATAAAAATTATACAAACTACCTATTATGGTCTCGCTTCCACTTTTATTAGGAGAAGAAAAGCTCACACTATTGCAAGAGGAGACAATCGAACTTCTGCTTAAAGTTAAAAAATTCGGATGCACACCGTTAAAACTAACCAACGTTTACGAAGTTCATTAATGTTAAGATAACGTTTGATTACTCTAATTTCAACATCTAGTTTTTCCAAAGTCTAATTAAAAGAGAGCATTTGATAATAATTTGTCATCCTCTAAATTAAATGAAGGTTAACAAATTTTAGATGTTAATTAAATCTCTAAAATAAAAGACAAAAAAAAACTTTATTTTTTCTTGTAGAAAAGGATTAACTACCTATATTAGGAATGGTTTATAACTTACCGAATTTGCATTAATCATCTATATGAAATAAATTTGTCACCACTTAAATATAAGAAGTGATAATTATCACAAAAAAAATTTTAACCAAATATTGCATATTCTTTTATTTTTTGGTACCAATTTTCCGACATCTCACAAATGTCTTCCTTCTTTTTGAACGAGACTAAACCTTCCAAATTCGAAGATCTGCAAGAGCAAAAGCACATCTCCTAATAAGATGGACGAGGGAGGGCTCGAAATTGTGATGAGTCTCTCAACCGCACCTCATAATTTCCTTCCCGAATCAGCGAACCAACCTCGTATTTTTTTAACCAAATATCGCATATTCACACATAACAATTAATTTTTAATTTTTAAAATTTTAATTTTTAATTTTTTATAAAGGCAAATAAATAATAGTTTTAATATTTTTAAAAATGTAAATACTTTAAATAAATAAAATCAAATATATTATAATATATTTAAATAAAATGTTATGATAAAATAAAATAAAAAATAAATAAATGAAAAATTATGATATTAATTTATTAATTTATTAAAATTTTAATATATTTAAATAAAATTTATCTTATAATAAATAATATATTATCAAATAAAATATATTATTATAAAGCCTAATCAATATTCGATATAATTATTTTAAGTTGAATTTAATTACTAATCTGATATATATCATAACATACAAATAAAATAAATATATTTTGATGAAATAAATCAACTATGTTTATAGTAAGAAGTTGAGATTTTAAATAACAAAAGTTTTATCTCTAACATAAAACTAAAATAAGAAGTTGGCGTATTAGTTCCTAAACAACATATTTAAAATAAGCTCTTATAAAGTTGTGTTTTAAAAAGATAAAGTTAATTTTTGTGGAGCTAAAAAAGAGTAGAGTTGCCAAAAAAAACCTAAAATGGAAATTACCAACATCAAGATTAGTAAGACTGAGCATGAATATGTTTAATGCAATTTTAATGAAAGTAAAAATGTAGACAAAGAAACAAGAGAAATTGAAAGCCAAGAGATCTGATGAATGAAAATTTTATGCACTTGAGATCAATTATTTATCAAGAGAAAGAAATATGAGAAAATGGACTATAGAAGTAAAAAGTAGGATGATTTTTTTTAATTGTTTTTTTTGAAGGTAAAGTAAGGTGAGTTAAAGTGCATGACTGATTATGCAATAGATCGACAAATTCCATTGAAGTTGAAAAAAAACATGTTAACAAACTAAGTCTAATAAAAATAAAAATGTTAAAATAAATAATGCATGATAAAAAGTAAAAATAAATATATTCAAGACACGATAAAAGTAGCTCCAATTAGAATTAAAATGAAAAAAAAAAAAAACTGATTAAAATAGTTTAGACACACGCAATAAAGATCATGGGAAGAAGCCTTAATTAGAAGAATAACCTATTAACAACCAACAATAATAATATAACTAGAAAAAGACCAAAAATAATATGTATTGATATAATTAAAAAAGATATAATTACTTCTAACATAGATGTTGTTTTAATAGGCGACATTTGCTGAATGTCCTAACCACATGAAATTATGAAATTGTCAAACAATCAAACCCAAATATATATATATATATATATATATATATATATATATATATATATATATATATCAAACACATTTGTATTCAATTAATTCATCCTTCTTTTTTTTTCCTTGTTCAACAGATGTGTGAGGGATCAGCTTCTGGATATAAATAAGCTAATGCACCTCCTTGGCTCGATCAAGACGGGAGTGGTTTTCATGCGGTACCGTTACTATAGCAAAACATGGCAGCACCATATTGCGCCACGTGTCTCCATTTAATATCAAGTAAATTTTAAATACAGAACATAAATTCTCCGCCAGCACTATGCTGAAATTTACTATTTTACCCTTTTGCATTGTTTTTCTTGTTTTCTTTTTTTCCATTTTTATCCCCACCCAATAATATTTTATGATATTAATATGCACTTGTAAAATTTAAAAACAGAGCATTTAACGCTCTACAGTACTATGTCGAAATTTATTGTCTAACCTTTTTGCATTGTTTTTCTTTATTTTGTCTTTTTTTATTTTTTATTTCCACCCAATAATATTTTATAATACTAATATGCAATTATACAATAAACTCTTTATTCAATAATTAAAAATATTAAGCAGGGCATCACCAGACTAGACATGGGGTTTTCTTTTATATTCTTTCATAAAAGAGAAAAACAAAATATTAATATGCCATGATAAATTAAAATAAAAATAAAAAACTGTAACAAAATAATTAAACCATTTTTAATTATTGAATAATAAGAATTTAAATAAATATTAATATGCTACTATATTATATAATATAGTTTACTGTATATTAGCATATTAATATCCTTTTTGTCTATTTTCTTGTTTCCCTTTAGGTCTATCTCCTTTATATTTTGTATGGTGATCCTGTTTTTTTTTTTTTTTCTTTATTTTAACAAGTAAAAATGTGGACTCCTGAAGAGAGACTTGGAAACAAAGAAAGAAAGAAATGTGCAAAGAAATCACACAAACATATCAAACAATTTACCGTGGCGTGGGATGTTCAATAGACTCATCAAGCAAAACATGTGGATCGATGCCCCCTAAATCCAAGGAGCCGATGCCCATATTTATGGAAGAATGCATGGAACCCATTGATTCAACAGAGTTACCTTCTCTTGCCGCCTTCGATGCCCTCTCGATCAAGATGGCTTCTTGTATCTCTTTCAGTACATCTGATATTGATGGTCTCATGATTCCATGTGGTTGAACACACAACATCGCTTTCTCGACTATCTTCCACACTGACTGGACATTATATCCATCCCCTAATGAGGGGTCAATTATTTGCTGAATGTCCCCAATTTGAATGTGTGATTTTGCCTGTGATATCATCAATCAGCATTAATGCTTGTACAGGTCAAATGCAATTTATACTAATATAAAGAGGATTCTTGGAAGTAGAATATATCCAGTATATGATGCCATACGGATAAAGGAAATGACTAAAAGAAAGAAAAATAATCTGTGGGGTCATAAGGAATAAGATTTAGACATACCCATTGAACAATGCTACGGACGCTGATGCCAAAGTTTTCACTAGATAAAGCTTCTTTTCCTGAAATAAGCTCGAGGAGTATGACCCCAAAGCTGTAGATGTCACTCTTCTCTGTAAATTGCTGAGTTACGTAATACCTATGTCAAGAGAAGTAAAAGCTCTCCTTAGGGCTTGGATAAGTGATTATCATCTGAAATTAGCTCAAGGAGAATGAGCCTGAAGCTGAAGATTTTCAAGCTTCATGTGGATAATATACACAATTTACTCACAGCAACTAGAGATATGACAGCCAAACTATAAGTAGAGAATTACAGGCTCCATGACAAGAATATCAATTATTTAAGAAAAGAAGAGAACAAGGAACAATATAAATATAATAAACAAATAATATCAATATCAGAACTACTAAGTTCTCCCTTTTTCTTTTTCTCTTTTCCCTCTTCTTTGTCTAGTTGCTAGGTGACTCAATTTAGACCAGCCTGTACGACCATCCACGTTGATTGCAAAATGGAGGCTAAAGCTCACACAAGTGCCCTAACGAACTCGATGAGGACTTACACAGTTTCTCCTCCACAGGGAAAACTTTTCCTGGATGGGAATGGAACCAGGAACCCCTTCCATTTGGGTAGTACATGGTCAACCACTAAACCAACATTGTTATAGCATTGGGTGTGTTCGGGTTCAGTTCTCAAGCATAAAGATTAAATTAATCTCAACTCCCAAGCATAACAGAATTTTGAGAATTTGAAAATTACTTACTCAGGGTCTAAATACCCAAATGTACCCCGTACTATGCCCGAGACTGCATTAGTTCCTTCTACTTTTGAAAGCCCAAAATCTGACACCTTTGCTCTCATGTGTTTGTCAAGTAGAATGTTGCTGCTTTTGAGATCTCGATGGACAATTGTTGGAACACAGCCTGTGTGGAGGTATTCAATGCCTGAAACAAATATGAGTAATTGGGTATTTAAGAATCTTCTGGGCCTAGAAATTGGAAATAATGCACCCTTCCCTTTTATCTTTTACCTTTCGCAGCATCTTCAGCAATCTCAAGGCGTTCAAGCCAACTGATAGTTCCCTCATGTTTTGAAGGTGCTACAAAAATTGACAAGCAGTTGAGTTATATCAAAGGTTAATTCACTTTTGAAAGCACAGGGGCTAAGAGACTTACCGCAAACATTCTCCTTGAGAGTCCCATTATGCATGTACTCATAAACAAGGATGCTTTTTGATTCATTATTTTTTGCATCATCTTGGCAGTACCCAATAAACTGCACGAGGTTTCTATGATGTATCCTTGAAAGCAATGTTACCTAGATAAAGTAAGAGCTTTTCATCGCTTAGTAAGTAAATAATAGAAAATTAGACACTTATTGTATCTTGTATCTTGAATAATGAAAGCAAGAATTGACATAAAGTTGTAGAGACTATTTACAATGTGCAGGGATGTAATTTCCCAGAGCAAAACAAAAAGGTATTACAGTCAGGTTAAAAATGGGACCGAAAGAAATAACTATTTTTCATACTTGCTCAGAATAAGACATGATTACAAAGAAGTGAATTGCATAAGCAATTACATTGCTATATCCACATGTTGATGAGCTGAAGATGGTTTTGGCATCATGAAATGCTAAACATGGTATTTACGGAAACAAAAGGGGGAAAAATATTAAATGATGTTGACAGAAAGTTTCAGCATAAGAGCAATAGGTATTAAGGATTTCTATAGATGACAGATCCATGAGGCTAAAGGATTAACACATACAGAAGATTCAGACATAATTTTGAGTGTACAAAACAGTTAACCCTGGCATGTTTTACAAACATAATGACCACATAACCACATCCATGTTGAGAATCAAGTTTATTGATGACTGTTTAAAATGTTAACACAAAGTTACCATTTATGGATTAAAAGTCATCAAGTCGCCGACATTTTGATTTATAACATTCACAGATTTCATAACATTGCAGTCCTGACATCATGATGATCGATGACATAGATGGATGTGATGCCTACTCTGCTACTTGACAACTAAACAAGATGCATATGCACATATTGGTATAAGAATCCAATGTTTGATCTATTCCAAAGTATGATTGAGTGTGGCTGCATATTATTAAAAATGAGAGGGACCAGCATGTTTAGGGAATGGCTAACTATTCCTCCCCTCTCTCCCCCACGGATGTGTTTTCCGCCCACTGCTTATTACTTGTTTATTGTCAAATTAAGATTAAGGGTGCACTATCACGAAAGCAGAGCTTGCTTTCCGTACATTTGTGTTCCTCCAACTATTATTGGAGTCATCACCCTGGTCTTGTGTGGTGATGATACCTTTCAGTGGCATGCTTATCATTGAAAGAAATAACAGATATCCATAGAAGCCGTCCAAATAATAGATCTCAGATAGGCCTGCATAAGTTGAATTATACAAGAATACCTCATTAGAAAATTCTCGCTTTCCCTGATAGGAATCACTGGTTAAAACTTTGACAGCAATCTCCTTCCCATCTTTCAACTTCCCATAGTATACTACTCCAAAACCACCAGAACCAATTTTCCTCTCGAAATTCCTGGTGGCATCTTCAATTTCAGAAAATGAAAAACAATGTGCAGTCTCAGTGGCAGCATCTCCTTTCATAAAAGAAAAGTGCTTCTGAACAGGCAGAACAGCTGTAAGCTCATCTGAAAAAATTGGGATGCAAAACATCCAGGTTATTTTCACCAATACTAATCATGATAAAAGGAAAAGAAAATAATAATTTTCCACAGACCTTCCTCTGAATAACTCTTCTTTCCCCTATGCATAAAAAGGCAAGAAGCAACAGTGGCAATGAGTAAAACTCCCGCCCCAACAGATGAGCCAATAATGATGCCCATGGAATTCCTTACACTCCTTCCTTTACGAAGATTGACATTTCCTGTGTAGCTGAAAAGCACCAAAAATAGAAAACAAGTTAGTGTTTGTTTGTGCTAGTTCAAAGAAAAGAAAGTAAACTCAAGAAATAGTCATATCCTGATAATCCAAGATATGTATAAGTCATGTTTAAGTATTCTGAGAATTGTCTACCTCACTGCCAATGCCCAACGGACTGCATATTGTAACTTTACAGTGTTTTCTATCAGCACATTCAAGAATAGTGCCCATAATTCAAATAGTTAGCATCATGTGCATGAAGAGATTGGGAATAGCACTTAGATAGCAGATTGTAGCGTAAAACTCAATAAGTCACTTCATGCATTCAGTATGATTTCAATTTATATCCAAGTCTGAGCATTGGAAAAGAGGAAGGGGTTGACATTAGCATTTGTGCATATAGAGTTAGTTGACTTGGTCCATATCTTATATTGCATCACCTCTGTCGTGATGATTTGTTTCTATTTTTCCTCTTGTCGGTCACCACTAACAATTTCTCAAGACTAACTTGACCCAGACCAAAATATATAAAAAATAATAATAAGAGATAGAAATTGAAAATAAAAAAGAAGTATTGAATAAAGAATCATCAATATTAAGACCATAATGCAATCCCACCAAGTTATTTATCATGAAGACCATCAAGACTTCACAGAGACATTATAATAATCAATTCCTCACATCACATGATACTTGACTAAACTCAAGACTGCCTTTTCCCAACTACATAACTGGCTACATGGATCTATTTCCTCCATTTTTCTCTATGAAGGGCTAAATCATCAATGATATTACAAAAAGACAATTTTTTCTTAATTTTCTTTGTCCATGTTATTTTAGTAATTTTTCTTTTTCTTTACTGTTACCGTTAAACAATTAGGATGCTACCTTTCCTAAATTATACATGCCATAGTCTTTGTTCAATATGTCCAATTATCATAGACTAACTTTGCACTCATCCAGAATAGTTCAAGAACTCTTGCTCATTTATCACTGCAATCAAGCATTGATGTTGTGCCCCACTTATTTTGCAAAATACTCAAAGGCAGGTGCATTGTGTATTTTTGAAATACTTAAGCATCTACTATCCAGCACTTTCAATGTTTCCTATTTTTTTAGGTTTATTCTAACTATTATTTCTCTATTTTAACCTTCTCACTCCTAGCTTTTTACCCATCTCTACTCTCCTTCCCATGTGTAAATTAGGACATTTTTATGCTACCAATTATATCAAAATTACATCCTTTTAAAATTAAATCATCCCTGTTATTATTATAAAAGAAATTAAAGCATTCTAAAAATCATTAAAATGATTTTTTTAACTAGAACTATGTACGTGTTCACAGCTACGTTTGTAACATTACATAAACATCAAAAGTGACAATAATGTGACAGAAAAATATAGGATTATCTTGATTCTTGTAATTTCAGTAGCCTTACTTTGTTCCTTAAAAAAGCAAGTACGTAGAGCAACTCTAACACATTCAAACATCAAGTAGAAGTTTTCAGCAAAGACAACTGAAGATAAATGTTTAAAAAAAAAATTGGTAAAATTGCATAATTAGTCTTCAAAAGATAAGCAACACATACTATCAAAAAAAAAAAAGGATAAGCAACACAATTAACAGCACTGCCAAGATGGTATTTAATGGAACGAAGGAATTTCAAGAATATCACAGGTAGAGAAAAAGGACCCACTTCAAAACAAGATTTCCGCTGAGAAGACCTGATGGAACTACACCAGATAACTTATTGTTTTGGCAATACCTGCAACCATTTGTTTAAGTTCAGTATTCCGATTCATGTAATAGAAAATTACAAGATTATAGCAAATACAAGAAGAGGGGTCCAAGAAAGGGCACAAAACAATGAGTCATAGGAATTCTGGAATTCAGTTTTATAAAAGAGAAATGTACCGAACAGAGGAAATTTTGAACTTTTTAAACAAGATGTACCTCAAGGTGAGGCACATGAGTTTCTTCAAGGATGGAAATAAGGCTTAAGCCTCAGTTTTTCCATATTAAAATTTGACTTATTCAGAAAAAACTTCAAAAGAAAACTATGATTATAGTTTTGGGGCCGTTATAACCAATTCTTTAGTTTTCTAAAGATTAAATCTCTTTCATTTCGTAGAAACTTAAGTATTTGATCTAGAAGGGAAATATACCTATCAGTTTTTAAGGATTAATTATTTTTTATTTAGTTATTAATGATATATTTCCCCCTCTAGAATGGCCCATACTAGTCATACATCTTTAAGTTTATTAATGATATAATATTAACTGAACAATTCAAAATCTTTTGACAAATGATTCTTATTACTATAACTTGCTCTAACTTTTAGTCACAATGTTGCAAAAAATGGTGAGAAGTGGCAAAGACCTATTTTTGCAAGATATTTGCTAAACTTTTTCAAACTTGCATTTTATTTTATTTTGAATAGTTAAATACTTGAAATTAGGAAATCTTTTTTTATAGGTGAAATATGGATATCCTGATACATGAATGTGTTCATTTTGTTTTTAACAATGTTTGTAACAATTAGGACAATTAATATATTAAGACAGACTACTCAATTTCTCAACACAATTTTTTTATATTTCTTATTTTAGATGTTTCTTCATTTATTGTTAATAATTTGATATTCAAGTTTTTTAAAATTTTTGTGAATTTTTTTTTTTCAAGAAGTTGTGGCTGATGCCTCACTTTACAGAAGCTAACCACATTGATTACAAGTCAAGAGTTTTAAAAACTTGATCTCTCCAAGAGTAATAAGCATAAACACATTCATCCAATTCTTGCCCACTTCCAATATGGATGTTAAAGAATGTCATTCAAAAGCCATCATTCAAGATCAGACAACTTACAGCTCCCTCAAATTTTGTAGATTCGCCAGAGATGAAGGCAGCTGACCAGTCAAGTGGTTGTTCTCAAGATGACTATGGCCAAAAAAAAATATAACAATAGTAAATAAATAGATAAACAAACAAACAAATAAAGCCTTTTTATAAAATTAAAATTTTACAATCATGACAACTGATTAAGCAAAAGCATTAGTTTTTTTACATGATTTTCAACTCTGTGCATCCACTGAAATCAGGAATTGGACCAGTGAATGAATTACCATCAAGCCGTCTGCAACCATAACACAATCAGTTAACTAGAACAGAAATGAAACCAATACTAAGCTCCAATAATGATTACCACATGCTCTAAAATAAGTTTTATTTTAAATCTTACAACTCAATTAATCCAGGCAACCGTGTAAAGTCTGAAGGAATATTCCCAGTCAGATTCTTCCCGGACAAAAAACTGCAGAGTTGTGGAAAACAGAATGTGTTAAACCCAATCAGTGGGATTTTCCCTACCAACCAGTGCCACTCATAAACAAAATTATGCTAGAGCAAGAAAGAAATTTCATGTACATTGAACTTATCCTAGGTTGTGGATCTGAGCTACACCGCAACCACGACCATGGAACGGGTAAGCATGGGTCACCACCTTCTTGAGCCCAATCTGCTATCCCATACTTTGAAATTAGACTGGCCATAGTTGTCACTGAAAATCAAAAACAATTATCTCACAATATTCTACATCAGTAAAGAAAAACCATGAAAAATGGTAGAAATACTGAAACACATATATATATTCCCTTACCATCTGGGGACCCAACATTTATCTCAAGGTATTTATTTATCTCCATAGCATTCAAGAGGGGTCCCATAGTTGATTGAGTAGATTTTAGGAACTTAAAATTTAACACAAAAGGGAATGATATGTTGGTGAAACCCGGTTCATATAGTCGATATTTTCCATGAGCATTTTCCATTATATTAACAGCAGCTTTGCTAACATCAGGCATGGTTGGGATGACAAGCCTAAATATCCGGGAATCATTCGGACCCAAATCTTCAATTTCAGCAAAGTATGAAACAGCCCATCCAAAACCAGGAAAACCATCCAAGTTTAACCGGTAAGATAGTGATCCATTTGTGCCAAGAACAGCTGTCTGCATCACTTTTTCAGGAGGTCTTTCATCTTTGATGACATCAATTGGCATTTTAGTTGACACCTTCTGAGTCCCTGCAGCAACATCAACAAGGTAATTCGCTTTCTTCAAAGAGTCAGATTGCCATATTCTATCAAAGGGATCATCCGGATATCTGAAATAACAACAAAGAAGTTTAGCATGGACAAACCCACATCTGCATAGGAAAACTTCAGATGAGAATCGAAATGGCTGCCTATTTGCAGCCTTAAATAAGTTCCATTGTGAGTATTTGAAGGTACCAAAAAGTAAAAACGGGGTCCCCAAAATCTAACTCAATTTTTCTACATATCCAAATAGCACAGTAAAAGAATGGCTTACAGGCATACCTGACAGAATCTTCATTATCAGCACCAAAGTTTATTCTTGCGGAGACACTCAAATAATACTGAGTTTCATGGTCTGTATAGTAAATAGAACCATTAAATTGCCGGAGCTCAAGAGTAGAGATAAACGGTTGCCCAGTTGTAGCATTGGATAAACAAACAGAAATTGTAGGTGATGTTGCCAAAAATATTAATTCCCGTATTTCTATAGTACTAGCATCTGAAATGACTATTGTTGACCAGTAGGTGGCCCCAAGTGCAATATCAAATTTTGGGTAGACATTACTGTTATCAAAGTTGCCATATAAGAAGGTTGCTCTTACAAGGTATCGAGTTCTTGTTTTGACATCAAGTTTATAGCAATACTTTCTGTTATCTGCAGGGAAGTATCTGAGCGTCATATACTGTTTCCTAGTCTCATTAGAAACAAATACTTTCGCCACTTCACCATATAAAAACTCATTATCAGAAGTCCACTCAAGCCCTAGATTATCTGTGAAATTCTCCTTCCCACCACAATCCATGCTTACAAAACCTGCTTCATGAAGAAATCTGTCAGCAATCGGGAAAATGGAGTTCCAATTCACTTATTTCCATACTGTAGATGAGAAACACTGTAGAAAACTGCTTAAGCAACTGAAATCTTTTCATTAACTTTGCATTAGATACAATTATCATGAAAGAAAAGCCACAAAATTATTCTGGTAAACGAGAATGGAGAACGGCAGTATTATCTATCAAACGATTTCCACTTTTTAGTCAATTAAAAGTTAAATCAATCACATTTTATTTTAAAAAATGAAAATAATAATTGAAGGATAAAATAAAAGACTAACCCAATCATGCATGATGCAACCAGAATAAACAATAGTTTTGGTGGACAAATACGTGTATAATTAGAAGATGGTGACCTCAAACTAATTATTAATTCTTTGGGAATGAAACTAACATGTGATAATTTGTTGACAACAAGACTTCAGCTGAAGAAAACCAAATAGAAAAGGTCATAAACATCAATTTTTCACATAATAGATCTGTCAAAAGAATGGCCAAGTAATTTCTAAAATGAGTTCATGCAATTGCAAGACAGATATCAAACTTTGTGACTATTATTACCTCCTTTTTGTTATTACTTGCCATTCTTTTCAAAACATTGAAAGATATATTCTAAAAGAAAGATGTACCGAATATTTTCAAAGTCAAATTGGACCATGTATTGAACAACAGATTTGAGGTGCTTTGAGGCTATATTCTCAAAGTCAAAACCACAAGCAATGCAGTAACACGGTGCTGCGAGCAAAACCCTTGAAACTTATTTCTCCTTTCCATGAGCATTCTATTTCCTTATCATCCTCCCTCCCTCACACAGTACACAAAAACTCGGCAACAATATAGCTCCTTCGGGGTATCTTTTTGATGGGCGCCTCTATCTGTATGGGGAATTCGCTACTGAAAGATCCCGCCCAGTGTCCCCCTCCTTCTCCCGCCGCCTTCTGACCCGCGGGAGTATAAAATGACAACTTCCGGACACTCATGCCCGATCATGATAGCCCATTTCTGTTACTTACCTAAAAGTCTCTATGCACTAACCGACAATGTTAAGAGTCACACTCATGCTTACCATATCAGGCTATGATCTTGGGAATGACTGAGCTTGTGCTCGAGTGCCTTGAAGCTTTACTTTGACCTCCCATAAGAACTAACAGGCACCGACACAACATCCTACCTTAGTCTTACTGATTGAGTTTTCAAACAAGCATATCTAAGTATCTAACTTTACTTTGCCACACCTGCAGTTCTTTAATGATAACTTAATAGTCCATCCATGAAACCTGCAGTCATGTCAGCAAATAACCCTACATGCACCAGAGTTGTCTGAAAAATACTCCTACTGATGGTTGTCAAAATCGCACAATTTTTAAAGTTAAAACATAAATTATTCAAATTATGGACCTAAATTGTTTCAGTTATAATCATATAATTCAGTTCTGAATTGTATGATTCTTAACATTCAAATCATGTCATAGGATTCAAGATCTATAAAATATCATACTTCTCTTTTAATTTTGTATTTTCCTCTCTTTTAAAGTGTGTGTGTGTGTGTGTGTGTGTGTGTGTGTGTTTGTGTGTCCCCTATAGTTCTTACTTTTGGCTAGAAGAAGAAAATGACTACGATAATGAGAAAGAAAATGATTAGAGGAAGGACTCTTTCCTTCATTTCGTCATAATCTCCTTAAGACATAGGCATATAAAATATACTCACACACACACATTGGCATTCTTTTCTTACTAGTCATTTTTGACAATTAATGCAAGAAGAGAAGGTGTATATTTGTTGATATTACAGCTTTATCAGCCTACAATAGCATTTTTTTATGAATTTATTATATGCTACAGTTCATTCACTTTTAGTAATTATCTCAAGTGTTACACCATGCAAATATTTATACTACATTATATACATAACAACCACATGCATATACATGAAAACCCGTCTAGGTTATTATAATCTATGAATGAGTCTTTTTTTCTTTGGCATCAACAATTTGCACTTATACTTAGACAACCACGCCACTATCTCTAGAAAAGACATTGTACTTTCTAAATAAAGCTTACTTACTGGTTCTGTCGCTCTAAATACGCATAATATGCTCTGTTATCTACTTCTAACAGACAATCAAGTGCATCGATCTTCTTTTGTTAGTAAAAAATCCTAAAAATCATTCCATCCACAATTCCTCACTAGATTTCCTTCTAAACAAGAGATTTTAAATATCAAAGCTTTAAATAACATGGCAGTGAGAGAAGTTTTAAAAACCTTCCTAAATGAGAATCCCAACGTTGGAGATCCTCTAGAGGCAATAACACCTCGCCTTACACATTAGAATCTAATACATCTCAAACCAGTACCCTCAAAAGTAGCACGCACTATGAAGTTACAAACTTCAAACAGAATTCAAATAGAAGCAAGCATACCATGCAATTTCAGTAAATTTGAGCTCCAGTTTCAACTATTTATCATCGAGAAATTCGTTTTTGGAACTTCTAGCAAATCAGGGAAACCAAAATTAAGAACCATACATCGCAAACCAGTAACCTCGAAAGTAACACGCGTTATGAAGTATGAAGTAACTAACTTCAAGTCAAAATTCAAATAGAAGTAGCCAGATCATGCAATGTCAGCAAATTTGAACCCAAATTTCAGCTATAACTCTTCCAAAACATTCATTTCGGGAACTTCTACACAATCAAGTAAAAAATAAATAAAAAACCTTGCACCCTACTATACCATTCTTTAATTAGACAGCTTCAAACATCTACAGCCACATCCCCCAATGTCCCCTGCACTCTTGAATTGTTAAACCTTTAATATTAGCAACCTAAAGACACGTTTTTTAGGTTTTACAGAAATCCCAAATAGATTATTTAAAGTAAGCGCGTTAGTTACACAAAATTTCTCAACCTTTTCATCCAATTTGGCAAAAAAAAAAAAAAAAACCAGAATTTCATTAACATCAAAATAAAGTAATAAAAGATTTTTTTTCAAAAAAAAAAAATTAACCATGTGGCCCGAAATCAAACACTGTAATTCAACATAAATTACAGACAAAGATGACCATAATGATCACCACAACCCAAATCTCGAAATGCCTCCTATTAATAACACTCTTAAATCTCACAACTCAGTTCTCCGAAACAAAACACTAATTCTTCATTTTCCAAAAACCGAATTGGTAGAAGAAGTAGAAGAGAAAATGTACCGGGCATCTGAGCTTCGGCGTTCATAAATAGAAGAAAGATGAGAGAAAGCAAGAAATAAAACCACCATTTCTCCATTTCCTTTCTCCTCTCGTTTCCTCACAACGTAGACTGAAAAATAAACATAGAGAGAGAGAGAGAGAGAGATTGCAAAAATGGTGGAAGAACAGAACACAGTACAGAAGAAGTTGAAGAAGAAGAAGACTAGATAGAAAGTAGAAACAGAGTCCTTTCTCTCTCTTCTTTCCTTTTCGGGAGGAGGATATATAGCGTTACGGTGCTACCTGAACTCTTACGACTTAAGTAACAACGAACGATTATTTGTTTGAGATATATCAAAATCGTTCTGGAGTTTTGAAGATTTTTTAAGGAACCAATTGGTGCGTTCCACGTGGAGATAAAGGTCAAGTTCTTCTGTGACGTGGAAGTTTAGTGTGGACTTGGTTTGACGATACTGAAGATTATATGAGGTAGCGAATTGTTTCTCCGATAATCTTTCCGTTACGTTCGATTTCAACATTCCCCGACTGTGCCGGACTCCTCGCGAGTGTCACATCAAATCGGCGCCAAACAAAAAAAAAAAAAAAAACTAAAAAATATTTCTTCTTTAAATTCTTCTAGCCGTTTTAGGCTCTGTCTTTATTTAATTAATATGCAGTTTTGTATTTTTAATCTGTCTTTTATATTTATTAGTAATTTTATTGTCCAAAAAGTAGTTACTTTCGTTAGGCTTGTTTGGGAGAAAAGCTATTTTTTGGAGAAGTGTTTCTACCAAAAATATTTTTGAGAAAAGTTAATCATTTTTTATTTTTTTTTAAAGTTACAAAAATTTAGTTAAAAACAGGTATTACTAAATATTTTTTAAAATATTTTTGTTCGTACGTTAACAAATTCTCTCAGGAAATGAACCCACAATTTTTTTATTTTTATTTTTATTTTTTTTTGTGGTGGGGAGGGGCTTTCTTAATTACACCTTTAGCGTTACTTCATTAAAAAAAATATGGTTCAAATCAATACAATAAATAATACATAAAAATGGGGACATGCTATTATTCATGAACAATAGGAAAATATATCTAACAATGTACAGGCCATTAAATAGTTACTTCATTAAAGAAGATATGGTTCAAATCAATACAATAGATAATACATAAAAATGGGGACATGCTATTATTCATGAACAATAGGGAAATATATCTAACAATGTACAAGCCATTAAATAGTTACTTCATGAAGATATGGTTCAAATCAATACAATAGATAATACATAAAAATGGGGACATGCTATTATTCATGAACAATAGGGAAATATATCTAACAAAGTACAAGCCATTAAATAATTTCTAATGTCCCATTCAGATTTTTTATTTTTTGTCATTTGCTTTAATTGATAGGTAATGCAAAGTCACAATTCTTCAGTACACTGCTGCTTTGTGTACACCCAAATCACAGCTCACAACATCAATTTGATTAATTTCTTTAAGCCAAAAAAAAAATGCCTTAGGAACTAGTGTAGAAAGTTTTTTTTTTTTTTAAATAGTGTAGAAAGTTTAAAAGAGGATTATTTTGTTTTATATTATAAGGTAGAGAGCACTTCACTTTTTCCACCTTGTACTAGCTTGAGTGATCCTACTGAATCAACCATTGCCACTGCCGGCCACTTACAAACCAACAGACTTTTAAATCATGCAGATTTCACGTTGTCCATGCAGCTTTAGGCCTTAAATGGAATAAATAGGAAGCCAAAAATATAAATAATTAAGATTATGTTTAGTTGGTGACCCAAAATTAATGATTCAGTTTGAAAATAGACTAGTAGGAAAATATTTTTTTATTATTTTCTAAAAATAATATGTTTCCTTTATAAAAAGTTAAAAATTGTTTTTCGAATTCACTCAAACCAAATGGGTTTTATGTGTATTCAGATTTTTATAAATAAAAAATTATATCTGAATCACCAACCAAACGGACCTTAAGTTTTGGAGGCCGGGGTCAAATAATGATTATTTGGGCAGTGGACAATGCTAGGGAGACTCCTTAGTAAAACTCTACTTCACACTCTCTTAAGGTGAAAATGCGTAGGAATGATATGTGGTCTATCATTTTTAAAATTAGTCATCTTTTTCTCTCTCTTCATTAAGCGCATTTTTCAAAAAAAGGTAGTTCACTTTAAAAAAAATAAGTTCACGTATCATCTCTACACATCTCTGTCTTAAAGAGATATGAAATGGTGTTTTATTCACGAGTCTCCTCCCAAGTATTTTCCTATTGCAATAGTGATATTAATTTTTGAGTGAAGAGGTAATTTACCATCTTATCAGAGTTGAGTTACAGAAGTCTTGAATTCAAGCAAAAAATGTTTTATCCAAGCCAAAAAAAACATAAAAACGATGGGAACAGTGAAAGAGCTACTAGTAATTTCAGGTAGAATTCTGTCTAAAGGGTGGTACTAGAAATGCCCTTTAATTAACTCCCTTTTTCTCTTTTGTCTTTTCGTTGGAGGGCGCTTCTGGTTCTGGGCACTGGGTCATTGTCATGTAAGTGCGTGCTTTCAGACTTCTTTATTGTTCAAAAATGCAAAAGTAAGAGCATCCAAGAGACATTCCCATCTAAGACTGATTTTAAAGTGGTGTTCGGGCTGCTTGATTTGCCTAAAAAGTCCACATTACCTAACTTAACAATTTTTTTTAATGTAATAGTAACAGAATAAGCCCTGTAAAGTAAAGGAAATATTACCTCAAAAGGGAATGATCTCATGCCTGCCTGCCTGCATTCTGCAAAAAATGGGATGGAGAGCCTTTCATCTTTAATCAGATAAAAAATGACCAACCATAATTTTAGGTCTTAGAGTTCAAGTTGATTTCAAGATTGAATCAGTAATCAAATTCAGTAATGTGATTAATAAATGGCCCTCAACGCAATCAATCGTGATAATTCAATTTCACATCCATCAGACCATAACCCTCTAATTATCATTCAACATAATACAACCAAAAGACATATACAAACTCTAGACAATAATAAATATTTCAGTTGATCAAATGAGCAAAATAACTACATGAATGCAAGACTTACCTAGGAGCTAATTCTTATTAGATATAAAATAAATAAATAAAGGGCATCACATTCACATGTAGCTTAACACTGTGTGCTGGAACTGTATCCCAGTTATGGGCTGTATAGCATCCATTTGAAGTAGGTGAAATCTAATCTGTATATATGTTTTATGACATCTTTTGATCTAATCAAAGATGTATATATTAGCTCTATAACTTTCAACAAAGCCAACCATTGTTTGTAGTTGTTTAGGCTTAACTTTTGCAAAAGCGGGACAGTAGCTTTAAGTAAGCTTTATATAAAGAGAATAACTTTTTTTAGCCCAGAAGATTTAGTTGGAAGAGAATCATTCAGGGTTTTCTCAGTGAGGCCCTCTTTGGGACTTTCCTTAGCACCTAAGTTGTATTGTGCCACAAACATAAATTACTCAAAGAAGTGAAATGAAAGAAAACTTACTTTGCAGATCTTGAATGTATTGGGCATCATCGAAGGACAGCACTAACCGATGATTTAAGCTTTTCTTATCAGATTTATCAGATTGCAATCTTCTATAATCTCTCATTATAATACAACAAAAAAGAAGGGGAGAAGGGGAGAAGTGCAACCATTAGGTAGATTTACCAATCGTAAAGATAGCTTTTCTTATATCAAGCAAAAATCTAAGGATCAAACTTACATTTTTAGGTAATACAAATTGAATAAAATAAAATTCAGAAAAAACTCACAAGGCTGCTTTGATAACTCATCATTACAGGGTTGAAAACTGCTAGCAAGGGACTACTGACTTTGGTGTATAGGACAAATACATAGGCCAATTATTGCAAATGGACAGGAGGGCCACAAGATTCATAAACCACAAATGATAATAAACAATCCAGTTGTATACTTCAATCTCAGGAATTAACTATAATTTTCTGGTGAGTATTTGTTACTTGAATAAAATACTTCTACTGCAGAACTACCAATGCACATACTGAGGATTGAATGCCAATGTCTCCCTGTATATCATCTCTTTCATCTGCTCTTCTGTCAATTCCTGTTGCTCAAATTCAAAAGAGAAGGGTTCTAGGCAAACCGGTTCATCTGCTTCATCATGTAATCTTTCAAGATATGGATGAGCTAAAGCTTCTTCAACTGCAACCATATATAGAAGTGGCATGCATATAAGAAGAAGGAAGAAACAGAAGCAGGACGGAAGATACTTGAAATGAAACAAAAAGCCACAGAAGCATTAGGAAGAAAAAAACATCCCAATAATAGATGGTACTAATGATAAAACAAAATCAGCAGGGTAAGAACAAGAGAGCCATTTAACAAAACTATGCTTGCTTTTCAAGCTCTAAAAATATTGTAACATATGAGTTTCTTCATCCCAATCCTTTGATCAAATTCGATCTGTCAAGACTATATGAATGATGAAGGATCCAACAAGGTCACCACTATTTGTCGCTCTGGTTTCATTAACTATGCATGCATCAAGAATAAGATTCATATACCTACATTGTTCTTATGATGACCTGAAGCCACGTTAGGTAGGAATTATAAGTTTTTACACCAGCTGCATATACCTGAAATAACCTTACAGCACTACCGCTGTACAGAACACCACTATACACAAAGATACTTAAAATAGTGAAATTAGATATTAAGATACTAGTAGAATAGCTTCAGAGGAACGCTAAATAGACGGAATTCAGCCAACCAAAGGCATAAGGACTTGGTAATCCAGTGAATATGTTCAAGTTTTAAAACACATTATCAGGTCCTCCTGAATAGATTTCTAAGTTTCAGTAGATTTTATCTTCCCTCTTATATGTACTAGCCTCATCCACCTTCCATAGCTATCAACCTCTTCTGCTTTATCTTTCATAGCAATGTTCCTTCAACAGTTTTTTCTCCATAATCATAAAGTGTTATGGAATTCTGGATTAACTTGAACCCACTCATAATCTCTTCCTCTCTGGTACATGACCAGGGTAAACTTCCTTTCTCCTGGTTAAACATCTATAATGCCTAACTACCAGGGAGTCAGTCTCTTCGGCCTCAATCTTTGTTTGGTGACATCTTTAAAGCTCTGTGGCTGCAGCTGAGACTCGTATTTCCAGACTATTCAAATTTGAAACCTTAGACGTTCTAACTTTCTACATTTGATTCGACAATTCAAGCCTTAAGGATAAGTAATTGATCTGCACATAGGTCAGCATCCAACTTCATTAATCCAATTGTGTCCCTTTCATTTTGTGTTTTTCAGCTTTCCTGAAAACATATAACAATACAACATGATACCTGATATAACTTTGCAGATACTCTCACTTAGTGGAAGCATGAATACGAGATCAGTGAGGAAGCTTTAATACAAGATTGGATCATCTCAAACCCAACACCAAACCAAAGAATATTCACATCCTTGATCTGTATGATTTTCAGTTATAATTAATTTGAAAAGGACATTCTTCCTATCAATTCAAGACTTTACTTGTATCCGTCAAGCTTTACCAACCATGTAAAAAACCAGAAGACTTGTAATTGGTACCTTCCAATTCCTAACGGCAAACAAGCATTCACCCTTTCTGCACACCACTGATAAGATTCCCATTTACCCCCAAGAACTAGCAGATGGAATCATTATTACAGATAGTAAAAGTGGGGGACACCATTTGTTCAAAACTATACAAGAAGCGAAAAATAACTCGGCTCAGAATTTGATGGTATCCCGGAAACACTGAAGCTTAACACATAATATGAAAGTCGTATCATAGCCTTTAATGTGTGGTAAGTATGTGTTTACATGTTTCAAATTCAGGTTTTTTTTTGGGTATGTTCAGTGAGCATGTTTGTGTATGAGAGAGTGAATAACATGTTGAGAGAGAGAACGTCTCCAAACAGATTTGAAGAAGAAAAAAGAACTCCTGACAAGGAGTTAATGAAAACTGCCTCAAGTTCCAGTAGAAGGTCTACTGCAATGCCCATAACAGTTTTCATAGATGGTTTAAGCACACATTTTATCTTAAATAGAGACTTATCCCCCCGTCCCTGGTTTGAGAGGATTGATGTTAGATCGATAAAAGACTGCTGCAGGTTGTTTTAATCCTATTCTATGGGGTTATGAGGTGTGAAGCAAATTCAGTATTGATGCTATTAGGCAGATCGCCCCCTGCATAGTGAAAGAATATGGTCATGAGGATTTGGATTCCTCCATTGTTGACCTCTTCGTTAAGGATGCCAACAGATTTAATTACCTCAGACTGTAGCTTCTTATTCTCTTAAATCTTAACAAAATCTTAACTTTTCATTAAAAAAAATTATGCCCTACGGCATTTATGAATAATCCTACTCATATTTGGTTGATATTAGAAACAGACCAGAAGATTCTATGCTAAAAAATATCAAAACAACTAGAAGAAAATTCGAAACCTTATAAGAGGTGAAAACAATTTCTATATCTGATTAATCATTCCAATTTATAGCATAGTATCATGGAGCTCTGCTAAATTCAGATTACATGTTGAAGGTTCCAAGTCCTGCAAGCCTTTAGTCAGTCACTAATCAATTAGTTCTAACTAGTATGAGGATTTGAACTTCCACTCTATTATCAGTTTTCCAAGGATCACCTTATGTGAGTAACACATTAAATCATACTCTCTTCTAGAATCTCCAGATATCCTGTCAACAGATTGACAGCCCATTCACAACCACCTTGTGTGAATAGTACATTATACAGCACCCTTTTCTCCTTACATCCTGTCAACAGATAGACAGCCCATTCACACACATGTATGGAGAATGGCATTACATACCTGGGAAATATAAACTACCCAGTAGACACCAGAAAGATTATATTTATCACCCACGGATCATTTGCCACGGAAATAGCAGATGAAGTGCTGATGTAATATGAATGTAATTTAATGTTATGTGAAGACCAAAGTCCTACCGTCAACTATACCCTGCCCCCTTTCCACGTCATGGATAGGTGGTAACACAATTCCAGAGAAAATCAATCTCTCAGGCCGATACCACATATGACACGAGTGCTACATGAGTAAGCTATTCTAGGATCACCATAGCCATGTAACTAACAAGCTTCAGAGTGTCGGTCTCATTTTCAAACACCAAAACTCTCAATTTTGTTTCCTTAGAACTTACTTCCTATAATGAGCATAACACTTTTGATATGCATTCATTTCAGGTAGTTGAAGTCTATCATCACATAAACCAATATTTGGGATTGGTAAGGTAAATGATTAATTCTTATCCAACAGAAAGAAAAGCCTATCAAGGAATTGATAGGTGAAAAGTATCAGCATTGAAGCGCATAGCACAGTTCCCTTGAAGATCTTTATTGAAAATCTAAAACAGCAGTAGAGGAAGATGGAATAACCTGTAATTCTTCGAGTGGGATCGAATGTCAGCATTCTCTCCACAAGATCAATTGCAGCAGGATTGACATGTGGGAAAATACTCACAAAAGGTTGACGAGGGTGTGGCGGCAACTTCTGGATATACCTTTTAGCATCTTCATTACGAACAAATCCAAGGTCAGCCTCAGTCGGTGAGCCAAGAAGCTGTAAGGTTGAGAAATGTGAATGCCTATCTCAAAAGTGAAGAAACAAGACAGATAAAAGAAAATTTTGCAAATATAGAAGAAAGTCGTCAAAAGTCTTGATAAAAAGCTTTACAGATTCTGTCATATTACCTCTGTCAGCAAACGCATCTGATGTACATGATCTCTACCAGCAAACAGTGGTCTCCTGATCATTAGCTCCATAAAGATGCAACCAACGGACCATACATCAATTGCAGCAGTGTAATCTGTAGAATTCAGCAGCAATTCTGGTGCTCTGTACCATCTTGTGACAACATATTCTGTCATAAATTCATTCTCTGATGTTGGTCGAGCTAGTCCAAAATCACAAATTTTAAGATCGCAATTGGCATTGAGCAAGAGGTTGCTTGGCTTTAAGTCTCGATGAATAACATTTGCAGAATGAATATATTTCAGCCCCCGAAGGATCTGATACAGAAAGTACTGCAGAGCAGACCAACAAGAATAGATAAATCAGTTGTTACTCATTTCAAGCTGATATATAAGAGGATTGACTTACATTATTACAGTGGGACTGTGAATGAGAGTATTACCTGACAGTGCTCCTCTGATAAATCTTGATTGGAGCGAATTATTTGATGCAAATCAGTATCCATAAGTTCTGTGGCAATATAGACATCAGAAAATGCTTCTCGTATGGGGGGTGGAATCACATCTCTTATACCTACGACCTGTTTTAACCATTAATAATTTAATCAAATAAAGAAGATCAATGACTATGTTGTGTCTTCATAGAACAGCATTTGATCGTGATCAGTACTAAAGATAGATAAATTAAATATTGACCAAGTACTTCATTACACAATTCACAAGCCTTCAATTACTATTCTGCACCAGCAATTCTTTTTTTCTTTTGCAAAGTTAAAAACAAAAAACAAAAAAACAAAAAAAAAGAAAAAGGTGGTTGAAATTGTCTGAATACACCAGTAATTTCGGTAAACCAGAATTTGAGGATCTCACATAACAAGTGATCATTGCAATGAAACTTGCCCAAGGTTGACCAAACAATAAAAATGCAAAAATACAATAGTCAGAGGAGGAAACAAATGAAAATCCCCATAATTATACCTTAAAAGCTTATTAATGAGCAAAAAGATGTATTTCCTAGTAAAAACTTGCACCAAATGTTCATACAACTGGAAGTCCACAAGAACTTAAATGTTTTAGAAAGTAAGATGAAGCAGGTAAAAACCTTAACATTCAAGACAGATATCACAACATCATTCCCCTTTCACGGTTAAATAGTAAGATAGAAAACTCATTAATTTTGGAAACCATTAAATCGTAATCAAACCCACAACTTAATACGGCTGTTCACAATCGCTACTGATCTAATTAATCCAACTCTGATTACAAAAACATCCTAATTAAACCAATATCGATCAGCCAATGAGAACCAAAGAAGGAATTGAATTCTAGAACAGGATTTTACTCCCCAAAACAACCATTTCATCAATCGTCACCTTGCTTATATTTCATCGTCCACCAAACAAACATTAACAAAAACGAAGCAGCAGCTCAAACAAGCTCAAAATAAGCTCAAACTCAAAATCATCCAAACACGAAAAAGTAAAACAAAAAAAAGTAACTGAGTAATGAGTTCTATAGAAGCCATCCTCCTTGGCTTACGTTCTCGTGATCTAAATGCCGAAGCAGCTTAATCTCCCGAAGCGTCCGTTTCGCATCCAAACGGTTATCAAACGCATTAGCAATCTTCTTGATCGCAACCATCTCATTACTCTCCGAATTCAACACCGAACTAAAAACACACACAAATTAAGTTACTTCACTATGATGATAATCAATCAGAAACACAATAAAAAATTAAACACTACTAATTCATCACATAAGTACTGGTAATCAAAAAATTACCAGACGATTCCGTAGGCGCCGCGTCCGATCGGCATTATCGGCGGCAGATATTTCGGTGTGATCTCGAACAGATTTCCGAAGATGTTGTGCTGAACGAACCGGCCTCCGTGCGTCGAAACCGCCGGAAAATCGGCCGTTTGTTGTTGATTAGTAGGGTTTACGCTCGAGCTCTGAGGTACGTTATTCATCGCCGAATCGCTTGTCGTCGTCGTCGTCGTCGTAGCTGTGGCTTGCATTTCTTCTTCTTCTTCTTCGTCTTTAAATCTCAAGCGAATCAAAACAATACAAAGAAGAAAGATTGAGGTAGTTGTGCAGGATGGACACGTAAAGCTATTAGCTTTGAATTTTTATTTTATTTTTTTATTTTTATTTTTCGGTTCTTACAGAGTTTCGAGTGACTCGAGCGAACGCGGTTGGACGAGATGGATGGATGAGATTTCAGCCGCCTCTGATCCTACGGTTCTCGTTAATGCATCGGTTCAACTGATTATTTCGTCAACTGTCTTTAGAACCAAGCTAAAATTAAAAAAAATAAAATAAAGAAAATAAGGAAATTTGTTTTTTCGATTCAAATCGTATGGTCCATGTGTTGGGGTCCTAAGTTTCTCTCCTTTTATAATTTTACGCCGCGTGTCTGAATTTCCACGTGGCGTGAGTGAGACGATTTGTGTGTTGATATATCTTTTAATGCCAACTAGTTTGGTCATACTATTTTATTTTTTTTGTCACGCTATTAATTAATTAATTGGTGATAATAAGTGGGAAATGTATGAAAGCGACAAAACTTTCATATTATATTAATGGGCTGATTGGATGTGTTTATTAATTTATTAGGGTAATGATTTTTTGTTTTTCATTGTAAAATAGAGTATGTATAGATGGAAAAAGAATATATTAAAAAAAAATTAATTTACTCATATAATCACACATTAAAGATATAGTGAGGTGGCATGGAATAAAGTGCCTAAAGGAAGTCAAACTATACGTGTGAAATATTGTCTTTTTGAGTTTTTAAAAAAGAAATTATTCTATGTGGTTATTATTTTGCCACTAGGCAATTATTGTATGGCCTAAAATTAGGTGAATTATGGCAATGCTATATCATATAATATTTGACAAGTATTTTTCATATAATATGTTATATCATATAATTAGGTGAATTATATCATATAATATTTGGAGTACATTTATGTAGCTACCAACTTCTTAAATGAGTAAATAATTTTTTGCTTAATAAAAAAAACTCAATAAATAAGTACTTAGACAAACTCAAGGTAAATATTGAACAAGTTATAGCAGAATTAGTATTAGAAAAATTCTGTCTAATAAAGAAAATTAATCAATTATTATATGTACATGAAGACGTGATCATGGGGAGAAGAAGAAGAAGAAGAAGAAGAAGAAGAAGAATTCGAGACCCATATGGTAGAGATTATCCAATATTGATATTATTGATCCGTATTATGCTTCCCCACGATCAATCATCTAAACTAATATATTTATAAGAAAAAATCATCGAAAATATAACTCTTACATGTAAATGATTTAAAACAATTTGAAAAAGAAAAAAAAAACAGTTATTGTTACATTCCCTTCAATTTATTTTATTTATAAAACTTAAATATTTGAGCCAGTTTGCACACACCTAACTAATCTCAGGAGGATACAAGTCTCTAGCCCGCAAAGAAACATTCCCTGAAACCTTAAAAAAAATTTATTTAGGCTCATATCTTGAAGGGGTACAAGTAAATAAGGTTCGAACTCGTAACCTCTCGATTATTTGGCCAACGTCTCTTTGATTTTTCTTCCTTATAGTTTTATCTCCGATAAACCCATCTAAAAAAAATGAGAATAGAACATTTTGGTGTCATGATATTATTTGAAATCTTCTATTAATTGGTGTCATATCCAATATCCCAGACAGGGATGTTTATCAACCCGATTGAACCGAACCTTTTAGGTTGATTTGAGTTGGATTAGATACGTTGTTTAGGTTGGATTAGGTTATAAAATACTCAATTCAATTAATTTTGGTTGGGTCACGAGTTAAACCCATAAAAACCTGAGTAATCCAACCCGAACTGAACCCTAGTATTAGTCTCAAACATTATTTGTCTTATTAGGTTTCACCCTTGTTTTATTAGTATTTACATCATCTTTTTTTTTTTTCTAATGCAATCATCTTAATTAAAAATAATGAACTTATTGCTCTGAGTATTAAAAAAAAAAGTAGTAAAAGAATTAACTCAAACCTGAATCTCGGTATAGCTATGTCGTTCAATAAACATACGTACATAGAATCAAAGTTTAAAATTTAAACTTTGCGTGTAATTCGTGTTTTAGTTATTATTTGCTTTGTAACTCCAACCCGATCTATCGATCCAACTCAAATCGAATCCGAAGTATTTGAGTTGGGTTGGAGTATAGATTGAGTTATGTTAGATTTTAAATTTATTAACTCAAACTATTTAGATTGGGTTAGGTTTTGTTACGATATAACCAACTTATGTACACCTTTAATTTCATACATCACTGATCATTAAAAATATTTTAATGGTAAAGTAAGTAAAAAAATAAAATAAAATAAATAAATAAACGGTCCAAAAGTTCAAATAAAATAAAATAAAAATAAAAAATAAGAAGAAAGACGCAAAAGAAACTTAATTGGAAATTGAGTCAATGATCCAACGGATCGCCTATCGAGTCGGTGGTTTAAATGGTCCAATTACGTCCAATTTGGTTAATTCCAACGTCAAAACAAATAAATAAATAAGTAAAATCAGTAATTAAATAAATAAAATTAAAAGAGGGGAAGGTGGGAATGCGGGACACGTGTCATATAAAACGTCAATTGATGGTGGTAAGCTTGACGAAGGAGCGAAGCTTATGAGTCAAGAAGCGCGTTGAAAAGGGTGAAATGGGAAACGTCGGAGTAATTAATTACAGAAAAAATTGATAAATAAGTCAAAAGCTGCTGGCTAATAGAAGTGTCAAGCCCTTTTCACACTTTGAGGCGCCTTATCATTTTTCTTTAATAATAATATTATAAATAAAGACTGTTGTTAATATAATATTATTACTAGTTTAATTTCCCAATCATGGATTCAAATTCCATCTCTTACTTTTTTTTTTTTTTGTGAGATTGAACTTGTAATTCAGTGATTTGACACATGAACTCAATAATAAAGACAGTAATTATCTGTTGGAAAAGTTTGAATTTAAATCCTTTATATTTTTTGATGTTGAATAGCCCTTTCATCCATCAGATTGATATTTGTAGACAGTGTCTATCGTGCTTGAATGGAGGTGACTTGGAAACCTTTAATAAAACTTTGATTGCCTTAATCCCTAAGACCCTTGACCCTTCTAGCCCTTTGGACCTTTGCCCTATCAGCTTATGTAATGTAATTTATAAAATTATGGCTAAAATGCTAGGGACAAGATGAAATCTATCCTCCCTCACATTTTTTCAAAAAATTAGAGTGCATTCATTAAAGATACGCTCATCTATGACAATGCTATTTTAGCTTTTGAGCACTTGCGCCGCTTGAAGAGTATGAGGAGTGGTAAAAAAGGCTATGTAGCTATCAAGCTCGATATGAACAAGGCCCGTGATAAGGTAAAATGACCCTTCCTAGAACCTGTCATGTTAAGAATGGGGTTTGCTTTTAATTGGGTTAAGTTGATCATGAAGTATGTTACTTCGATCTCCTCATATGTGTTGATAAATGGTCAAATTAATGGAGATATTATACCTCTCGTGGTCTAAGACAAGGGGATCCCCTTTTTCCATATCTCTTTATCATATGTGTTGAAGCATTCCCGTCCTTATTTAATCAAGTTGAAGGCAACAACTGCCTAGAAGAACTAAAGTTGGCTAGAGGGAGCCCCAACATAACCCATATATTTTTTTGTTGATAACTGTTTACTCTTTTGTAGAGCCAATTCTGCTATTGCATTTCAATTCAATCAATTTTTCATTCCTTCGAAGAAACTTCAGGCCAGCAAGTCAATTGCTTTAAGTCAACTTTATTCTTCAGTCCAAGCACTAATCAGGAAATCAGACAAGAATTCATGGCAAGGTTAAACATTGAAATACTAATTTCTAGCCAACATTGTCACACTCCAGTACACAGCACACCGCAGTGTCTAGTACCCCGGGATGTGATGAGTATCTCATACAGAGCGTAACCCAGCCATAGTACCACGTAATATTGTTATACCTCAATACACAGCCTGCACACAACGTCTAGTATCTTCGAGGCTTTTTGTCCACAAAAGGGGCCTCCCCCCAAGTCGAACTCGCAACCTCCCGTTAAGGAGTTAGAATCCGCACTTAGAGTAAATTGTATTAAAATTGTCAAACGGTCTCCAAAACTCATGAAATGGAATCTAACCACATATTCGGGGTCCATACCGTCTAAGGAGTGTTTTTCTACCTTTCTAGCGGATTTTCATTCACATTGGGTCAAAACTCCAATTTGTCAAAACGCCGTAAAACGGCTCCCACAGTAAAAATTACTCCGCTCGAAAGGTGACATCTAGTTTAGATAGTAATTTCACGAAGAAAGAAAGTGAAAATCACTTATCGCGAGTCCGAATTTGACGCGAATCCCGCATTTCCCCTTTTTCTTCTTCCTTTCTTCTCGGTTCTTCCTCTTCTGTTTCTCTCCAGCAGCTTCGTTCATTTTGTTTTTTTTTTTTATTTCGTTTGTTTTTTTTATTACATACGAGTATTGTTCATGGTACTGTTCTGTGAACAGTACCCACAAATGAACAGTAATTTTTCTTACTTTATTCCTATTTTTCTTCTTCTACACTTAATTCACATCTTTAATTAACCAACCCCATAAATTAAGCAATTTAAATCAACTCCAATATTTAACTTGTAAGCACCCATATAAGATGATCTCATAGGTATCATCTTCTTTCTATACTAATCATACATACGTATATTTGGCTCATACATATAAAATACGTGTATTATATATCTCAATATATGTGTATTTCAACGTATGTATTTAATTAAAATTACGGGGTGTTACAAACATACCTTGGCCTTTCAGCTTTCAGTGAGAAGAAAAAAAAAATCAAATGTTTAACAAGGTGAAGCAGCTTGGCATTCAATTCAACAATGGAAATCAAAACTATTCTCAATAGGTGGAAAAGAAATCGTTATCAAAGCCATAGCCCAAGCCAAGGTTGTATATCTTATGAGCTACTTCAAAATCCCAAAAGCTCTTTGTAATAATATCAATGCCATGTGTGGCGGCCCCGCACCCCGGACCACCAACCCCTCAGGGAATGGCGTGCGGAATGCCGAGACGGGACGCCCGGCGTAGGCATCTCCGACCACTCCTCAACTCCCGTGAGGTGGTTGAGACCCTACGAGCCTTATCTCAAACAACGACATAATATCAAAAGGTACTAAACAAAATTACCCATCGTATTAATCATCCAAGACAAGAGATAGTCCATAAAAATGATCCATAAATAAAATCATAATCCCTACAGTCCATTAAAATTGACATACACATAAAGTCCAAAATTGTGGGTACAAATAAAAACCGTCATATGCCCACATGGTCTATCCAACAAGTCCCAACTCACCCATACTACAATGTGGTAAGTATTATAATTACATAATCCAAAATATAATACTTCATAATTTAAAACACAATTCAATCAAAATGCCTCTCAACTCACATCGAGGCTTTGGATTCTCTCACAGGCAAGGCCCTCAAGATATAACTACTCCTTTGCCCTTATTCGGGACAGAAGGACCTGAAAGAGGAAAATGAGGGTGAGCCAACGGTGCCCAGTGAATAGAATTCAAATATGCTATCAATACTCATCAATAAATATCATGTATGCATGTCAATGTGAAGCATGATTAAAAGCTCATAACATATAAATATCAAGCATTTATAATAAGTTCGATGCAAGTAAAAGCTTATCAATTTGGATCCACATTCCACATGCATTGGGTTACTAGTGCACGTCTATTCCACCGTACCGTTGATCCCAATCATGTTTATTTTGGGTTACTAGTGCACGTCTATTTCATCGTACCGTTGACCCCAATCTCTTCCTTTTCTAAAACCCTCCTATGACAAGGTTAAGTCCCCCTATTAGCAAGATAGATGGGCTCAACCAAAGTCATAAGGTTTTCTCAAATCAATGCATCATTCAAAACATTAGAACACATTCATGCTTTCAACATACAATATATAAGTGATATGATGACATAAAAAATATAATCATAAATGAAGTATACTCACAACCAAGCCTCGCGAGAGTACTTAACCACACACGATCACCAAACCGAATCAACCCAAATCAAGATCCTGAAACATTCATCAATATTCTACCATACATCAATTTCTATGCTCAATCACATAGACATTACACATCAACCCTAAATCAGCCCACATATAAACAATAGGCCTAAATCTCATCTAATCCCATCATTCAACTCAAATCACATGACTTAGGCCTCTAATGCATAGTTCTCATACATAAACCATTCTATTAATCAAAAATACTGATTTTCAATTCCTTTAGGCATAAACATGCCCAAATTGGGTCACTTGATCACAAGTAGGCCTAACCCATGATATGGTCACAACCACCAAATCAGTAGCATAATCAACCCAAATCATGCTTAATTAAACATAAGTTGCATCAATTCAATGATTCTAGGCCAAAAGCATCAAAAGCCCTAAAATATGAAATTTTCCATACTTAGGCCATATTGTCGATTTACACTAGGTCACCATGTTCAGCCATGTATATCACTGATTTTGCATCATGGGTTCATCAACAATGGCAACTAGGTCAACATAGTTGACATGCAAGCTATTTGGAAAGGTCTAAGTTCATATTCTAAATTTAGGTCTAATACAAGCAACCCCACCAATTCTTCATTTACTATTCTGTTCAGATGTATCAATATACCAACAGAAATATGTAATCACAAAATCAACCGTACAGATTGAATTATGTGAAGAAACAAACCTTCTGTCCAAATATCAGCCCAATCCAACGGTGGACCGAAAAGATATGTATCTTTGATGAACAAGTCTCTAATCAGACAATTTCTCCTTTCCTGCTGCAAATACTCAAACTCAGATGACTATATCACACAAAATACTAAAATTATAAACATCTCCACCGGTCATAATATAGACATATCCGTTATAAACTATATACCCAAATTTTATATCCATCCAACGGTACATTTAGGAGATCTACAAGTTTGAGCGAAACGCCACGAGAAATCCAGAATCTCCGACCAGCTTTGTTTGAGAGGTTAGATCTCTCAGAATAAACCTTAATCAAGATCTCCACCGTTCAGAATTCAGAACTATCAGTTGTACACTACGTACCCAAATTTTATATCCATCCAACGATATATTAAGGAGATCTAGAAGTTTGAGCGGAACGGCGCGAGAATTCCAGACTTTCCGACCAGCTTTGTTTGAGAGGTTAGATCTCTTAGACGAAACCTTTGATCAAGATCTTCACCGTCCAGAATGAATAACCATAGGCTACGAACTTGCTGAAAAATTTTGAGCTCAATCTGACCATGTATTCGCAAGATCCAGCACTTTGATGAAAATGTTGCAGGGATCTTCCTCCTGCAACTCTCTCCTTCTTTCTCTTCTTCTTTCCTTTCTCTTCTTTTCTTTCTCTTCTTCTTTCCTTTCTCTCCACTCACCTCTTTCTAGCACTTCCTTGATTCCCTCCTCCACTCACCTCACTTTCTAGCACATTCTTGGATTCTCTCCTCCACTCACCTCATTTTCTAGCACATTCTTGGATTCTCTCCTCCACTCACCTTATTTTCTAGCACATTCTTGGATTCTAGAAGTGGGCATGGGACACTTGTCCACTTTCATGCACCAACCTTCACATGTGTTGGTCTCATACTACCCATACCAACCACATGTACTTTAACCAATCTCATGCTTCCATGTATTTTAAATGTTCAATCCATTTAATACACCAAATTTTCATTCTCATTTATCCTTTTATTCAATCAATCCTAACCCACATCAATTCATGGTTTAATGGGCTCATGCATAAATAATAACATATGCATTATACTTTAATTTAACATGACCCATATACAATTTATGATACACATATTTATATACATTATCAAGCATCAACTATACAAACATTAAACAACCATCAAACAAACACCAAACATATCAAGGCAACACATAGAGTTTGGGCAAAATGCAATTGGGTTATGGGCTAGATGAAATAATTTTTGGGGCGTCACACCATGATTGTCAAGTTTTGGTGGGGCCAATCTAATAATGAACCTAAAATTCATTGGAGAAGTTGAAAATTCATGTGCAAATCCAAGTTGAAAGGAGGTTTGCAATTTAAAGCCACTGAAGCTTTCAACAAAACACTTTTAGCCAAATAAGTATGGAGAATGATCTCTAGGCGTACATCTTTTTTATCCAGAATGTTGAAAGCTAGATACTTCCCACATTCTGAGTTTTGGCAAGCCCATGCCAAGGCGAGATCTTCTCATATTTGGAGGAGTATTCTTTGTGGCAGGGAGCTTTTAAAGAAGGGTGTTAGATGGAGAATTGGTAATGGCAGAATGGTGCATATGAAAAAAGATTCATGGTTGTTAAGGCCTACATCCTTCTAGCTTATTTCTCTTCTTTCTCCTCAGATTGATACTATTGTAGCTAATTTCATCAATTCGGATTGCTCATGGAATGTCCCCAAACTTAGGGAGCATGTTCTCCAAACTGACATTGAAGAAATTCTAAAGATTCCCCTTAGTTGGAGGAAGTCGAAAGACAAAATTGTGTGGCATTATTCAAAGGATGGGAATTATAGTGTGAGGAGTGGGTATAGACTTTTGATGGAAAGTGAAGATCAAAAGGAATGTTCCCAAGCCCAACATTCTTCATCCATGTTGTGCAAAGTTTGGAATTGTTCAATTCCTTCTAAAGTCAAAATTTTCTTATAGAGATGTTTGCAAAATGCTTTTCCTACTAGGGAGAATCTTTGGAAAAGAAAAATTTTAGCTTCCCTATGTTGTGCAATATGCCAGGAGGAAGTGGAGATCACATCCCATGCACTAGTGAAATGTAAGAAAGCTAAAGAAATATGGGAATGGAGTGTACTGTTGTCAAAAAAGGATCCCAAAACTGAGTTTCGAAGCTTACAAACTTAAAAGGGTTGATTCTAAACTCAAGTATGCAACAACTTGAAGAATCCATTATGGTGATGTGGGGTATTTGGGTGACAGGAGTTGCTTTTTGGCAAATGAAAGAATTCAAGATGTTAGATTGGTGGCCAGCAAGGTTCTTTCCTTCTTATGTGAATTCAAAAATGCCTCTAATCCCATTAGGCAATGAGAGATATCAAGACACCATAGATGGATCCGTCCCACGCAAAACCATATAAAGATCAATGTTGATGTGAGTCTTGATCACAATTGGGGGTCGTATTGGTGTTGGAGCAGTGATTAGAGATGTTGAGGGATGTGTTATAGTTGTTTTGTCTCAAGGATTTAAATGATTACTTTATGTTAATTCGGCAAAGGCGTGTGCCGCATGATGCGGTCTTCAATTTGCAAAAGACACGGGCATTCCAATTGATTGGCTAAAAGGCGACTCTTCCACGGTAATGAAAGATATTGGGGAATTTGATTTATCTCTAGCAGAGGAAAGAGGTATCATTGAAGATTGCAGAATGTTGAAAAATCTTTGGCCTAATCTTGTGGTAAATGCCATTCCAAGATATGCAAACCAAGTGGCTCATAGATTGAGCAAATTTGGCTTAAATGTGGAAGTTCCCTTGTTTTGGTTGGAGGAACTCCCTCAATTGTAAGGGACCTTGTTTTCTCAAACTGTTAGAGTTAAGTAACTATCTGATAGTTAAACTTACTCAAGTCAACTCACTTGACAGTTAGTAAGTTAGAGTTAATTAGAGCTATTATGACATTGTCCAATAGCCAGCTGACATGTGTTCTAAAGACTGTTAAGTAGTTAGGAGGAGTGTCACACCCTGGGTTGCACAGCGTGCCCCATACCCAGGTGTGGGCGCACACCCTCGGGGAGAACGCCAGTCATTATGGATCCATAATATTGTGAATGGCTCAGTGGTTACTAGGAATGCGAAATCAGACTCCTTAAGAGAGGTCTCGAGTTCGATTCCTAGGGAGGCCCTATACTATTCATGGTGAATAGTATCGGACAAATGATCCTGTGTACAAGAGACGTCCTTGTGTAGCGGTGGTTGTACCGGGATGGGACAATATTATGGATCCATAATGGCTGGCGTTCGCATAAGGCTTTTTTGTCACACCCTGGGTTGCACAGCGTGCCCCCTACCCAGGTGTGGGAGCCGATGGTTCAGTGGCTACTCAGAATGCGAAATCAGACTCCTTAAAGGAGGTCTCGAGTTTGATTCTGGGGGAGGCCCTGCACTATTCATCAGTGAATAGTGGGGACAAATGATCCTGTGTACAAGAGACGTCCTTGTGTGGCAGTGGCTGTACCGGGATGGAACAATATTATGGATCCATAATGGCTGGCGTTCGCCCCGAGGGGGTGCGCCCACACCTGGGTAGGGGGAACGCTGTGCAACCCAGGGTGTGACAAAGAGTGTCTTAAGCAGTTAGGAGGAGTGTCAAGTTGTTAGAACTTAGCTTATGTCACGACCCCCTCCGTAGGGTGACATCATGATCAGCACAGAATACCATATACGCCTTACTTAGATGTATACGATACTCTACCAGCCTTCGTCCTTTAAGACATACACGTAAATCACAAAAATTTTATCACATATGAATCATATTATCATTATTCATATTAATCCATTCCACATATAAACAAAATATCATTCGTATATATATATATATATATATATATATATATATATCCTTTTTTTTCATAAGACTCATACAACTAAGTCTCCCCAAAATATACATCGACATATATTATTCTCACTAATATCATTTGGTATTATAGACATACATATATATAAAAAATAAAGCATATACCCATCTCCCTGAACACACAAAATACTCACATTGGCAAATACAGGCTCAATCAACTCTGAGTCTTGCCCTTGCCCTTGTGATCTACACCTGTAACAAAAAGGGAGTTGAGTGAGCTGCAACAAGCTCAGTGAATAATCTATCTATGACATTATATTCGCATCAATTAAAAAACATGGCATATTTAAATAACTTTATAAACTCTATGCAAGCCAATATCAAATAATAATATGTCATTTGTACAATTTAAACCATGCATATTTTCATAAGACATGTGCACACGATCCTGGTATACGGGCCAAGTCTGTATCCTTTTCATACGACTATAAAAAGAGAACTTTCCCTTTCTAACCAGATCCAATTCATTAGGTAATGAGCAAGTCTGTAGCCCTATTATGCATTCATAAGGAGAACCCAACCTCATCTACCTCGGTATTACCAATGCTTAAAAACATATTTCATGCATTCAAACCGAAATGCAATAATTCGTAATATGCTTACATTTATTAAACAAGGTTCATATGCCATAAATAAAACCAAGATAGAAATACTCACAATTACAAGATTTTGTACTAAGTCCACAGCACACACAGACACTTCGCCAATTTTTATCAACAAAACATTACAAGCAATTTCTTTACTTACTGTCCATTCTCTCATTTCCCAATATCAACACACTGCAAGGTGATATTGCAACATACTTTAATCATAAATTCCAACACATAACTTAGTCGATTAATCACCCAATTAATCACTAAGCTAATCATATTACTTCAGTAAATCAACTTACCAAAGCATCTCCTTAAATCTGTAAACTTCCAGTACTATAATCATACAAGTGTCGCACTTGTACCCATTCCATTACCCAAATTCACATCCAATTCTCAGCAATGTTCATATTGCAATACATAATACATCAATTACAGCAACATACCCATTCAATTAGTCACTGAACTAATCACAATTCATAAATAAACATCTTAACAAATCAGTTCTCAAATCTGAACATTTCCAGCATAGGTACTCAACCAACTTGTACCCATCAGTACATCCCGAATTTCACAAATTCAGCATCTCAATCTCTGTTATTCATAATTACCAATGATACAAGATTAGATTCCAGCATTTAAACACATCAAAGCATCATAAAATTGTCACTAATATTGGGTTCCAATACCCCTACTCAATTGGGTTAGGAACATTCAATCCTAATCATGGAAATTCAATGGTTTAATCATCAAAATCAGTGTTTTAAACATCAAATATTCACCAATTTTTCCAGCAACTATTCTCCCATGGTTTCAGCCATTAAACACCACAAAACATCACAATTACACTTGCTGAAAATCAGTGAAATGAATATCAAACACTTACCAAGCAACCAAGGATCAATCCCCCATGGTTGGAGCTTCTAAGTCACTAAAGTTTCAGTCCAGCACCTCCATTTTCCAGTTTCTGATCAAGTTAAGGAAACCATTTGCATGTCAATTATGGTGTACAGAATGAAGAGAGGAATTCAAAGATATCAATTTCACACAAAAATCCAGAGATCTTACCATAGTTTTAGATCTCCTCTTTTTCCTCTTCCTTCCTTCTCGTTTTTGGTTTTTCACTTGCAAAAATTCTGGTTTCTAAGTCCAATAACTAATATTTAGTCATCCAGCAACTCATTTCTATCATGTCAACACACCATTTTGATCAAAACGTGGTTGGATTAAATTACCAGCAAGCCACTTAGGTGTCCATTTGATCTCTTAAGTGTCAATGTTTAATCAAAACACTTATCTAATACATTCACAAACTGCCTCAATATTTATTTTTATTTTTAAAATCTCAGGCCCACCGAGGAGTGCGCTTCCCCCCCTAGGGAGCGTGCTCGTTGAGTCTAGATTTCCATTTTCACTATATTTTGGGCATTTTGTGATACAACTAGCCTCCTAGGGTACCAATAGTCCCAAAATACATTCAAGTACACTATCTAAAAGTCATGTACATACGTACACGCTTACACATATGCTTGACAATAGGTATAAGTCAACGTACAAGTCTGACTCGTACATACGGGGTGTTACAACTTATATAGATTTATATCTTAACAAGACTTATCTACCGTCTGTTGTAAGAGAGAAATTGTATTCTTTTAATTCTCCAGCAATACAATTGCTTATCTCTTCTTCTCTGAAACTCTATCTCTCTTCTCTTTCTTTCCTCTGTGTTTTGTTCTTAGTCCAATCTTCTAAACTGTGCGACAATCAAACATGGTATCAGAGCAAACACATTCCACGTCTTTTGTTATTCCTAGAAGAAGCTTTAAGGTCGGTCAAAGCTCTGGTAAAAGTTTTTTTCACCAATGAAACTTGAGCTCAATGTGAAACTCACACATAACAACTATCTGTTATGGAGACAACAAGTTCTTGCAACAATCAGAGGCAATCGTCTCTCTGGTTTCATTGATCAGTCAATAATGTCTCCAAATCGTCAAAATGCAGATGGATCTCTAAATGATGCATATCTCGTTTGGGAGCAACATGATCAAATTCTACTGTGTTGGATCTTGTCATCTATCATCCAAGAACTTCTAACATAATTGGTTGGACGTTCGACAGCAGCTGAAGCCTTGAGTAATATTGAGCTTTTGTTTGCCTCACAGTCTAAGGCAAACTTGATGCAGCTCAAGTTACAGTTACAAACTTTAAAGAAAGGTAGTCTGTCAATGACAGATTATGTGATGAATAAGAAATGTGTGATTGACTCTCTTTCGTTTGCTGGATATACTTTGAAAGATGATGACAAAGTCATGTCTATCTTGAGTGGCTCAGGTCCAGAGTATGATAGCTTTGTGGTGTCAATTACTTCAATGCCTCAATGTTATACTATGCCAAAGATAACAACATTGTTCTTGGCTCATGAGGCTAAACTAAAACAACATACTCAAGTAGATTTAATGAATGCTAATCTTGTTCAAAACAAGAAAGGAGGTGTGAATAATAATCAGTCTACAACAAATTCTTACAATGGAGGAGGTCGTTCTGAAGGAAATGGTAGAAGAAGAGGTAGAGGTAGATTCAAGAACAACAATACCAATCGACATCCATGCCAGATCTGCCATAAACGTAAGTCATGGAGCATTGAGATGCTATTACAGGTTTGATCAAACCTTTCAGCCTCAGATGACTACTCAACCTACTAATGGTGTCAACAACAACCAAGGAAGTATGGTTGTCATGATTGCAGCACCTGAATCTACTATAGACGTGGCATGGTATCCTGATAGTGGTGCTACAGATCACTGTACACCAAATGGAGGAAATCTTTTGAACAAGAATGACTACAATGGGAAGGAAAAAATCTATGTTGGTAATGGTACTGGTCTAACCATTTTTCTATTGGTTCTAATGTTGCAGCCTATGATAAACACTTTTTTTTGCTCAAAAATATACTACATATCCCTCAAATCACCAAGAACTTGTTGAGTGTCACTAAATTTGTGAGGGACCATAGAGTTTATTTTGAATTTCACACTGACTATTGTCTTGTGAAATATCAGGATACGAGGAGAGCCCTTCTTCAAGGTGTCCTTAGGAACGGTCTTTATGTGTTCCAGTTGCCTCTCCAATCTACTAGTTCTAATGTTTTTTCATCAACCCAAACTGCATTCAGAACTCAGTCTTCTCTTGTTTCACAATGCCATGTGGTACTCTCTAAACCATCTAGTTGCACTGTTGCTTCTGATTGTACTCTTAGTTCTTCAAATACCTTTCAAGATGTCAATAATAAGACTTGTCATATGTCCCTAGTTTTGCATCAAAGGCTTGGTCATGCCTCATTTGCTATTGTAAGTTCTGTTTTGAATAAGTGCAATGTTACCATTCCAAAATATGCTACTTATGTGTGTTATCCATGTGAAATTAGCAAATCTCACAAGAAACCTTTTCGTTTGTCTTCCAATGTGTATCACATACCTCTTGAACTGGTAGTGAGTGACGTTTGGGAACCAGCCTGTAACACTCCGTAATTTTAATAAAATACATACGTTGAAGTACGCGTATATCAAGAGGTATAATACACATATTTTATACGTATGAGCTAAATATACGCGTGATAATACACGTATTTGATACGTATGAGCAAATAAATATAATTATTAAATAAAGAATATAAGTTTTATTAGTGGAATGGGTTGGTTAATTAGATATGTGAATTGGAGTTCAATTAAATTAATTAATAGATGAGGAAGTTGGTTTGTTAACTTGCATGAGGAGCATGGGATAACATGGGGAAGTTGGTTTGGTAAATTGCATGAGGAGCATGGGATCAAAATTAAAAAAAAAAAAACAATGCTCTTATCTCTTTGCCGACAAGAGAAAACAAAGAAAAAAAGAAAAAAAAAGACTTTGCAAAAGAAAGAGAAGGAGGAGAAGAAGTGCAGAGAGAAGGAAAGGAAGGAAGGAAGAAAGAAGGGGAAACGGAGGGAGATCCGAACGCGCGGTAAGCGATTTCTACTCTATTTCTTTGTAAAATTGATATTTAAGCTAGATGTAAACTTTCTAGCGGAGTAATTTTGACTGTGGAAGCCGTTTTACGGCATTTTCAAAAATGGGAGTTTTGACCCAATATGAATAAAAATCTGCTAGAAAGGTAGAAAAACGTTCCCTGAACTCTCGGGACCCCGAATATGTGGTTAGATTCAATTTTATGATTTTTAGAGACCATTTGACAATTTTAATACAATTTACATCTTTCGGATAAATAGTAAAAATGAATAGTAAAAACGAATAGTGAATAGTGAATAATAAATAGTAAAAGTGAATAGTAAAAGTAAATAGTGAATATTGAATAGTAAAAAGTGAATAGTAAAAAAATGAATAGTACTGTGAACAGTGATTTGATATTTTAGTAGCTACGGATTTGGTAAATGATGATTCTCATGATACTCTATGGGTAATTTCAGTGTTTAATTTGAGGCTTAAGGGCATGGATAAACGCTTTTGAGGAAGCAATGACGTTTATTGTTGCTCGATTTTAGAGGTTGGCTTAGAAACCCTGTGTAACCACTGTGAGTATAGTTTCCTTGATTTGGTTCTTGTATGACATTATATATATACAAAATGTTTGATTGTATGCATGGTATATTTATATATACATTGAGTTTTATGGATCATGCAAACTGATTTTAACAATTGGAGTTTGTAATGATGAGGTTTTGCGAATCCTCATTGTCATTTCGTTAGGAATTAGACCCGGATGAGGTTTTGCGAGTCCTCATTGCAGGAAGGTCTGTCCTAACAAGGGTTGCGATCCTTGAAATGACTGTGAATTGGGTGATAAGAAGCTGTGTCTACCTTGTACGGCCATACAAGGGTTAGACCCGCTCTCTTGCCTTGCGGAGGAGGGAGATTGTGCATTATGTTATTGAAATTTTATGCAATTTATGTTGTTGACATGTATGATATATTCGTTGAATGATGCATGTGTTGAATAAGTGTTTGAAATGATTTTAAATGTCATATTTCTCTAAATGTATATAATTGTCATCTCAAGAACTATATTCACTGAGCTGTTGTTTGCTCACCCCATTTCCTCCAATATTTCAGGTATTGAGTCGAAGGGAAAAAGAAAAATCCGTGAGTGATAATCAGGTGAACCTTCGTCTGGTACATGTACGTATGCTTGGAGGAACTAGATTATATTTTTGTTATTTTGATATGTATAGTTATCACATACTATAAATATACTATCACCTAAATGGGTTGTGTGGTAATCTTATATAATGCTTGGGATGATGAAATGTATTTATCAGTTGGGAATTTAATTTGTGGAATGAATGAAATGAATGTGAGTGGAATGATCATCTATATAGTTAGTTGATTGGATTTGATTTGTGGTCTATTAGAAAAAAAAAATTGATGTAACTTTTGGGAATTATTGTGAGAGTACGTGAAGGCTTACAGTGTATTGTATACTGTAACGGGTATGTACAGTGTATAGTACATTGTGCCGGTCATGACGTCAGCCTACGTCAGGGGCGTCGTGACAACCCCTTTTATTTCTTCCAATGGCTACAGATATGTAACGCCTGTACCTTAGGATGACGTCATTTTGACTAGTAGAGTACCCGTATACGTGTATGTATACGTATATGATGCTCGAGGCGCATTGGTTCAAGTGTATTTGCATGATTTTACGTCTTTTAGAGTGCGCATGAAGTTTCGTAATGATCGGAGACTCATTCGACGTCGGGACATGTCAAAAACGGTGTTTTGGATTAGTAGAGCTCACTCCATGAAGGAATAAATTTTTGTCACTGATTACATAAATGACTTGATCTCCAAGATCCGTGGTCCGATTGAGATGCAAGTTTGTCAGCTTATTATTCTCTGATATATCTTCATTATGATCGGTGAAGATCTTGATCGGAGTTGTCTACTGTAAAATATAAGACTTCAAACACTTTTTCTCGGATTTGCGGATTTTCTTGCGCAGTTTTGATCAAACTGTTGGATCTTGTAATTACACCGTTGGATTGAGCTGAAAGTTTACCAAAATGTTGGTAACTAATGTATCAAACTTTTGAACGGTTAAGATGTTAAGTCGGACAGTCATTTGCAAGAAATTGATTATCTAAGTGCAAGTAATTGTAGCAGAAAAAAAATTATTCCTTTTATTTAAGTGTTTTTTTAAAGTGTGGGCCCAAAATGTTACTTAACCTCTATATAAGCCATGGGGGACGTGAGTTCTCTCATTTTTCACTTCCAAAAGAGGCTTAAAGAGCTTGGAGAAGAGGAAAATAAGGGGAGAGGAGAAAGGAGAGAGAAAACTAGGGTTTTGGTGCTATCATGCCCAAAATCCCTTCAAAGTATATCATTCTTTCTCATTTTCTTTATTCTATCTCTTTAGCATGTGAATGCAAGCTTTATTTTGACCTATGGTTTGTATGAATCCCGGAATTTAAGGGAGTGGTAGAAAACCAATGTTGGACTTAGGTCTTGAATTTGAGATATGTTAATCTAGAGGATGTTTGGAGTCCATAAATGGTAAAACCCCCAGTTTCTAATAAGAAATTAGAGGGGTTATATGGATTTGACCTAAACTAGGATTTTGGACTTAAGGTTTCCTATTCAATTTGCATGTGATTTATGTGGATTAGATGGGTAAATGTGGAGGTATGGAACTCCAATTTACTGATCTTGATTAGTGGATAACCCTAGTGTAGTGTAATTTTGGTCTAGGTCATGTAATTTGGGAAATTGTCATGTAATTTGGGGATTTGCTCAAATTGGGGCTTTTGACCTAAACCAAATCAATTGATTAAACTGACTTGGAAATTGTCTAATTAGACCCAAATGGAATGAAATTATGGGTTTAGAATGGTTGGACATGTGTTAGAATTGAATGACCTAGTTCAATTTGGCTCTGTGCCTATTGTAGAGACTTTTTTCCAAATTGGGGCATATGCATATATTGGCTTGAATTGGAGATTTTGACCTAGACTTGGTCAATTGATTAAATTGACATGAAATTAGTCTAATTGACCCTAAGTATGATTGAATGCCTAGTATTATAGTGGTTGGATCATGGGGATCAACCTAATGCATTCATTTGGGGTTAAATGTGGGTTAATTAGGATATTAAATGGTTGAATTGAGCAATATGGGATTGGCTCTTGTGTTAGACTAGAATCTTAATTGGCTTTTGATTTGGGTTTAAACATGGTGGTTTAGCATACTTTAAGGCTGATTTTCAGTTTTGGTAAACCACGTTATTTCAGGATCTTGTGGTTGATCTATATAACCCAAATAGTCAATTGGAGGTTGTGGTGCTTGGGGTGATTTGTGACGCCCCGAAAATTATTTCATCTAGCCCATAACCCAATTGTATTTTGCCCAAACTCTATGTGTTGCCTTGATATGTTTGGTGTTTGTTTGATGATTGTTTAATGTTTGTATAGTTAATGCTTGATAATGTATATAAATATATGTATCATAAATTATATATGAGTCATGTTAAATTAAAGTTTAATGCATATGTTATTATTTATGCATGGGCTCATTAAACCATGAATTGATATGGGTTAGGATTGATGGAATAAAAGGATAAATGAAATTGAAGATTTGGTGTATTAAATGGATTGGACATTTAAAATACATGTGGTTGGTATGGGTAGTATGAGACCAACACATGTGAAGGTTGGTGCATGAAAGTGGACAAGTGTCCAATGCCCACTTGTCTTTTTCAAGAAAGTGCTAGAATGAGTGGAGAGAACCAAGGAGAGGAAAGCAAGGAGAGAATCAAGGAGAGAATCAAGGAGGGAATCAAGGAAGTGCTAGAAAGAGGTGAGTGGAGAGAAAAGAAAGAAGAAGAGAAAGAAGGAGAGAGTTGCCTGCGAGATTTTCATCAAAGAAGTGGATCTTTGGAATTTACGGTCAGATTGAGCTCAAATTTTGTCAGCACGTTCGTAGCTTATGGTTCTTCATTCTGGTCGGTGGAGATCTTGATCAGAGGTTTCTTCTGAGAGATCTAACCTCTCAAACAAAGCTAGCCGGAAAGTCTGGATTTCTTGCACTGTTTCGCTCAAACTTATAGATCTCCTAAATCTACCGTTAGATGGTTATCAAATTTGGATATGTAGTTTATAACTGATATTTATACATTCTTAACGGTGGAGATCGTAATTAGAAGCTTGTGCTAAGAGATATAACCTCTGAAACAAAGCTGGTCGGAATTTCTGGGTTTCTCGTTCCGTTTCGGTAAAACTTATAGATCTCCTAAATTTACCGTTGGATGGATATCAAATTTGAGTATGTAGTTTACAACAGATATTTCTGTATTCTGAACGGTGGAAATATTTATAAGTTAATTATTTTGTGTGATATAGCCATCTGAGTTTGGGTATTTGCAGCAGGAAAGGAGAAACTGTCTGATTAGACACTTGCTCATCAAAGATACATATCTTTTCGGTCCACCGTTGGATTGGGCTGATATTTGGACAGAAGGTTTGTTTCTTCATATACTTCAATCAGTACGGTTGATTTTGTGATTACATATTTCTGTTGGTAGATTGATACATCTGAACAGAATAATACATGTGAAGAATTGGTAGGGTTGTTTGTATTAGACCTACATTTAGAATATGAACTTAGACCTTTCCAAATAGCTTGCATGTCAACTATGTTGACCTAGTTGCCATTGTGGATGAACCCATGATGCAAAATCAGTGATATACATGGCTGAACATGGCGACCTAGTGTAAATCGACAATATGGCCTAAGTATGGAAAATTTCATATTTTAGGGCTTTTGATGCTTTTGGCTTAGAATCATTGAATTGATGCAACTTATGTTTAATTAAGCATGATTAGGGTTGATTATGCTACTGATTTGGTGGTTGTGACCATATCATGGGTTAGGCCTACTTGTGATCAAGTGACCCAAATTTGGACATGTTTATGCCTAAGGAATTGAAAATCAGTATTTTTGATTAATAGAATAGTTTATGAATGAGAACTATGCATTAGAGGCCTAAGTCATGTGATTTGAGTTGAATGATGGGATTAAATGGGATTTAGGCCTATTAATTATATGTGGGCTGATTTAGGGTTGATTTGTAATGTCTATGTAATTGAGCATAGAAATTGATGTATGGTAGGATATTGATGTATGTTTCAGGATCTTGATTGGGTTGATTCGGTTTGGTGGTCGTGTGTGATTAAATACTCTCGCGAGGCTTGGTTGTGAGTAGGCTTCACTTATGATTATATCATTTATGTCATCATATCACTTATATATATTGTATGTTGAAAGCATGAATGTGTTCTAATGTTTTGAATGATGCATTGATTTGAGAAAACCTTATGACTTTGGTTGGGCCCATCTATCTGGCTAATAGGGGGACTTGACCTTGTCATAGGAGGGTTTTAAGAAGGAAATGATTGGGATCAACGGCACGGTGAAATAGACGTGGACTAGTAACCCAAGTAAACATGATTGGGATCAACGGCACGGTGAAATAGACGTGGACTAGTAACCCAAGGCATGTGGAATGTGGATCCAAATTGATAAACTTTTACTTGCATCGAACTTATTATAAATGCTTGATATCTATATGTTATGAGCTTTTAATCATGCTACACATTGACATGCATACATGGTTTCTATTGATGAGTATTGATAGCATATTTGAATTCTATTCACTGGGCATCGTTGGCTCACCCTCATTTTCCTCTTTCAGGTCCTTCTGTCCCGAATAAGGGCAAGGGAGTAGTCATATCTTGAGGGCCTTGCCTGCGAGAGAATCCAAGTCCTCTATGTGAGTTGAGAGGCATTTTGATTGAATTGTGTTTTATATTATGAAGTATTATATTTTGGATTATGTAATTATAATACTTACCACATTTTAGTATGGGTGAGTTGGGACTTGCTAGATAGACCATGTGGGCACATGACGGTTTTTTTTTATTTGTACCCACAATTTTGGACTTTATGTGTATGTCAATTTTTAATGGACTGTAGGAATTATGATTTTATTTATGGTTCATTTTTATGGATTATCTCGTCTTTGATGATTAATACAGTGGGTAGTTTTGTTTAGTACCTTTTGATATTATGTCGTTGTTTGAGATAAGGCTCGTAGGGTCTCAACCACCTCACGGGAGTTGAGGAGTGGTCGGAGATGCCTACGCCGGGCGTCCCGCCCCGGCATTCCGCATGCCATTCCCTGTGGGGTTGGTGGTCCGGGGCGCGGGGTCGCCACAGTTGGTATCAGAGACTGATTTTACTAGGTTTGGTCTATGTATTGGACTTAGATGACTTTGACCTAGGAATTTGGTGAGAGATTTAGGTGATTAAAAAGCTTAAAGGAATTAACTTAAAAGCCTTACTATCATATTTTCTGTGTGTATTATATGATATGGGTAGTTATAAGGCGGGCACTAGTGGGGCTGAGGCTAGTGGAGCTGCAGGGGCAGCAGGACCTCAAATGGTTGTACCTCAGCCTATGCCTACACCTGCTCCTATTGTTGTGGAGAACCCCACTAATCGGCAGATCAAACTGCTAGAGAAGTTCATGAAACTAAAGGCTAAGGAATTCACTGGTGGAGTTGACTTAAAAAAGGCCGAAGATTGGCTGAAGAATGTCGAGAAGATCAGTCGCTCTTTAGAGCTTGATGAGGAGTCTCAGGTCCTATGTGCTGCTCACACACTGGAGAGTGATGCAGAGGACTGGTGGCTTTCAGTGTTGGTATGTCTACACGGGCAGCTCCAGGTGAACAGACTTCACAAGCAAAGTCTGGGGGGCAGTTCCAGACTCCGTGGAAGAAGGGAAGATGGGAAAGGAAGAGAAAGTTTTATGGAGGAGCACAGTCCGAGGGTACTCAGAGTAAGACATCCCAGGTTCAGACTGGTATGATGGCCTCACCAGTGGTTTCCTCTCCTGTCCCGATTCCTATTCAGGCACCGAGTGCACCGAGACCCCATTCTCACAGACTGCTGGCCGAGGCAGAGGTAGAGGCCGAGGAAGCTATGTGACGACATCTCAGACTGGATCATTTGCGCCCAGGGCTCCATTTTTATGTTATCAATGTGGGCAGGCTGGGCATAGGAAGTCCGAGTGTCCAAATTTTTAGAGAGCTCAGGGATTTGTGCAGCAGTCCAGTGCCAGAGAGACAGCAAAGGCAGCTACTGAGCCAGACCCGACAGCGTCCAACACTTTGGTGGAAGGTACTCTTATTATTTGTGGTACTTCTATGCATGTATTATCTGATGCTGGGTCTACATTATCATTCATATCTGGACGTATGGTAGAGAATTTGCATTTGACTCCCATTATGGCTAGTACGTGGTTAGTGGTGAGTACTGCAGCTGGGGAGAGGATCTACCCGAACATGATCTGTAGCCAGTGTGTGGTTCAGATTGGTGATGTTGAGATGCCTATTGACTTTCGAGTCCTAGAGTTTTTAGAGTTTGATGCAATTCTAGGGATGGATTGGCTCGCAGCTTATCATGCAGTTATCGACTGTTTCACGAAGAGAATCATTTTTCAGATCCCCGGACACCCAATGTTTACACTACAGGGTAGAGCTTCAGACCAGACAGTCACAAGGGGTAGATTTGTGACTGATGGAGATAGGGAGATTTTGGCTGGGTTAGTACCTAATGAGGAAGAGACTAGTGAGGTGATACTTGAGGATATTGCCATTGTTAGGGACTTTGAAGATGTGTTCCCTGCGGATCTTCCAGGATTACCACCGAAGCGAGAGATCGATTTCATTATTGAACTAGTCCCTGGCACGAAGCCTATCTCCATGGCACCATATAGAATGGCGCCAGCCGAGTTGAAAGAGTTGCAGAAACAGCTCGAGGAGTTATTGGCTAAAGGCTTTATTTGCCCGAGTGTGTCACCCTGGGGAGCTCCAGTTCTTTTTGTGAAAAAGAAAGATGGGAGCTTGCGGTTATGCATCGACTATCGCCAATTGAACAGGGTGACCATCAAGAACAAATATCCTCTCCCAAGGATTGATGACTTGTTTGATCAGTTGAGGGGAGCGAAGTATTTTTCGAAGATTGATTTGCGCTCCGGGTATCATCAGCTGAGGATCAGGGAGGAAGATGTGCCTAAGACAGCATTCAGAACCCGCTATGGACATTATGAGTTCCTTGTGATGCCATTTGGTGTGACTAATGCACCGGCGATGTTCATGGACCTGATGCAGAGGGTCTTTAGGCAGTATCTGGATAAGTTTGTCATCGTCTTCATTGATGACATATTGGTGTATTCCAAGACTCAAGCTGAGCATGAAGAACACCTTAGAGTGACCTTGCAAACTCTGAGAGAGCATAGGCTATATGCAAAGCTGAGCAAGTGCGAGTTTTGGATCACCGAAGTGAAGTTCTTAGGTCATGTGGTGAGTTCTGAGGGGATTTCAGTTGATCCGTCTAAGGTTGAAGCCATTATCAGTTGGCCTAGGCCTACCACAGTGACCGAGATCAGAAGCTTTCTTGGGTTAGCTGGTTACTATAGGAGATTCGTTCAGGGATTCTCCAAGATAGCTACGCCTATGACTAGGCTCACCCAGAAAGATGTGTCCTTTGTATGGACCGAGGAGTGTGAGAATGCCTTTTTAGAGTTGAAGAAAAGATTGACATCTACGCCAGTGTTGGTTTTGCCAGAGCCTGATCAGGAGTTAGTTATCTATACTGATGCCTTCGTATCGGCTTGGGTTGCGTGTTGATGCAGAAGGATAGGGTCATTGCTTATGCATCGAGGCAGTTGAAGGTGCATGAAAAAAAACTACCCTGTTCATGACTTAGAACTGGCCGCAGTGGTTTTTGCTTTGAAGATTTGGAGGCATTATCTCTATGGTGAGAGATTCACTTTGTATTCTGACCATAAGAGCCTCAAGTACTTGTTCTCTCAGAAGGAATTGAACATGAGGCAGAGAAGGTGGTTAGAGCTTCTCAAAGACTATGATTTTACATTGGAATACCACCCAGGTAAAGCCAATGTAGTGGCTGATGCGTTGAGCAGGAAGCGGGTAGAGACAGTTATGGTAGCACGCCAGATGTCTCATGAGTGGAGACTACTTGAGGCGGCTACGGTTATGAGTGTATGTGCTACTCCTTCAGATCAGATTGTGATATGTGCTCAAATGAGAGCTCAGCCTACACAAGTCCAGGAGGTAATTGACCAACAGAGACTTGACGTTGATTATGGGATATACAAGTCTTGGGCTAAGAGCAGTGATTTTACTGATTGGCACTTGTCATCTGATGGTGCCTTGAGATTTAGGGGACGTTTATGGGTTCCCGCAGATCCACGACTTAGACAGAGTGTTCTCCAAGAGGCTCACAGATCTCATTATGCTATTCATCCTGGCGGAACCAAGATGTATCATGATATGAAAAGAATGTATTGGTGGCCCGACATGAAGAGAGAAATAGCTCAGTTCATTCAGAGGTGTGAAATCTGTCAAAGAGTCAAAGCTGAGCATCAGAGGCCTGGAGGGCAGATGCAACCGCTTGCCATTCCTGAGTGGAAATGGGAGCATGTCACTATGGATTTTGTTGTGGGATTACCCAACACCCCGAGGAGACATAATGCTGTTTGGGTTATTATTGATCGCTTGACCAAGTCTGCTCACTTTCTACCGGTGAACACTAGGGATTCTATGGACAAGCTGAGCAGACTCTATATGCGGGAGATAGTCAGATTACATGGAGTGCCTGTTTCGATTGTGTCAGATAGGGATCCGAGGTTTACATCGGTATTCTGGCAGGGGTTGCAGAGGCAGCTAGGCACTAGACTAGATCTCAGTACCGCTTTTCACCCCCAGACGGATGGCCAGTCTGAGAGGTTGATATCGATTTTAGAGGATATGCTTCGAGCTTGTGTCCTTGAGTCCAGTGGTAACTGGGAGGAGTACATACATTTGTGTGACTTCGCGTACAACAATAGCTATCAGTCCAGTATTGGCATGGCTCCTTTTGAGGCATTGTATGGTCGACCCTGTAGATCTCCGATCTGTTGGACGGAGGTAGGGGATGTTGCGATGATGGGACCAGAGTTTGTACAAGAACACACAGAGAATATTAAGAGGATCAAGCATAATATGAAAGTAGCCCAAGACAGGCAGAAGAGTTACACTAATGCCAAGCGGAAGACCGTAGAGTTCGAGGTGGGTGACCAAGTTTTATTGAAGGTCTAACCTCAGAAGGGCCAAACTAGATTTGGGATAAAAGGCAAGCTCGCTCCGAGATTTATTGGGTCGTTCGAGGTTTTAGAACGAATTGGCCCCGTCGCTTACCGATTAGCCTTGCCACCTCAGTTAGCAGCAGTCCACAATGTCTTTCACGTGTCAATGCTGAGAGTATACAAGACTGATTTTGATCACGTCTTGGACTGGAGGAACATTGAACTGAGGCAGGATGGGACTTATGATGAGGAACCTATTCAGATACTTGACCGGAAGGTCCAGAGGTTACGTAACCGTGAGATTCCGATGGTTAAGGTGAGATGGCAGTTCCATGGCGAGGAACAGGTTACTTGGGAGCGTGAGGACTACAGGATGGAGCACTTTGCCGAGTTCATGGGCTTAGGTAATTCTTAACCTTAAAACTTCGAGGACGAAGTTCATTCTAAGGTGGGTGTGATGTGACGCCCCGAAAATTATTTCATCTAGCCCATAACCCAATTGTATTTTGCCCAAACTCTATGTGTTGCCTTGATATGTTTGGTGTTTGTTTGATGATTGTTTAATGTTTGTATAGTTAATGCTTGATAATGTATATAAATATATGTATCATAAATTATATATGAGTCATGTTAAATTAAAGTTTAATGCATATGTTATTATTTATGCATGGGCTCATTAAACCATGAATTGATATGGGTTAGGATTGATGGAATAAAAGGATAAATGAAATTGAAGATTTGGTGTATTAAATGGATTGGACATTTAAAATACATGTGGTTGGTATGGGTAGTATGAGACCAACACATGTGAAGGTTGGTGCATGAAAGTGGACAAGTGTCCAATGCCCACTTGTCTTTTTCAAGGAAGTGCTAGAATGAGTGGAGGGAACCAAGGAGAGGAAAACAAGGAGAGAATCAAGGAGAGAATCAAGGAGGGAATCAAGGAAGTGCTAGAAAGAGGTGAGTGGAGAGAAAAGAAAGAAGAAGAGAAAGAAGGAGAGAGTTGCCTGCGAGATTTTCATCAAAGAAGTGGATCTTTGGAATTTACGGTCAGATTGAGCTCAAATTTTGTCAGCACGTTCGTAGCTTATGGTTCTTCATTCTGGTCGATGGAGATCTTGATCAGAGGTTTCTTCTGAGAGATCTAACCTCTCAAACAAAGCTGGCCGGAAAGTCTGGATTTCTCGCACTGTTTCGCTCAAACTTATAGATCTCCTAAATCTACCGTTAGATGGTTATCAAATTTGGATATGTAGTTTATAACTGATATTTATACATTCTGAACGGTGGAGATCGTAATTAGAAGCTTGTGCTAAGAGATATAACCTCTGAAACAAAGCTGGTCGGAATTTCTGGGTTTCTCGTTCCGTTTCGGTAAAACTTATAGATCTCCTATATTGTATGTTGAAAGCATGAATGTGTTCTAATGTTTTGAATGATGCATTGATTTGAGAAAACCTTATGACTTTGGTTGGGCCCATCTATCTGGCTAATAGGGGGACTTGACCTTGTCATAGGAGGGTTTTAAGAAGGAAATGATTGGGATCAACGACACGGTGAAATAGACGTGGACTAGTAACCCAAGTAAACATGATTGGGATCAACGGCACGGTGAAATAGACATGGACTAGTAACCCAAGGCATGTGGAATGTGGATCCAAATTGATAAACTTTTACTTGCATCGAACTTATTATAAATGCTTGATATCTATATGTTATGAGCTTTTAATCATGCTACACATTGACATGCATACATGGTTTCTATTGATGAGTATTGATAGCATATTTGAATTCTATTCACTGGGCATCGTTGACTCACCCTCATTTTCCTCTTTCAGGTCCTTCTGTCCCGAATAAGGGCAAGGGAGTAGTCATATCTTGAGGGCCTTACCTGCGAGAGAATCCAAGTCCTCTATGTGAGTTGAGAGGCATTTTGATTGAATTGTGTTTTATATTATGAAGTATTATATTTTGGATTATGTAATTATAATACTTACCACATTTTAGTATGGGTGAGTTGGGACTTGCTAGATAGACCATGTGGGCACATGACGGTTTTTTTTTATTTGTACCCACAATTTTGGACTTTATGTGTATGTCAATTTTTAATGGACTGTAGGAATTATGATTTTATTTATGGTTCATTTTTATGGATTATCTCGTCTTTGATGATTAATACAGTGGGTAGTTTTGTTTAGTACCTTTTGATATTATGTCGTTGTTTGAGATAAGGCTCGTAGGGTCTCAACCACCTCACGGGAGTTGAGGAGTGGTCGGAGATGCCTACGCCGGGCGTCCCGCCCCGGCATTCCGCATGCCATTCCCTGTGGGGTTGGTGGTCCGGGGCGCGGGGTCGCCACATGATTTGTGCATCCAAGTGCTTTCTTTGGTTGGATTGGAATTGGATTGGCTAAGTCTAACCAATCAAGTTGTGAGTATCCCTTTACATTTGGATTTCTATATATGGCATTGTATTACGTAAATTGATTTAAATTGATATCTATAAGTGTTATGCATGTTTTAATGTTTCATGAAATGTTTTCAGCATAGTCTATAGGGTTAGCAATTTGGTTGGATATCCTATTTGAGATTTCCCTTGGGAAGTCTCGTAAGTCTACTGGTGATCCCCAATTGTGGCCTTGACAGAGGGTTTTATGTCTTGTGTATAGGTAGGATAGCTTAGGCTGGTCCTATGTGCTGCATGACCCAGAAATCCTACTAGAATACGAGCATTGTTTGGTTGGATCGGGTGTGTGTGTTGCGCACTAGGCCTTTGATCGCCCTTGCTCATGAGGTGTTAGGATTGCATTGGCATGTTTAGAAATGATATGCATTGTCTTTGTTATGACATGATGCATTATATTGGCATGTATGTAATCTTTTTTCATCATCATGATACTTTAAATGTTTTTTATGATCTTGCCATATTTTTATAAATGCATGTATATTGCCACTTGTAAATAACATTCACTGAGCTTGTTGTAGCTCACACCTCACCATTTTCTTTCAGGTTCGGATAGGAAAAGGCAAGGGAATGCTTAATTGCGGAACACTCCCTTGGTTTTTGTTGATGTGGTGTTGTACATTTTTGTATTTTGATATTATGTACATGATAACACCTAGTATATGTATAATTAACATATAGATGGGATGTGTTGGGTTTTGTTTATTTTGTGGACTTATGGAATTTTATATTTGGTAATTTTGGAGATGTAATATATATTTTTACTTTATTGTTATTGGTTTTGTCTAGATGGATGTTATATTAGGATTGTGTTTCATTTTGGGTTTCGTGTATATTAGGCTGATGGGACGCCAGGTGTACCGATGAAGGGTATACCTGGGGGTTCCGTGTTGGTCATGACATTACGTATAGTGGATTGTGATAGATATTATGTAAGCTTTTCAAATGCTTACACTAGATACACTTGGTTGTTTCTAATTCACTCAAAGGATGAAGTTTCCAAAGTTTTCATTCAATTTTAAACTCAGGTTGGAAATTATTTCTCCTCCAAAATCAAGGTACTACGGACATATCATGGTAAGGAATTCATTGCACTGAAATCTTTTCTCCTCACTAGTGGAATCCAATTGAGGCAAAGTTGGCATAGTTGCCCCTATACACATGAACAAAATGGACTTGTAGAGAGGAAACATAGGCATGTTGTGGAGACAGGACTTAGTTTATTGGCTTAAGCATCTTTACCACTTAAGTACTGGGATGAAGCTTTTCAAACAGCTGTTTACTTAATTAACATAATGCCTACTCATGTTCTCAAAGGAAGTTGTCCTTTAAAACTTCTATTTGGCTATGAACCAAATTATACTGAGTTAAAGGTATTGGGTTGCTTAGTTTATCCCTACTTGAGGCCTTATCAAAAGCATAAGCTAGAGTATAGGAGCTCAGCTTGTACATTTCTTGGATATTGTCCTTAACATAAGGGATATAAGTGCCTAAGTGATGATGGGAAAATTTTTGTGGTGCGTCATGCTGTCTTCCATGAGAATGTTTTTCCTTTTGTCAACAAAGTTGTTGTGGTTACTTCTCCTTTATCAGTCACTTCTACTTCTTTGTTTCCTCCACACTGCCAACATTGTCTGCTAAGGTAGTTTCTTCTATTGCAAATGAGACTATTAATACTTCTGGTTTTGCTGAGGATTTTCCATCAGCTGGTATGTCTCCAATGCCTAATAATCAATTTCTTAGTTCAGTTGTGCCTATTCCTATGAATAACATTTCTAACACTGAAGTTCAAATATCTCATGTACCTGTTGCTGCCTCTATCACCAATTCACAACCCGTGACTATGAGAGCCAAGGCAGGCATTTTCAAACCCAAAGCTTGGGTTGCTCAGCTGGATGAATCTGAACCTACAAGTGTTAAACAAGCTATTGCTCATCCTTCTTGATTATCTGTTATGCAAGAGCAGTTTAAGGCCTAACAAAATAATCACACATGGTCTTTTGTCTCTCCCCCTCCCAGTCGAAGAATTGTAAGTTGCAAATGGGTCTTCAACATCAAGAGAAATCCATATGGTTCTCTACTCAAGCATAAGGCATGGTTGGTAACCAAAGGTTTCCATCAGATTGAAGGCTTCGACTTCTCAGAAACCTTCAGTCCTGTAGTAAAGCCAACCACAGTTCGAGTTATATTCTTCATTATTGTCACACATGGCTGGTCTTTATGCCAATTAGACGTTAATAATGCTTTCCTAAATGGGATTCTTGAGGAGAATGTATACATGGTTCAACCACCTGGTTTTGAAGACGTTGTTAATCCACACCTTGTGTGTAAACTTCATAAGTCTTTGTATGGCTTGAAACAGGCACTAAGAGCTTGGTTTGACAAGTTCAAATTGGCAATTTCTCAGCTTCGTTTTGTTGGATGCAAATCAAATTTGTCTCTGTTTTGCAAGTTCAGTGGGCAGTGGTCATTATTCCTCTTGGTTTATGTGGATGATATTATCATCACAGGTTTGAGTTCCTCTACAATTGACAGTCTAATTTTTCAGCTCAGTCACTCATTTGCAATTAAGGATCTAGGACCTTTATATTACTTCTTAGGTATTGAGGTGGTTCCCACTTCTCAAAGCCTTCATTTGTCTCAGCATAAATATATTCATGATTTGTTGCCGCGTGCCAACATGATGGATGCAAAATCTTATCCCTCTCCTATGGTAACTTCTGTTGGTACTCAATTATCTGCTTATCGAGGTGATACTTTAGTTAACGCCTCTAAGTTTAGATCTGTGATTGGGGCATTGCAATATATGACAATTACTAGGTCGGATATATTTTATGTTGTCAACAGGGTCCGTCAATTTATGCAAACTCCATTGACAGACCACTGGATAGCTATGAAACATATTTTAAGATATCTCAAAGGCACTTCCTACCGTGGTTTACATATCACAAAGTCTTCCAAGACTCCCAGCTCTCAACTCATTGGCTTTTCTGATGTAGATTGGGCATCAAATCCTGATTACCGCAAGTCGACCTCTGGCCTCTGTGTGTTTCTGGGATCTAACTTGATTGCTTAGAGTGCCAAAAAGCATCATACTATTTCCAGGTCTTCTACTGAAGTTGAATACCGCAGCTTAGCTTCATTGGTTGTTGAACTCTCTTTGCTCAAATCCTTACTTCATGAGATGCGTTTTCCACAGCCTTATCTCCCAGTAATCTGGTGTGATAATCAGAGTGCAATAGTTATGGCACATATTCCAGTATTACATGCTAGGACAAAACATGTTGAATTAGATATGTACTTTGTTCGTGACAAAGTAGCTAAAAAACATCTCCTGATCAATCATGTTCCCATTGTCGATCAGATTGCAGACGTATTCACAAAGGCTCTCTCCACTCCCAGATTTCAGTTATTATGTGACAAGCTCACTGTGTCTCCCTCCCCACTGAGCTTGAGGAGGGATGTTAGAGTTAAGTAATTATTTGGTAGTTAAACTTACTCAAGTCAACTCACTTGACAAATAGTAAGTTAGAGTTAGTTGGTGCTGTTATGACATTGTCTGTCACACCCTGGGTTGCACAGCGTGCCCCCTACCCAGGTGCGGGCGCACCCCCTCGGGGCGAACGCCTAGCCATAGTACCACATAATATTGTCCCATCTCGGCCAGCCACGCCACACAAGGACGCCGGACACCGAGATCATTTATCCCCCTGCACAATCCACAGCACAGGGAGGGCCTCCCCCAAGTTCGAACTCGCAACCTCTTCCTCATAAGGTTAGATTTCGCAACTTGAGTACCCATTGAGCCAATGGTTCAATGGGTACTCAAGTTGCGAAATCTAACCTTATGAGGAAGAGCTTGCGAGTTCGAACTTGGGGGAGGCCCTATATTATTCATGGGAGTGTGAATAATATGGATAAATGATCTCGGTGACCGGCGTCCTTGTGTGGCGTGGCTGGCCGAGATGGGACAATATTATGGATCCATAATGGCTAGGCGTTCGCCCCGAGGGGGTGCGCCCGCACCTGGGTAGGGGGCACGCTGTGCAACCCAGGGTGTGACATTGTCCCATAGCCAGTTAACATGAGTTCTAAAAATTGTTAAGCAGTTAGGAAGAGCGTCTAAGTTGTTAGAACTTAGCCTATATATATTTGTATCTTAACAAGAATTATCTATCATCTGTTGTAAGAGAAGAAACAGTATTCTTTCAATTCTCTAGCAATACAATTGCCTATCTCTTCTTCTCTGAAACTCTATCTCTATTTTCTTTATTTCCTCTATTTTCTATTCTTAGTTCAATCTTCTAAACTGTGCAACAATCAAACACAAATGCTTCTGTTGTTGTTTCTTCTTGAATGAAAGTTTTTTTTTGTTCAAAGAAAGAAAAAAAAAGAGATTGTCAACCAAGAAGATAATTTTTTTTATCATTATTAGTGCAAGTTTGGCTAACAACGAATGTTAGAAAAATGAGTATTATAATATGATTTTTCACTTTGAGCCAAATTTAAAGTCGGACGCACATGTAATTTTTGGTGGGACCAAGTAAAAGATTAATATCTAATATATAGAGATTAAGAAAATATAATTATTTGACCATACTCATTTTAATATGACTAAGAAATTAAAATCAAAGTAGCTTAGTTGGTATGTTACAATTGTGTGTAATGTGTAAAATAGTTTTGTCCCACATGAAAAAACAGAAAAAGCAAATCTCACTATATAAGAGATAACAACATAACTACACATGTCTTACCATTCAAAAAATTAAACAAAGCCTTAGAGATGATGCAAACCTTGCACACGCGCACATGTGTGCAAAAGAGGTGATTTAGGATGTACAACACTTTGCACTTCATACTAGGATTGAGCAGCTCACCTGTAATATCTTGTCGGGTACATTGAGTTTAAGAAAGAGAGACCCGATAGGATCGGGTTAGGTGTCGAGTACTGCGAAAACTCGATTTTCATAACCTGACCTGACTCGCTTATAACAAAAGCTATTTTTAAGTTTTTTAAATATTTAACTTATTTTAAACTTATACCCAAGAAATCGAAAGAGCGGCAAAAAAAAAACGATTTGGGAATGACAAGGGTTGTGATTGCCATTGTAGGTGATCGAAGGGAACGAGTAGAAACAAGGTGCGTATCTTCCGCCACTGCTCCTCCATTCTTCTTATTATTTTTCTTCTCCTTTTTTTCTTCTTCTTCCGCCACTGCCCTTCCCTTTTCCTTCTTCTTCTTCTTCTTCTTCTTCTTCTTCTTCTTCTTCTTCTTCTTCTTCTTCTTCTTCTTCTTTTTCTTTCGCCACTGCCCTTCCCTTCTTCTTCTTATTCTTTTTCTCCTTATTCTCTTCTTCTTTCTCCTCTTCCACCACTGCCCCTCTCATCTTCTTTTTCTTCGTGTTATTGCAAACGTTGGCCCTTTTTCTTCGCGCAAACCTTGTTTTTTCCTCTCTTAAATATTAATTTGTAGATACGAGTGACCCGACCACCCAACCAACCTGACTCGTGTACGGGTCGATCGGGTTCACATCCTATTTCAAGGATGGTCGGGTGGCATCGGGTAGAGATTGATGCCACCCGACTTGGCTGGGTCGGGTGGTGTTTGGTCCCAAACCCGACCAAGACTCTACCCAAGATCAGCTGTAATCCCCTGAAAAATCTAAAAATCTAAAAATCTACTTTCGAATTTCAAACGTAATCCCTGAAAATTCTGAAAATATCTACCTTCCAATTTCGAAATTATTCTCGCAATCTCGCTATCGCTGCAATCTCGCTATTTCACTCTCGCCATGGCTCCTTACCCTCTCCCCTCTCTCTTTCAAAACCCCAATCGTGCTAAACCCTCGGACCCCAAATCCCCAATCGCAAACCTAATCGCCAATCGCCAAATATCTCTCTTTCTGCTGGTTAGCCGGAAAACATTGTTTCTCTGATCTTTCTCTTGATTACGGCATTTCACCGGCGGCTAAGCTCATTCTTTGTCTCGCTTTCAGAAGAACTGTCTCGCTTCGATCAAGTTCAGTCACTGGATTAAAAGGAAAAATTGAAGGACATGAGCAAGTTCTTCACCGTGGAAGCCGCCATCAACAACTCTTCTGTAAGCTCTCTCTCTCTCTCTCTCTCTCTCTCTCAACCCTGTGTTCAAAAACCAAATCGCCTCTCTCTCTCTCGAAACTCAACCGCACAAATCGCACAAAACCCCATCTCTCTTCTCTATTTTTCTTTTCTCACTTTTCCATCCCTTCTCTCTGCTCGCTCTACTCTCCGCGGCACATTGCCACCACCACCTCTCTGCAACTCACCACCATCAACGCCATCTCTTTCCACGCCTCCCTTCTTCTTTATTTCCCCTATTTCCTTTTGATTTTTAAACATCCCACAGCAGCACACCTATTATAGGTTATATTGTATATCACACCTTTTCAAAACGCTTCACACATCATCACACCTTATATATATACCACATATTGTATTATACCATGTTATACCATACACATCTTTATATCATATCACAAGGCATTTTCTACACTCATAATCATTCTTATGAGTATTTATATTAACAAACGTAATATACGTGTACAGGTTGAGTACTAGGCGTAACGAAGAATTTAAGTGATTTGGAATTTAGCGATTCAGGTGGGGATAATTCTATGCCTTCATAATATTTTATTTTGATATATAGATAGGAATGTTAAATTAATTAGATCTATAGTATTATTAGATTGCTCTTGCATGCCTATTTTACATGATTTCATATATACCATGTTGTGATTGTTAACTATGATGATATGTGTGTCAACATGATTTTTGTTCTGATCAAATGATAATTGGATGCATGCAATTCATGTGGCAATTGAATTCATTTGTATATTATAATGCCTGATGATGAAATACATGACTTGTGAATATTAGCATAGTAAAATTTGTGCGTTAATACTATTATATTTGGCATTGTGACATGATACTATGTGTAGTGGAATTTGAATATGGCTTGTGAATACAATTAATATCATACTTAGGTTGTATGTATGGTATGACATCACTAAAGAACACAATTAAGATAAGAATCACACATATGAGACAATTATTCTAAGGAATATCGCCATTGATTATTATGGGGCAATTATTCATGATGAATATCGCCAACGAGTTTTTAATTTTTGGGTAGTGCCACCCTGTGTTTGATTTCCTAAAGGTAAGTGATTTAGAACGTGATAAAATTCTCGACTGAAGCAATCTAATGTTGCAACGATTAATGTGTGAAACTTGTTTGTAATGTTCTTGTGTATGTATCATGATAAAATGTTGTGAATCGTTTAGATGACCCATTGGGCTTTCAAGTTTACCCTTATTTTTCACCTGCAGGTACTTAGAAAATAAAGTAGCAAGTTGTGACGTGGTTCAGTGATAGGGGTAGGATGGTAATTTGGACAAGATTTTAATTAGTGAATGAGTTAATTACTTGTTTAACTTTATAAACCTTTATTTAAAAAGGGTTGTATTGACACTAGAAATTTTGATAAAACCTTATTATGATTATTGAAGGGATCATGATTTACTTTAAATGTATGTGCTTTGGACTTGAATCCATTAATTCTACTTGATGGATGTATTTAAATGTTGTGTTCATAATAAATGGATAAGGGCAAGTACTCTCATAATTCACTATAGAAATTTGTATAGTGGAATTATGTGGTCCTTAGCATGAAGATGAAAGGGTATTCATTTATCTTAACCAGTAAGTTGGTTTGAAGAATATAAACTCATAGTTTTGCAAATTTTACTATCTATATAATGATTATGGATTAAGATAGACGGATACGATTAACATCTCGATTTTCAATAATTTTTCTCGATAAAATTAAAATATTTATTATTTTATTTGAAATTTAAGTTTTGAAAATCGGGGTGTTACATCAGCCCTACTTCGTACGTGTGCATTGTTGAGAGGAGCTAGGAAGCTTTTCGTTTTTCAAAAATCGAGGCAAAACAAACGGATCGGATGCGTTCATGAAGGTAAAATCGAGATCATTGTTGGATTGCATTTGTTGTGATCAAGGGCGATCCAACAATGCGGGATCGGGTGCACCGTTCGGAACCGACAAATCACGCCTACATCGGCCCAACGCGATTCAATGTTGTACAATAGGGTGTGTCAATCGCGGTCGTTAGATTGCATCTAATTGCGATCAAATGCAATTCAACACGAACACCATATACAGCCACCAAAAACCTATAAATAGGTCTCTTCAGACCTCAGAAAAATCATCTAAAAATATCAAAATTCTTAGAATTTCCACATCTTTCATTCTTCTCTATTTTCAAATTTATTTTGTGAGAATTTACTTGCAATATTGATTCGAATATCTTCATTATTGTAATGTTGCAATAACAAGAGGAAATTGTTGTATCTTGGGAGACAATTGTCACATACCGTTACCACCTTGGCGAGACAAAATTGTCTTAAGGACATAGAGTGAAACTCTAGCCTCAATCTACAATTTTCTTCTATGATCTGCCTAGCAATTGATCTAGTTTATATTAGACGAATCTTATCCTAAGTACTTTTAAACAGTGAACGAATAGCAACTTGCTACTCTAGAAGAGTGTTCCTTACGAATCTTTGACCCCATATGAGAATTTTTCCAAAAGTGCTTCTCGTTTTTCCGACACTCTTTGGCTGGTAGTTTTCTTCTTAAAAGTAAAGAACTATGTTTTTATTTATTTATTTTTTTCTCACTACAATTTGGCTAGGAGTAGATGTTGCCGAACATCTCCAAAAATATTTTTACTCCAAAAGCCCTTAAGAAAAATTCTCCCAAATGGGGCCTTTGATTGTTAAGTCAAAGTTGAGTTACTAGTGAGGTTACATCCAACATGACAAGACACACGCACCGTACTATGGGGAGTGGTTTGTCTACAAGTGCTCGTCAACTATCGTCAAGCTATCTACTAGTTAGGTTAGTACCACCAATTTGAGCTAGAGGTGTTAGTGGTTTGATCAAAACTGCGAAATTGAACCAAACCAATGCATTTAGTTTTGTTTCATTTTGGGTTACAGGTTGAGAATTTAAAAATCGTACCAACTCGAATCTAACCGACCAAGGTTAATTTATATTAAATATATTAATATGTTCTTTTTATATAATTAGAAATGTAGTTCTTGTTTGTAAAATTATATGATTTTGTTATATTATCATAAACAAATATTCTTTAAATTTAAAATAAATATTGTTATAAGTTAAAAGAACCACTCCGATTAATACAAACCGAACCAAATCGACTTTGTCTATTCGGTTCAGTCTAGGTTAGACAAGTGGTCGATTTGGTTTTATTTTAAATATTAAACCAATCCAATCCAAATCGAACCGACGACACTCTTAAGATTTTGAGCTCTTTGTGCCTACCACAAAATTGTGCTCACGGTTAAATACCTTTAGCTTGGCTTGGTACACCAGTCAAAGAAGTAAATGGCTTCACAAATTCTCTTCACAGTGCCTGGGACATGCTCAGTTAGAGTTTTTCTTTAGGATAGCTAACATATGCTCAACGGTTGATATGGACCTTATGGGTATCAAGCTAGCGGTATCTACGAATTCTACCAAGTGTCCTTGGCTAAGTTTTGGGCAACTAAGAAGTACCATGCTTATGGACCTTATGGTTCAATAGTATTTATTTCATTTGGTATTTTGAACAAATAATAAGGCCTTGGATAAGTGATTCCGCTGACACCGTGGCTGAAGTTATTTAATGGTCTTTCCTTTTCCTTCATCCGAGTGCACAACAATATGTAAAGTAGTCATGAAAAGAGCATGTGATATATATACTTTGTGGAATTATTACCTTTTCTTTAAAAACCTTATCCCAATAATTCAACGGTTGCATTAGTACCATTTCTAGTTATTAAGATAAAGAAAATTAAAGATGGAGTACAAAAATGGAGCTCTTATGAAGATAAAGAAAATGTGGATGGCCATATTCCTACTGTTTATTTAAGCTAGATTTGTCATATGTGCATTAATTAACTTTGTTCTTCATCGTCTTTTCTGGTTGGCAAGTGTCATGCGCCATGATTCGTACACAACATCATTAACTCTTTTTTTTTTTTGGTACCGATTTTTATGCACCCGACATGGATCCTCCTTCCCTTTGAAACAAAATTAATCTTTTTGAATTCGAAGATTTGCAGGAATAAGGACACATCTCTCAACAGAAACAGATGAAGACGGATTCGAACTCGTGATGAGTCTCTCAATTGTTTGGTATTATTAACTCTCAATATTATTACTATTGAAAGATTATGAATAAAAACTAGGATTATAAATACTAGTTTCCAACAAGCTAGATGACTAACTTTTTTCTTTTCCCTTCCCCAATAATTTAAATATTCTTTTTAAGTTTCTCCAAAAAATAAATTTACTTTTATTAAGCACAACTTTTGTTATGTGCTAAGCATAAAAAATAAATAAAAGTATTGTTCCACAAACAATGGTGGCAAATAGTGAAGTTTTCTTTCATATAAAAAATATAAAGGAGAAAAACAAAATGAAAAAAAAAAAAAGATATTTCCATATTTGAACAATGTAATTTGTTTAAAAACTTGCTAGCTCCAATTAAACTTCATTTAGACTTTATACGGAGAAGAAAAACATTTAAAACTGCAATGGTACAAATATGAAATTAGAAAAAACAAATAGAAATTTTTTTTTAAAAAAAAAAGTGGAATATTTATCATAAAATAAAATGAAGAGAAATACTAAAATTTATAAAAAAAAACCCATTCAGTTATCCTTCACAAAACATTTCTAAATAACTTTATTGACATTATAGTAGCAAATTGTCAAAATCTCAAAAATTGCATCATATCAAATACAATGAGAAACAACGTGGTGATACGAATAAAGAAACCTTTACGTTGAAAAAGAACAAATTGCATCACATCAAGCCCACGCTGTTTTTCCTAGTGAAACCTAAACCATTTTTTCAAAGCTATTATAGAGGTGAGACATTTTGTTCAAAGAAACAAGTATACCATATAAACATTTAATAACCCTAAGAACCTATTCAAGTCACAATTACTATTAGTGAATTGAAAAACTTATAGATTATAAAAGAAAATGTCAAAAAAAAAAAAAAAGTTTTTTTAAGTCCATTAACAAAGCTCATTTAGCTATATATATATATATATATATCACCACTCAGCACACCTGCTAAAGAAGAATAAGTACTGTGAGTGTTTATTGTGTTATTCAATTATCATTTCATCCTCATGCTTGGTCGTTCTCAAGTACCCATTTAGAAGTAGTCAAACAATGAAAAATATAAGAAAATATTTTTAAAGTAATACAATTGGCATAAAAGAAAATACAAACAATAGAAAACAGCTTTTTCATATACCCATTTTTAAAGTAGATAATTATACTAAGTATTACAGCATTTGGGATGATAACCAGATGAAGAAGAGTTTATTTTACTTTAAAATGTCATAAAATTATGATTAACATATGACAATGACACTTGTCTTTTTTCTGAAAGGAAATATTTTGTACAAAAGTAAAGGCTCATTTTCTAATAGAATAATGTCAGACATCTTAAGAAAATCCTGCTGAATTGAAAAGAACACATCTTTACGCAAATAGAAAATGATGGATTTTTTATTTTATTCTAGACGTGTTGGTCAGAGAGAGCTGCACCCTGGTAAAAAAGCACTGGGGCGGGAGGTATGTGCCAGAACCAAGAGCCCAGAGAACCAAAAAGGGCCGACGCGTGGTTTAGCTCCACTCAAAGAGAGAGGAGGAGGAAAAGTAAAGCATTCAAAGCAGAGTTTCAATCTTTTCAACCTCCAAATCCATTATTTCTACTGCAATCAGACTCCATAACCAGTAGCTTTAGTTTTTAAGATTGGAGGATAAGCTTAATTCCAGTACCCAGAACAAGCCCGTCTCACCATTCGGGTGAAACTAATAAAATGAGCAAAAAACAAGAGCAAGAAGAAGAAAACATGCACTCACATTGAACAGTCCAGATCAGAGAAACAACATTGACGTATTCCAAACCAAAAAACCAAAAAAAAAAAACGAAGGAAAAAGATAGTGGAAACCGACCACAAATAAATAAAATGAGTAAGAGATAAAGTACGCAACCAATTCAAATAAAATACGGAATTTTCAATTCTATAATGAAGAAATCTGAACTTCAAGAGAACAAGGAATGAATTAAAGAACATTTCATTGACTTCACAGAAGTTTATATTATAGTAACATACCTGCCTTGGAAATGGTCTTCCTCTCTGTTCTGTTGACATGTGTTAGTCTAAATAAAAGGTCAATCTTTGTATGCGGCAGCAGTTCATCCTATGTCTATAAAAGAAACCATTACAAAATATAAAATACTTTAAAAATATATTTTACAAACATATTTTGTTGACATTGTTTTTGATAGTTGTTGAATCACCTTAAATTATGCATTAATAAGTGATACGATACGATCTAACAATTCTCAAGGGCAATATCAACAAAGTGTATTACTCAAGTATTACTCTTAAATAATATATTCTCAAGACATTACTCCCCCCTTTTTCAATGAATCTGGAAATGTTTACATTTATAGTGTATTGATATAAATTAGAAGAGATAGAATTCTCATATAGACCACCATGAAAGGAGAAAAAAAATTTTAGGCAAAAGTCAAAATAAGGAGGTGATACAAAAAGCTTATAGCACGTGGATTTGGATAGATTAAATACCCAGGATGTTTTTGCATTCAGGCTTTGATGAAAACGTTTTACAAATCATCTCTCGTTTGTGAGCAGGAAACCTGAAATTTAACCTGCCAAAGTTATGTTTACATGAAGAACATCGAATGATTAACACCGAATACTTGAAACTGATCCCGTTTTGTACTTTAAAATCATTTTCAGAACCTATGATGCAAGTGATAAAGCAAACAAGATGATAGCTGCATATAAAACAGCTAGCATGAAAACAAAGCAGTTCATATGGGTCAAAGGATGGTTGGAGCAATTTATGTACTTAAATGAATTTATTGCATCAAAGGATGTTCTCTCAAAAAGCTACGGATTATAAGGGCTACAGGACTCATAACTTCACTTAGGAGTGTTCATCAACCCGACACCGAATCGAACTTTTTGGGTTGGTTTGGTTTGGGTTAAATAGATTGTTTGGGTTGAGTTGGGTTCTAAAATACCTAACCCGATCAGTTTGAGTTGGGTCACGGGGTTGAGCCGCTAAAAACCCGATTAAACCGACCTAAACCGAAATAAGTGTTAAAATCCTAAAATATCCTTCTAGGCGTGATTTTTTTTAAGATTTATATATATTTTATGATTCTTATCTAATACTATCTAACTTAGTTTATATCATAATATATTTATAGGGTTACTATACTATTAATATATACAATCTCAATCTATGCCTTGTTATTTTACAAATTGATTATTCATTACAAAATAATAGTAAAAAAATTTACTAACAAATCTAAACAATAAATAAATAATTAAAGTTCTTATATCTCAAGGCTCTCAACAATAGAAACTTATCTGCCTGAACAGCACCTCAGTTACCAAACAGAATGATTTGTCATAATAAGGACCTAACTGGCTCGGCCTACAAACAAAATAAAGAAATTAAGCAAACTTCACAACGTTACAAAGAATTTCAAGTCTCTATTTTCTAGAAGCAGTCGGACAGATAAAAGAAGGATGGCAACTGAAATTTTAAGTCAGTTATATCTTCAAATTTGCAGATCAAAATAAAAGAAGAAAACACAGTAGAATATGTGCAGGAAATTAGGACAGGGCGCTGAGTTAGTCAATTCTCGCAATAGAAACTATCCCATGCGAAGTATCCCTTTCAAACTTGATTACATAACTATACGTTGACATAAAACCACTAATATTTGTAAGTTGTAACTAGAGTCAAAAGAAACCATTTGCTCATGTCATCCCACCTCTTGTTAGAGAAAAATATAATTTTATTCTTCTTCCTTCCCCCATTTATGATCAGTAGAGTTCGGCAGGATCGAACATTAGACTAGCAATCCCAAGATGCAAAAGTGGAAGAACTGGCAAGCTCAAATGACCACCAGGAGTTATAAGCTACGCCTTACGGTAAAGAATCTCAAAGGATTACCACTGGCTACGGGCGATGGCAGATATCTAGTTGTACAGATAGAGTGGAAAAGCCCCAGTAAAGCAGCCAGGTATTTCACCCGGACGGGAATTCAAAGAAACTGCACATCCAAAAAGTGTATCCAGTCAGATGGAACTGTTACCTGGAATGAAAGATTTGACCACGACTGCAAGATGAAATTGATGGATTCCCAGCATTTCAGAAGCTGGTTCATCAACCTTGAAGTTCATGTAAGCAAACAATTTTGAGTTTGAGAATATTTAAGTTCATCAATTAAATCATAAAATTTGATAGGGGTTTTGAAATTTCAAAACTTTTACCAGGCAACGGGCCGGGAATCAAACGGCAGAACTTCACTACTGGCGAAAACCAAAGTAGATGTTGCTCCATTTGCTTCCCCTGCCAAAAACTCCAGCGACACAATCAGTATTCCAATGAAGTGCAGGAACCAAGGATCTAAAATGGAAGCCGTGGTAAAGGTGAGTTTGATCATACTCCCTAGTCTGCAGCTACAATAAATCCAGTTTTCTCATCTATATTGAACTCTTCTACATCAGGTGGCACTCGCTTTCTCTCAGATGCAACCAAAGGGCAGCAAAAATGCAGTATATCCACTAATTTTACCCTCACTATCATCTTGCATAAGACTTCATCACCAACCCAGTAGCAACGGAAGCCAAAAACCTGAAGCACGTGTGATGAAGGATGAAATTGGAGACTTCAGATTTGCTTCAAACCGTTCAACAGGTTCAACCACTTCAGGATTCTTATCAGATGAAGAATTAGAGTTCAGTTACATGAACTTGGCCTCAGCAAATCTTCTTCAGCTCGACCTACTAACGAGCAGCCTCCAATACAGCGTAAATGAAGATTGGGATGAATTCCAATCACCAAGTGCTCAGTTTACATGGCAACCCACCCTAGTAAGAATCATATCATGGGACAAAAAAAAGTTGAGCCTCAATGCCCTTCATCATCCGAAAGATACACCACTACTAAACAAAGCCTATGGTGAAGAAGGTGGTGATGATATTGATAATGAGAGGCGCGGTCAATTTAGCACCCCAAAAATTCAGGGTGAGAACAATTTCCTGGATTTTCGGTTTCCCAGCAGTGATCGATTTGACGTAGGTGCATGGGAAGAAAGAAAATTGGTGAGCAGAGATGGGAAATTAGAGCTGATAACCGATGTTTTTCTAGCTTCCATTGATCAGAGGAGTGAAAAAGCAGCAGGAAGCAGTGCCTGCACGGTTCTTGCAGCAGTTATTGCCGACTGGCTGCACCAGAACCCCAAATGCCTGCCACTGCGATGCCAATTTGATAAGCTGATTCGTGAAGGATCTTCAGAATGGAGACATCTCTGTGAAAATGATGCTCATAGAGAGAAATTCTCAGACCAGCACTTTGACCTTGACACGGTGTTGCAAGCAAAAGTGCGATCATTGTCTGTAGTCTCAGAGAAATCTTTTGTAGGTTTCTTTATACCTGAAAGCATGCGTGAGCACCTGGAATTCCTTCAAGGTGTCATGTCTTTTGACAACATTTGGGGAGAGCTCCAAACCTGTGAAGCATCTACTGAAGAACGAGTCTACATCATAAGTTGGAATGATCACTTTTTTGTTCTCAAGGTGGAAATGGATGCAATTTACATGATTGACACACTTGGAGAAAGGTTGTTTGAGGGATGTAACAATGCTTACATTGTAAAATTTAACAACGGAAGTAAGCTTTACAGGGTGAAACATAAGCAAAACAAGAGAATCCATTCACAAGAAAGAGAAACTTGTCACAACAGTGTGAAAACGGAAGTGCCTGATGAGTCTTGCCAAGAAATCATATGTGAAGGAAAAACCACGTGTAAAGAATTTATAAAGGGGTTTCTTGCAGATCTTCCACTCAGAGAACTGCAGGCCGACATTAAAAGAGGACTGATTGGAGAAGCTCCTTTGCATCACCGTCTACAGATTGAGTTTCATTACACTGCTTCCTGTACCAGGAACATAGACAAGCAAACAGAAACAGAGCACTAGGAGGCCGATCCAAGAGAATTGGGTATTAAAGCCTCCCAAATGTCTAGTAAACATAAAGTATATCGTCTAAGCCATCAGAATGAGTGCATATGCCCTTGCTGTTATAAAATCCAGTCACAAATGAAGTAACTCAAGTTACTCAACAGTATAGTTTCAAGACCATTATGGCCTCTTGCAGACAATATGCACAAAAACAGAAACTCTCATAATCAAAGGTTTGAGGTGAGTAGCTGAAAAAAAAATTCTCTGAATGCTAATAACTGCTTATTTGCATAGCCTGTAATATTATGACATGTAAACACTAATACAATTTTAACAAATGCTATGCACACAACATAATGGTACAAACTTACAGTATCAAATTTTATAATTATAACACCCAATTATTTTCTTGGCATACATAAGCATAGCTACTTCCAGCAAAATGTAGGCAAGTTTTTGTCTAACAGTAACAGAAATATTGACCTTCAGAAAATGAAGCTCAATTTTGCTCACTACCAAAACTTAGGTGCTTCACAGAAGTCTAAGTTCAACAAGAATTCTTACAAAAAGAAACTGCCAAGAGAATTGTTATGAATTTTACCCAGTTTGGCATGCTAACTGCTTCGAGAATAATCTTGCGACTTAGTTGGTGCAAAGCTGTCCAAGTGACACCAACTCAGCAAGAAAGGCATCCTGGAAAAATATTATAATGTTAGGAAACTAACCTTGTGCCATGGTCCCAGTACAACATTAACTTGCATAATAAAAAGAAAAAGGTATAGAACCATCAACTACCTTGCATATCCAGATACCCACATCCAAGAGCGAAAATGAGCTTGACATCCCAAGGAACTAACAAAATACCCCCAAAGAATGACAAAACTGACAAAAGTAGAATTTTTCCAACTGCGAATTCATTAATTTGTTCACAACTCATTATGTGAAGCGATCATATCCTTTCTGCATGCATTCTCAACAAGGGAACCACGACATACCTCGGTGAGAAAAATATTGCAGCAAGAAAAACCTAGTTGAATTTTGATTCGAAGTAACTGTGAAGAGAGAGAGAGAGAGAGAGAGGTCAGTTCTCTCCCTCTGTCCTACATCAAAAGAATAACACAAAAAAGAAGAGAGAGAATGAGAACACTCTCTCTCCCAAGTCTCAAGTGCTTTTATCTTGCAACCTTGTTCAGAGTCAGCAAATGCCTTCGCACAATGGAAGGAACAACACTCAATGATAGTGCTTTAATCTATGAGACTGTTAGAGGAACGATTTAATGATGATCATAAAGAAGCCACTTACCTCGTCATAGGTATAAGATTTCTTAAGTTCAGTCTATTTGCTTAAGTTTCTTTAGTGAATTAAAACACCTTATTGTTAATGATAGCTTGTGATATGCATTTTTGGGTCTCCAACAATGAGCTATAGCTTTTAGATCTTGTGGTTTCCTACATGGTATCAAACCGTTGGTTTTGTAAGAAGTCTTGAGTTCAGATCTCATTCTTGAAATTTGCATATTTTTCATTTGCATGATTGTTATGTGTCTCTTCATCTACCTCCCTTCTATCTCTCCATGTGTAGGATAAGGCTACACCTAAAAGAAAGTGTTAATGATACTTTGATATGCATTATTGGGCATTCACCTATAAGCTATAGCTTTTGGATTTAATGGTTTTTAGCACTTACTACATAATCTCGTGTTGCCAAAATTAGAAATACCAACACATCGAGAATTTTAATAGTTGCATAATTGTTAGGTATCCACTTGACCTAAAAGCAATAGTTGTTCTGTCAATTTCTTTTGTGCAGTCAAGGTATAAGATTTCTTCTATTCAATCTATTTGCTTAAGTATGTTTGATTATTTAACACACCTAATTACATAATCATGAGCTGAAAGCACCAGAAATATCAAAACATCAAGAGTTTTAATACTTTCGTAACTGTTAATTAATCACTTGACCTTAAAGCTAACACTGTTTGGTAGAGGCCCAACTATTTGCATAAGATAAAAACTTATAAATGAGAGAAACAAACCAATGCGTGAAGGAGTTTCAAACACAAGACCTCTACTATGAGAGCTCGGATACCATGTTAGAAAAGGCATAGTTACATATATTGAGTGAACATTAACAATAAGTCAATAACAAACAACAATCAAATAACATTGCATCAAGTTCGTCTGCCACAGTTGATCTTACTCTTGCATCTTATTAAACAATTCAGCTGCTTCTAGCTTCTTATTGATTCTATCCGTATGTCAAAACTATAAAAAATGTTATTACAACTACAAAAACTGCAACTTTAGGTGAACTACACATTCATGTTTATTGGGTGGGAATGGCTTTACACATTTCGATGTGTGTAATAAATGATCCAGTGAATATTGAGGTGTAACTGCACATGTAGAATTTTTATTTTTATTTTCTTTGTAGTTAGAATGGTGTTGGTGTTTCCCTAGAACTATTGCCTTTGAAACGAACCGATACAAAACCAAATTGAAATTTAACAGATTCATATCCAATTCAGAAGTTTGAATTCCCCTGGGAAATCTCTCTATGTCATTTCGCAATTAATGGCAGCAAAATCGAACCATCATTCTCGTTTAAAGAAACCAATTCATCGATTGCCAAGGCCTTTAAAAGATGTTTCTGAAAGACTAAAATTGGAAAACAAAATCATACCTTCAGCCATATTGAATGGTGTTGCTTGATGTATGTCTTCCAAGTCCTTAGTCTCTACCTTGATGATGGAATTCACATGCAATTTCACTTATAGAGAGAATGGACTTGAGGACTCTTATAGATGTGTTGTCTTCTCTCCCTCCATCACAGAGAGTGGACAATAATTGATCACTTTAGTTGGTGGAGATAATAATTGATCAACTTGGTTAGTGGAGTTGGAGAAGATGATAATTGATATTATTTTATGTAGTTTGGGACCCGCATGTTGGCCACTTTATAAGTGAGGCAAGTGAGCCACACTACGACCAACAATCTCCCACTTGGCTCACGGTCTGAAAACCTTATGTGGCCATACTGAAACTAACCAATGCACACTTAATTAGAGATTTTAAAACTTAAATCATGGCGGTTGGGTTCTTTAAACAAACATTCCCTTTCATGTATCACAAGTATAAAATTTCTAAAGAAGCATATTAAACTGTATGAATGAACTTCCTATAAGTCATTCAGAGTCCAACTTTATTAATCCCAATGGATTAGTGAACACTAACGTTATGTGCACAATCAAAATTTTATTTCACCAATTAAAATAATTGTTCACAAAAGGCCAGAGAACTACAAATTTGAGCTAGTCAGACACATGTTATCCACATGATCCTTATATAAATTAGCCGACAATCCTTCAGTCATAGGATCTACTTACATGAGATAAATCCTTATATGCTCAATTACAATTGCACGTGTCTTGATGTGTTCTCTTACAACTAAGTACTTTATGTCAATATGTTTACTGCGTGTCAAGACCCCTTTCACAATTCCCCAAGGCATCCTGACCAGCACAAAAATCTAACCATCCTATCACCCATAGGACCATTAGAGTCTTGTTAAGCCTCAACCGAGACTCGGACAGAGTCTACCTTGTAAACTGGACACCTCACAATCTCAACAACCTGATAAACATCTCATATAAATCATCATCAACACATATATACATCACATCAAACCAAAAATATGTGTATCATCATCCCCATCAAAAATATTTCATCCCATGCCTAAGGATCATCATATCCATTATTAAATTCTATACTTTGTTAACATCTAACAGTCACTAACTATTACAACAACATGTCCATCTACTTAATTATACATGTGGAGTTATATACATATATTTGCAAAAACAAAATACATGTATATCACTTTAATAACCTAATCAAAATAGCTTTTCTGGCAAGGCACAGTTCTAACTCCGATAAGCTATTCCTTTGTCCTTATTTGCCACTGAAGGTCCTGAAAAATTTTAGAAATAGAATGAGTCAACGGTGCCCAGTGAAATAAAATATTCAATCATACAATCATCTACACATTTATATAATCATGCATGCCCTTGTATGTTATGTAAAACAACATGCAAACACATGTGTATATATATATATATATATGCACATTCAATACAACATGTAAATCACATTCATTCTCATTCATATTTCAATTAGCTTTCCCAAGACTTATGTAATGCATAGTCAATAGATACTCATTACAACCTTTCAGCCAAATGGTAAAGTGGTCTAGTTCTATATACTATCCAGGAGCACTAAAAATTGTTCTAAAGAACGAATGTAACCGTACTTTAGTTCTGAGAAAACATTCTTCTCTTTGAACCTAATTAACTTTCCTCGCAAATAATACTAGAACAATGACTCACTTTCCAACCGAATAGATTCCCATATAGACCTTTAAATCTAACTAGGATCACTAGACCCAATTATTTTCATAGGGAGCAGCTCAACCTACCTCGAATGTCCAAAAGTCTAGCTCCAATAGATTTATCAGTCAATACAGACAATCTCTACCTTTTCTCATGCAACAACCATCATACACATGTATAAACATTCAATTACACGTAATATGATGACATAAATGATGAATAAAATTAAAATTCTACTCACAACCAATTTTGCCAGTATATTCCCCACAATTACAATTCACTGCACAACTCTATTAAATCCTGCACATATTATCACATTCACATCAACCTCTTTCTCTATTATTTCTTCTTTCACAAAATCTCTGACTCATTAATTCATTCAACTAAATTTAACTAAGTTCTGGCAACATAAAATGAACTCTAACTTTTCAATTTAGTTTCATAAGTATATTTGAGTTTCTCAGACACGTGATGATCAGTCTAAGTAATTTCTACCACCCTTTAAAATATTTTCATAGTGAAAGATAGTAGAAATAAGCTTTTTAACCTTATTTCTACAAGTCTCCAAGTCCAACGTATTTATTAAAACCATTCAATTGCATACTAAAAATACCAATTGATATCCTAAAAACATGATCTTGGTATCGAAACGTCTGAAATTTAGTCATCTACCATTCGATGGTTTCAAACCGGAATTTCACTGGAGTTTGACATGGTTCAAAAGGTCCCTAGTGTCAAATTTGGCTTCCAACAACTGTACCGGCACTAATAGTACACATGAACACAAACAAACTATATATTCGCGATCTACGCGACTATAGGAGTAATAATGTATAATTTTTACGTGTTTTGATTCAAAGTGGGTCACAACCCCATTTTTGAAAACTCTACAAAACACCTCCTATGGCAAAAATTAATCTGCTAGAATCGTCTTACACTAGTTAAAGATCAATTTCACGACAAAAAACAATAAAAATCACTTACCGACACATCGAATTTGGCCGCGAAACCCTCGCCCTTTTCTTTCTCTCTATTCGGTTTCTTCGTGGACGTTATTCTTCATTCTCTTTTCTTTTTTGACATAACATGAGAGAATGAGAGAGAATTGAGAGTTTAAGTGTAAAGATTATAATGTATTCTACTCCCGTACATTACATGCTAAATATAAATCAACTCCCATATACTTTAAATTAATTTAATATCATGTAATTTTCATCTAATGCATATAATTTTCATCTAATGCATATGAAAATGACTGCCACTTTTATTGTTCTTTGAAAAGAAAACTACAGCCGAGTTATCACATTAAATCTTTATTGGCCTTTTTATAGAATCGACAATCCGTAGATTTGGGATATAATTTCTCAACCATAATCCATGTGTTGTAGTTTCATAACATCCAATGAATTCTGCCTCCATAGTGGATGAAGCAATTATTGTTTGTTTATTGCTTCTCCAAGGCACTGCACCGCCTGTAAGTAGGAAGATATAACTTGAGATAGACTTCCTAGTATCGGCACAGCCGACAAAATCTGAATCTGTATATCCAACCAATTCCAGATGGTCAGAATGTCTATATGTCAGCCTGAAATCTTTTGTTCCTTGAAGATACCGCATCACCTTTTTAGATGCCTTTTAGTGCTCTTTGCCTGGATTACTTTGATACCTGCCTAACAACCCCACTGCAAAAGCAATATCAGGTTTTGTGCAGACTTGAGCATACATGATGTGACGCCCCGAAAATTATTTCATCTAGCCCATAACCCAATTGCATTTTGCCCAAACTCTATGTGTTGTCTTGATATGTTTGGTGTTTGTTTGATGATTGTTTAATGTTTGTATAGTTGATGCTTGATAATGTATATAACTATATGTATCATAAATTGTATATGAGTCATGTTAAATTAAAGTATAATGCATGTGTTATGATTTATGCATGGGCTCATTAAACCATGAATTGATATGAGTTATGATTGATTGAATAAAAGGATAAATGAAATTGAAAATTTGGTGTATTAAATGGATTGGACATTTAAAATACATGTGGTTGGTATGGGTAGTATGAGACCAACACATGTAAAGGTTGGTGCATGAAAGTGGACAAGTGTCCCATGCCCTCAAGGAAGTGCTAGAATGAGTGGAGGGAATCAAGGAGAGGATCAAGGAGAGAATCAAGGAGGAAAACAAGGAGAGAATCAAGGAGAGAATCAATGAGGAAAACAAGGAGAGAATCAAGGAGGAAAACAAGGAGGAAAACAAGGAGAGAATCAAGGAGGGAATCAAGGAGGGAATCAAGGAATTGCTAGAAAGAGGTGAGTAGAAGAGAAAGGAAAGAAGAAGAGAAAGGAAAGAAGAAGAGAAAGAAGAAGAGAGTTGCAGGAGGAAGATCCCTGCAACGTTTTCATCAAAGAGGTAGATCATTCGAATATACGGTCAGATTGAGCTCAAATTTTATCAGCACGCTCGTAGCTTATGGTTCTTCATTCTGGTCGGTGGAGATCTTGATCAGAGGTTTCGTCTAAGAGATCTAACCTCTCAAACAAAGCTGGTCGGAAAGTCTGGATTTCTCGCACCGTTTCGCTCAAACTTATAGATCTGCTAAATCTACCGTTGGATGATTATAAAATTTGGGTATGTAGTTGGAAACTGATATTTCTACATTCTGAACGGTGAAGATCTTAATTAGAGGCTTTTTCTAAGAGATATAACCTCTGAAACGAAGCTGGTCGGAATTTCTGGGTTTCTCGTGCCGTTTCGGTAAAACTTGCAGATATCCTCAATCTACCGTTGGATGGATATAAAATTTGGGTATGTCGTTTATAACAGATATTTCTATATTCTGAACGGTAAAGATGTTTATACGTTTAGTATTTTGTGTGATATAGCCATCTGAGTTTGGGTATTTGCAGCAGGAAAGGAGAAACTGTCTGATTAGATACTTGTTCATCAAAGATACATAGCTTTTCGGTCCACCGTTGGATTGGGCTGATATTTGGACAGAAGGTTTGTTTCTTCACATACTTCAATATGTACGGTGGATTTTGTGATTACATATTTCTGTTGGTAGATTGATACATCTGAACAGAATAATGCATGTGAAGAATTGGTAGGGTTGTTTGTATTAGACCTACATTTAGAATATGAACTTAGACATTTCCAAATAGCTTGCATGTCAACTATGTTGACCTAGTTGCCATTGTTGATGAACCCATGATGCAAAATCAGTGATATACATGGCTGAACATGGTGACCTAGTGTAAATCGACAATAGGGCCTAAGTATGGAAAATTTCATATTTTAGGGCTTTTGATGCTTTTGGCCTAGAATCATTGAATTGATGCAACTTATGTTTAATTAAGCATGATTAGGGTTGATTATGCTACTGATTTGGTGGTTGTGACCATATCATGGGTTAGGCCTACTTGTGATCAAGTGACCCAATTTGAGCATGTTTATGCCTAAGGAATTGAAAATCAGTATTTTTGATTAATGGAATGGTTTATGTATGAGAACTATATATTAGAGGCCTAACTCATGTGATTTGAGTTGAATGATGGGATTAGATGAGATTTAGGCCTATTGTCTATATGTGGGATGATTTAGGGTTGATGTGTAATATCTATGTGATTGAGCATAGAAATTGATGTATGGTAGGATATTGATGAATGTTTCAGGATCTTGACTTGGGTTGATTCGGTTTGGTGATCATGTGTGGTTAAATACTCTCGCGAGGCTTGGTTGTGAGTAGACTTCACTTATGATTATATCATTTATGTCATCATATCACTTATATATATTGTATGTTGAAAGCATGAATGTGTTCTAATGTTTTGAATGATGCATTGATTTAAGAAAACCTTATGACTTTGGTTGGGCCCATCTATCTGGCTAATAGGGGGACTTGACCTTGTCATAGGAGGGTTTTAAGAAGGAAATGATTGGGATCAACGGCACGGTGAAATAGACGTGGACTAGTAACCCAAGTAAACATGATTGGGATCAACGGCACGGTGAAATAGACGTGGACTAGTAACCCAAGGCATGTGGAATGTGGATCCGATTGGGATCAACGGCACGGTGAAATAGACGTGGACTAGTAACCCAAGTAAACATGATTGGGATCAACGGCACGGTGAAATAGACGTGGACTAGTAACCCAAGGCATGTGGAATGTGGATCCAAATTGATAAACTTTTACTTGCATCGAACTTATTATAAATGCTTGATATCTATATGTTATGAGCTTTTAATCATGCTACACATGCATACATGGTTTTTATTGATGAGTATTGATAGCATATTTGAATTCTATTCACTGGGCATCGTTGGCTCACCCTCATTTTCCTCTTTCAGGTCCTTCTGTCCCGAATAAGGGCAAAGGAGTAGTCATATATTGAGGGCCTTGCCTGCGAGAGAATCCAAGGCCTCGATGTGAGTTGAGAGGCATTTTGATTGAATTGTGTTTTAAATTATGAAGTACTATATTTTGGATTATGTAATTATAACACTTACCACATTGTAGTATGGGTGAGTTGGGACTTGTTAGATAGACCATGTGGGCACATGACGGTTTTTTTATTTGTACCCACAATTTTGGACTTTATGTGTATGTCAATTTTTAATGGACTGTAGGAATTATGATTTTATTTATGGTTCATTTTTATGGATTATCTCGTCTTTGATGATTAATACAGTGGGTAGTTTTGTTTAGTACCTTTTGATATTATGTCGTTGTTTGAGATAAGGCTCGTAGGGTCTCAACCACCTCACGGGAGTTGAGGAGTGGTCGGAGATGCCTACGCCGGGCGTCCCGCCCCGGCATTCCGCATGCCATTCCCTGTGGGGTTGGTGGTCCGGGGCGCGGGGTCGCCACACATGATGCTTCCGACAACTGATGCATAAGGTATATCTTTCATTTCTTCCTGTTCCAAATCATTTTGTGGGCATTGATCATGACTGAGTCCATCCCCTTTAGTAATGGGTGCTACTGAAGATGCACATTGTTCCATTCTAAATCTCTTTAAAACTTTTTGAATATAGGCTTTTTGAGACAGACCTAATGTCTTGTTGGACCTGTCTCTGTGAATCTCTATGCCAATGACATAAGAAGCTTCACCCATATCCTTCATATCAAAGTTGACTTAGAAATTCTTTAGTCTCAAATAGCAACCCCAAATCACTACTGGCAAGTAGAATATCATCCACATAAAGGACTAAGAAAATATATTTGCTCCCACTGACCTTGAAGTATATGCATTGATCAACAATGTTTTCTGCAAAACCATATGAGTAAATGATACTATGAAACTTTATGTACCATTGTCGAGAAGCCTGTTTTAGTCCATATAGAGATTTTTTGAATCTACAAACCAAGTGATTATTTGCGCTTACATGAAATCCTTGAGGTTGTTTCATATATACTTCATCTTCCAATTCTCCATTCAAGAATGTTGTTTTCACATTCATTCGATGTAACTCTAAATCAAAATTAGCTACTAAAGCCATGATAATTCTAAATGAATCTTTCTTAGAAACTGAAGAAAATATTTCATGGTAATCAATGCCTTCCTTTTGGATGAAACATTTAGCTACAAGTCTGGCCTTATATCGTTCAATATTACCAGATACATTTTTTTTGGTCTTATAGTGTAACACCCCGTAATTTTAATTAAATATATACATTAAAATACACGTATATCGAGATATATAATACACATATTTTATATGTATGAGCTAAATATACGCGTGATAATACACGTATTTTATACGTAGGAGTCAAATATACGTATGTATGATTAGTAAATACATAAGCAAGTTAAGCATTGGAGTTGAATTAAATTGATTAATTTATGGGGTTGGTTAATTAAATATGTGGATTGAGTGTATCGAAGAAAAAAAATGAATACAGTTACTGTTCATTTACGGGTACTATTCACTGATCAGTACCGTGAACAGTACTCGTAGGTAATAAAAAAAAAAAGAAGTTGCAGAACGAGAAGAACCGAGAAGAAGAAAGAGGAGGAAAAAAAGAGAAACGCGGGATTCGCGTCCAAGCAGGACTCTCGGTAAGTGATTTTCACTCTATTTCTTCGTGAAATTAATATCTAAGCTAGATGTAACGATTCTAGCGGAGTAATTTTTGCTGTGGGAGCCGTTTTACGGCGTTTGCAGAAATTGGAGTTTTGACCCAATGTGAATGAAAATCCGCTAGAAAGGTAAAAAAACACTCCCTAGACTATAGGGACCCCGAATATGTGGTTAGATTTTATTTATGTGTTCATTTGGAATTTGTATGGCAATTTGAAGTTAGAGTTTATATTGGGTACCTTTTGAATCATACCCGATGAAATGCCAGCTTAAGGCTATAGAATGGTAGAATGCACTGTTGCGAGTGCATCGATGCTAATTTCATGATTTTTGGAGACCGTTTGACAATTTTAGTACAATTTACATATTTCGAATGAATAATGATGACATGAACAGTGATGTGAATAGTACTATGACCATATCCAATGAAACTTCAGTTTGAGATCATAGAATCGTAGAGAACTGAATTCCGGACATTCCGATGTTAAGAACATGATTTGTGGATATGACATATGTTTTCATATGTATTTTAATGGTGAAATAACCTCATCTTAGCTGTTGAACCAGCTAGAAACGTTGAGTGTTAGTAATAGTGTTTTGGTGAGTTGAAATGGTGCTTCTCATGATAATCTATGGTTCATTTCAGTGTTTACATCGTTGATGGACGTTTATGGTTGCTCGATTTGACTTAGAAACCCCGTGTAACCACTGTGAGTATAGTTTTTCTTGATTTGGTTCTTGTATGGCATTGTACACATATAAAATGTTTGATTGTATGCATGTTATATTTATATATAATGCATTGAGTTTTATGGATCATGCAAACTGATTTTAGCAATTGGAGTCTGTAATGATGTCATTTTGTTAGGAATTAGACCCGGATGAGGTTTTGCGAGTCCTCATTGTCAGTAGGTCTGTCCTAACAAGGGTTGCGATCCTTGAAATGACTGTGAATTGGGTAATAAGAGGTTGTGGCTACCTTGTACGGTCATACAAGGGTTAGACCCGCTCTCTTGACTTGAAGGAGGGAGATGGTAAAATATTTTTGAATGAGCAATATTGTGTGCACGTATATTATTTTGATGAATGGTGCATATGTGCTTTTGAAATGTTTTAAATCGATTTGATATGTCATGTTTCCTAAAATGCATGTGATTGTCATATCAAGAACTATATTCACTGAGTTGTTGTTTGCTCACTCCATTTCCTCCAATATTTCAGGTATTGAGTCGAAGGGAAAAGGAAAAATCTGTGAGTGATAATCACGTGAGCCTTCGTCTGGTATGTGTATGTATGCTTGGAGGAAATAGATTATATGTTTTTTATTTTGATATGTATAATTATCACATAGTATAGATATACTATCACCTAGATGGGTTGTGTGGTAATATTATATAATGCTTAGGATGATGGAATGAGATGATCATAGATATATATCAGGTGAGAATTTAATGTGTGGAATGAATGGACATGAATGTGAGTGGAATGATCATCTATATATATATATTTGATTTGATTTGATTTGTGGTATATTGGAAATTTTTGTGAATGTCTGTTGAGGCTGACAGTGTATTGTATACTGTATATGGGTATGTACAGTGTATAATACACTGTGCCGGTCATGACGTCAGGGTTGTCGTGACAATATTGGTATTAGAGCCAAGTTTATGATTAAAAGCCTAAAGATTAAAAGTTTTATGATATTATGATTGATTATATGGGTATACATATGGGTAGTCCTATTATGTTGAGCCTAGTCCAATATGTTATCTTGACTAAGAATCACCTGTGTCGGTGAATTTAGATTTGGAAAAGAATAGTCAAGATTAACAATGGGAATTGTTGATCAAGAAAGGATAAGAAGGCTGAAAGAAAAAGAATTGGATGTAATCCAGTGATAATAAATGACATAGCTTATATATGGCTAGTAACTACCCAACAACAACAAAATGCACAGCTTATGAGCTTGTGGCACAGTTGTAATGTGAGAAAGACAGAGGCTTGAACCATTGATAGCTCCAGATGTGGGTGCCAATGGTGTGAGTACTTCTGTAAAAAAAAAAATAACTAGAAGGTCTCAATAATAAGCCAGATGAAATGAAAAGATATATGAAAGTTATGGGAACTTTTAGGAGAAGAGCCTCTCCTATCTTAACTGGCAGTCTGATAGTGACGAAATAAAGAATTTGCGACTCTGAATGGAGACCATCTTAGAGAATGATTAAGTCTCTGAAAATGATAAATCAAGTTAGCTAAGTTTAAGCTAACAGATGAAAAGAGATGATAGAAAATTTGGTTAAGGACTCTTGAGACGATTAATGCATGAGATTTGTATAAGGGCTTCTATCATCATGCGAAAATTGATTTAAGGCATGAAAAAGTTTATCTTGTTAAAATGTAATGACATGTCTAACAATAAATACAAACATGAAGTAAATAGACTGGTATAGTTTATTTTTGGGATGATCACTATGGATACTCTGAGAATGATAAGGCTCTAGAATCAATTTTGGGATCTTATACGGCAGGTTTGATAATTGTTGGGTTATAACTATTTGCAAAGTTGTGAAGCAACCTATAAATTTCGAGTTAGCCAAAGTTGTGATATAGCTTGCACTGCCGTTAGAAGTCGAGTCATCAACACCAGTGTTAGGTAAAAAGAGAAATAAGTAATGGAAGGAAATGTTGGGGCAAGAATATGAAATTCAAGATAAGTGAAACATTGAGTAAGGTTGAGATTTTGACAGTATTCGTGACTCTAATTTTGTTAGTACCTGACCCAATAAAAATGGGAAAAAGGGAAGTGATGTTAACGAATTATGAAAAACCAGAAGTGGGTTCCATTGCCTGAGCAGGAGTCACAGACTGAGTAAATTGTATCTCGACCTGAAATTGACTATTATCAATCTAAAAAAGAAAAGAAAAAGAGACACGAGATGTGTTAATCTCCAGTTAGTCGATATGGAATGCCCCAATATTTTTGTCAATGTGACTCTACTAGATTTTAGAGAATAAATTAAAAGTAATTACAAGAACAGATCCAAAGAGTAGTAAGACGTTGATAACAGGTATGATCAACATTTTGTTATTGTATATATTCTGATGTATTGTTAGATCTACTTGGTTCTTTATCTCTGGTGATATGGTAGGCAGATTGTATTATCTTCTGTTATAATAATGCATCATTGCTTGTGAGTATGCCTACAGGAGAAAGAATCTACCTTGATATGGTTAGCAAATAGTATGTGTAATAAATATGAGGGTCATCAAGTAAGTATGGAGAATATGAAGTTTTTGGAATTAGATGTTTTGTTGGGTATGATTGGCTGGTCACCTCTCATGTCAGGTGGAGCGTCTCTCCGAAAAGAAGTAATATTCTGAATAAGTGAAAAATCCTCATTTGAATCTCGAGGAATTTATACCCTCAAAATCTTCTATCTGAGATAAGATAGAATATGGCAAGTACAAAGCCATTTAGAGTAACGTAAGAAGGCATGCAATTGATTAAAATTCTTGTGGTGAGCTTGTAGATTGGAGTATTCTCTGATGAAGTATTAAAATTGCTACCTGGACAGGAGATTGATAAAAGCATATAAAACTGATGCCAAGCACTTGAGAAATTGTGAGGATTTAAGGTGTTGGCAAATATGTTAATGAGTAAAAGATTTATTATTCTTGATATTCGACCTTGGAGAGCATTTGTAATAAGATGGAAAGAAGATATAGTGAAATATGTTTAAGTATGAAGTACTGTTAAATGAGCAGGGTAACAATAAAGAATGAATATCCTTTACCATGAATAGATGGTCGAATTCGATCAACTAAATGGAGCAAAAAAAATTTAAGAGCATTTTGAGATCTAAGCACCATCAGTTAAGAATTTGAGGAAATGATGTAATGCAAACTATTTTAAGACAAGATATGGATATTATGAAATGTTGGTAACCTTGATTAATGTGTCAATCACGTTTATAGGATTGATGTGACGCCCCAAAAATTATTTCATCTAGCCCATAACCCAATTGCACTTTACCCAAACTCTATGTGTTGCCTTGATATGGTTGGTGTTTGTTTGATGGTTGTTTAATGTTTGTATAGTTGATGCATGATAATATATATAAATATGTGTATTATAAATTGTATATGGGTCATGTTAAATTAAAGTATAATGCATATGTTATTATTTAAGCATGGGTCCATTAAACCATGAATTGATATGGGTTAGGATTGATTGAATAAAAGGATAAATGAGAATGAAAATTTGGTGTATTAAATGGATTTGACATTTAAAATACATGGAAGCATGAGATTGGTTAAAGTACATGTGGTTGGTATGGGTACTATGAGACCAACACATGTGAAGGTTGGTGCATGAAAGTGGACAAGTGTCCCATGCCCACTTCTCTTCTCCAAGAAAGTGAGGTGAGTGGAGGGAATCAAGGAAGTGCTAGAAAGTGAGGTGAGTGGAGAGAAAGGAAAGAAGAAGGGAAAGAAAGGAGTTGCTTGAAGAAAATCTCTGCAACGTTTTCATCAAAGTGATGGATCTTCGGGATATATGGTCAGATTGAGCTCAAATTTTGTCAGCAAGTTCGTAGCTTATGGTTCTGCATTCTGAATGGTGGAGATCTTGATTAGAGGTTTCGTCTAAGAGATATAACCTCTCAAACAAAGCTGGTCGGAAAGTCTGGATTTCTCGCACCGTTTCGCTCAAACTTATAGATCTCCATAATCTACCTTTGGATGGATATGAAATTTGGATATGTAGTTTACAACTGATATTTCTGAATTTTGAACGGCGAAAATCTTGATTTTCGGTTTCGTCTAAGAGATCTAACCTCTCAAACAAAGCTGGTCGGAAAGTCTGGATTTTTCGCGCCGTTTCGCTCAAACTTATAGATCTCCTAAATATACCGTTGGATGGATATGAAATTTGGGTATATTGTTTACAGATGATATTTCGGCATTCTGAACGGTGGAGATCTTTATTTAAGGTTTCTTCTAAGAGATCTAACCTCTCAAAAAACGTTGGTCGGAAAGTCTGGATTTCTCGCGTCGTTTCGCTGAAACTTATAGATCGCCTCAATCTACCGTTGGATGGATATCAAAATTGGGTATGTAGTTTACAACTGATATTTCTGAATTCTGACGGTGGAGATGTTTATGCATTTAGTATGTTGTGTGATATAGTCATCTGAGTTCGAGTATTTGCAGCAGGAAAGGAGAAATTGTCTAATTTGAGACTTGTTCATCAAAGATACTTATCTTTTTGGTCCACCGTTGGATTGGGCTGATATTTGGACAGAAGGTTTGTTTCTTCACATACTTGAATCTGTACGGTTGATTTTGTGATTACATATATTTGTTGATAGATTGATACATCTGAACAGAATATTAAATGAAGAATTGGTAAGGTTGCTTGTATTAGACCTAAATTTAGAATATGAACTTAGACCTTTTCAAATAGCTTGCATATCAACTATCTTGACCTAGTTGTCATTGTTGATGAACCCATGATACAAAATTAGTGATATGCATGGCTGAACATGGTGACCTAGTGTAAATCGGCAATATGGCCTAAGTATAGAAAATTTCATATTTTAGGGCTTTTGATGTTTTTGGCCTAGAATCATTGAATTGATACAACTTATGTTTAATTAAGCATGATTAGGGTTGATTATGCTACTGATGTGGTAGTTGTGACCATATCATGGGTTAGGCCTACTTGTGATCAAGTGACCCAATTTGGGCATGTTTATGCCTAAGGAATTGAAAATCAGTATTTTTGATTAATAGAATGGTTTATGAATGAGAACTATGCATTAGAGGCCTAAGTCATGTGATTTGAGTTGAATGATGGGATTAGATGGGATTTAGGCCTATTGTCTATATGTGGGTTGATTTAGAGTTGATCTGTAATGTCTATGTGATTGAGCATATAATTTGATGTATGGTAGGATATTAATGAATGTTTCAGGATCTTGATTGGGTTGATTCGGTTTGGTGGTCGTGTGTGGTTAAATACTCTCGCGAGGCTTGGTTGTGAGTAGACTTCATTTATTATTATATCTTTTATGTCATCATATCACTTATATATATTGTATGTTGAAAGCATGAATGTGTTCTAATGTTTTGAATGATGCATTGATTTGAGAAAACCTTATGACTTTGGTTGGGCCCATCTATCTGGCTAATAGGGGGACTTAACCTTGTCATAGGAGGGTTTTAAAAAAGGAAATGATTGGGGTCAACGGTACGGTGAAATAGACGTGCACTAGTAACCCCAAATAAACATTATTGGGGTCAACGGTACGGTGAAATGAACGTGCACTAGTAACCCCAATGCATGTGGAATGTGGATCCAAATTGATAAGCTTTTACTTGCATCAAACTTATTATAAATGCTTGATATCTATATGTTATGAGCTTTTAATCATGCTACACATTGACATGCATACATGAAGTTTATTGATGAGTATTGATAGCATATTTGAATTCTATTCACTGGGCACCGTTGGCTCACCCTCATTTTCCTCTTTCAGGTCCTTCTGTCCCGAATAAGGGCAAAGGAGTAGTCATATCTTGAGGGTCTTGCCTGCGAGAGAATCCAATGCCTCGATGTGAGTTGAGAGGCATTTTGATTGAACTGTGTTTTAAATTATGAAGTATTATATTTTGGATTATGTAATTATAACACTTACCACATTGTAGTATGGGTGAGTTGGGACTTGTTAGATAGACCATGTGGCCATATGACGATTTTTATTTGCACCCACAATTTTGGACTTTATGTATATGTCAACTTTAATGGACTGTAGGGATTATGATTTTATTTATGGTTCATTTTTATGGATTATCCCTTGTCTTGGATGATTAATACGGTTGGTAGTTTTGTTTAGTACCTTTTGATATTATGTCGTTGTTTGAGATAAGGCTTGTAGGGTCTCAACCACCTCACGGGAGTTGAGGAGTGGTCGGAGATGCCTATGTCGGGCGTCCCGCCCCGGCATTCCGCACGCCATTCCCTGTGGGGTTGGTGGTCCGGGGTGCGGGGTCGCCACAATTGATGCAGGGGGTATATGAACCATATCTTGCTCATTACATAACCTTCGATGATGATATATGCAATTGTCCCAAGAAATGAGAGGAGCATGAATAGCACATCTGCATTATCTTGTAGTCACTGAGAGAGCACCGATTGAGTGCCAAGCTTGGTGAATATGAGTTTTGAATATAATTAAGATGAGAATTTTTGGATCACATGACTAGTTTAAATAGTATCTATAAGGATGCTGGGAAGGTCAAAGTGATCATAGAACTGTTAAAACTGATTTAAATGATGGAAATCAAAAGTTCTCTGGTATTAGTTGTATGTTATAGAAAGTGCGTGAAAAGATCCTTGCAGCTATCTGTTCCACTCACGAAACTAAACCAGGCGAATGTTATATAATGTGTGGACCGTTGTGCATGGGGAAGCTCTCACAGTATTAAATGTTATTACTATTTTTAGAACCTGGAAATAATTGTGATTGATGAATGTAACGTCCAGATCTGGGTTGTGCGTTAATACAAAATGATAGGTTAATTACTTGTGTCTCCAGATATTTGGTAGTGCACGATAATAACTATCCTGAGAGTTAGTTGGTAGTGTGATTTGATGAGAGTATTGCCTCTATAATAAAATGTCACACTATCTTCAGATTTTAAGAGTCTGAAATAATTATTTGAACGAAAAGAAACTGAATATGAGGTAATAAATGTGGCAAGAAATCCCGAAGGATTTGATTTTATATTGAATTATTACCTGGGAAAGGTCAATATGTTGCTAAGGCATTGAGCATGAAACAGGCTGAAACTGGAGTAGTATCTATCAGTTAGCCATAAATGGAGATGGTTGTGAGTGAGAGTTACAGTTATGAGTGTACTCTCTATTACTCCATGTGTTGATATTTGTGCTCGGATGCATGTTCAGCTAATTGATACTCATATTCAGAGAATACGAGTTATGATGAAACGAGTATGATATCAGTATGAAAGATTATGGAATGGTACGATGGATTGTATTAATTATAGATGGGATTCAAATGGTATCTTAAGGGTTATGGGTAGAAATGATACCATTTGGATAACCATTAGTGGACTAATAAGTCTGCGTATTCTTTCAATGAACACCAGAATTCTTTTGATAGACTGAGCAGATTGTATATGTGTGAGATAGGGAGATTTTATGGGAGTACTCAGATATTTGTCATGTCGGATTAAGATCCGAATATTTTGTCGAGCTCTGATATATGATGCAGACTCGATTTAGTACTCATCTCCTTCTCAGTGTGATATTGTATTCTCAGACTGGCTGACAGACTGAGAGAGTGACTTTGATGCTTATGAGCATGCTTGAGTCTGGCATACTTGAATTTTGGTGGAAGTTGGAAAGAATATGTTATGTGTATAAACAGCTATTCTCATAGCATACTGATGGCACTCTAAAGGTTTGATAATAAGCCTTATAGATCTCCAACTTGTTGCTTTGAAAGTGTGGAGTTATGTTATTGGTGTCACAAGATATTATTAAATACACAAGGTTGGTATCTAGGCCTTGAAATTTAGTGTGGCTGACTCAGTTTTGCTAAGGGTCTTACCACAGCCAAAATGAGATTTGGGATGAAAGGAAAGCTCGCACCGCAAATTGTTGGACCATTAGAGATCCTTGATAGGATAGGTCCATTGGCTTACCGATTTGCTCTACTGTCACAGTTGATAGGTGTCCGTAATATTTTTTATATATTGATGTTGAGGAAATATCATTCGGAATTTCATATATGTTATGAATATAACTCAACTCTAAGTTGGGGAGGATACCACATATCAAGAAGAGCAAACATGGGAGCGGAAATATAAAATGCGGGAGCAGTTTTCTGGGATTGAGTATCACTTGAGGCATAGTCCTTGGTTCTAAATTTCGAGGACGTAGGCTGGCGTCATGACCTATAGACCCATTTACAGCCAATGGTTGTTTTATTGGATGGTAACTCAACGAGATCCCAAACTTGATTTGAAACCATAGATGTCATTTCTTCTTCCATGGCATTATACTACGAACTGGAAATTTCTCCTTTCATGGCTTGTGAAAACGATTGTGGATCATTGTCAAGTCCAACGACAATGTCAGACTCATGGAGGTATACTACATAGTCACTAGTAATTGTTGGTTTTCTAACTCTTAGGGATCCCCTTAATATTCCTAACTCTTTATTATTTTATAAATTTTGAGTAGGAGATTATGCATGTTCAGATGAAAGTGTAGGTTCTGGAATTGGTTCTTCTTCAACGATATTGAATGAATTTCTATAAAGGGAAATCAATTCACTTGAATTAGAAGATGAACCAATGGTTTCCTGTATTTCCTTAAATTCAACATTTATAGGAAACTCACTCCCACTGACTTCAAGATCCTATAGAAATTTAGCATTTCTATCTTCAACAACCTTTGTTGTATGTGAGGGACAATAAAATTTGTAACCTTTGGAGTTTGCTGAATAACCTATAAAATAACCACTAATTGTTCTAGGGTCCAATTTCTTTATTTGAGGATTATAAACTTTAACCTCAACTTGGCATCCCCAGACATGTAAATGCCTCAAACTGGGTTTCCATCCATTCCAAATCTCAAAAGGAGTTTTAGGAACGGATTTTGATGGAACTCTATTTAAGACATACACTGCGGTTTTTAAAGCTTCACTCCAAAGGGATAGAGAGAGACTTGAATTATTGATCATGCTCCTTACCATGTCCATAATAGTTTTGTTTCTCCTTTCTGCTACACCATTTTGTTGTGGTATACATGGCATTGTATATTGAGCAACAATGCCTTCTTGTTGGAGAAACTGAACAAATGGACTAGGCATTTGACCTTGTTCTGTGTACCGACCATAATATTCGCCACCCCTGATAGATCTTACAATTTTGATATTCTTTTCCTTTTGTTTCTCTACCTCTGCTTTATAAATCTTGAAAGCATCTAGTGCCTCCTCCTTATGAGTTATAAGATAGAGATACATATATATGCTATGGTCATCTATGAATTAGATGAGATATCTCTAACCATTAAAACAGGGTGTGGGAAATGGTCTACATATGTCAGTGTATATAATCTCAAGGATGTGAGAACTCCTTTTGGCATCTTTTGAAGACTTGTTTGTCTGCTTTCCCTTGATGCAGTCAATACAAGTTTCAAAATCAGTAAAGTCATCATTTACTAATCTTTTAAGTCTGTCATTGGAGATGTGTCCCAATCTCCTGTGCCACAACATGGATGAATTCTCATTAATAATATGACATTTTATGTCAATATTGTTGTCATGCAATGCCATTACAGTACCTTCATAATTGGAGTCCAAAAGAAGTTTATACAAACCATCATTCAAAATTCCATTGCCAACCAAAACATTATTTTTAAATAACTGAAACGTGAAATTTTCAAATACAAATTTAAAGCCAAGAGGCAACAATTTGGAAACTGAAATCAAGTTTCTACTAAATGATGGAATGTAAAATGTATTGTCCAAATCCAATTGAAAATCGGACTTCAAAACAAGCCTAAAGGTTCTAACGACCTCAACCTTCGAACACATCTTGTTTCCCAAATAGATGTTTTGTTCATGAGGTTTTGGACTCCTTACGTTCAGAAATCCCTACATGACATTAGCAACACGAATTGTAGTACCAAAATCAATCCACCATGTATTATTAGGAACATCAATTAAATGAGATTCAAAACACACAAAAGATAACAACATACCTTTCTTTTCAAGCCACTTTTTGTATCTGAGACAATCTTTATTCAGGTGTCCCTTTTTCTTGCAAAAGAAACAAGTAACTTTATAGCCTTCTTTCTTCATAGGCTTCTTGTTCCTTTTAAAAGATCCACCTTTATGTTTCTTGTCATTTCCTTTATTATGGGTGGTTAAGTGAGCACTTTCAACCTTCCCATGTTTTAGTTTTCCTTCTTTTTGAACACACATGGTCATTGGTCAGTAATTCATTTATTGTCCATTTATCTTTATGTGTGTTGTATGAGATTTGAAATGGCCCATACTCCTCGAGAAGAGAGTTCAAAATGAAATGTACAAGAAATGATTCAGGAAGGTCAACTTCTAATTGTCTCAGCTGAGTAGTCATGTCCCTTATTTCCATAATATATGCCCTCATATTTTTGAAATTATCATATTTCATTCCAGTAAGCTTTCTTAATAGGGTGCTCGTCAAGGCTTTATCAGAAGTAGCAAATTGTTCCTTCACTGCCTTGAAAAAGTCAGTAGCCTTGGTGCATTCAGGAATTGAAGCCCGAATATTTTTAGAAATGTGAGATTTCATTATCATTAGACTTATGCGATTAGATCGCTCCCACTTTTCATATGCAATCTTTTGAACTGGCGTACTGGATTTCGTTGCCATTGGTGGCTCACTAATACGGAATATCAACTCAATGTCCATGCATGCTAAGTGTAATAGGATTTTTTCCTTCCAGTCAGGAAAATTATCACCACTTAATATAGGAACAGGGAAAGGATCATATTGTTGAACAGAAGAAGATGCTGAATATAGAAGTACTTTATCAATGCAATGAAGAAAAATATTGTACACTGAATCAACCAATGTCAAATTCAATGAATAATATAAATTTCAACCTCCCTGTGGGCAAAGGTCATGTTCACACATGAATTTATATTGTCTTTATTAATAAGACTAGCAAATACATACACCAAAATAAAAGAATTTCTTTTCTTGTGGTTATAAGAAAATGCTTAAACATGATGTGTATTTACCATCTTATTCCAATTAAATCGTTCAATCAATCATTTTTCGTGTGGGGTCTAACAATTGTTTAATAAAATAATTGCAATTGTATGATGTAATCTGTATATGTGTATTGAACCATATTATAAATTAAATCACATATAATTAAATCATAAGATGTTGTGGCTACTCTCAAGAAATAATTATATGAAAAATTGTATATGGCATCATAACCAAATATCATGCTCTTAAACATAGACAAATAGACATGATTAATTTATTTTTATGTCTACACAATTAATATACGGCTCGTGTCTATTATAAGATCCATATGCATGATTTGTTCATATGGAAGAAAAACAAATTGTAACCTATGATCTTTACAAAATAAAATGAACGGTATAGATCACACTTAAAGAAACAATATAGATTTATGATGTATAATATGATTCTAACAAAGGTAACCGTACAGATTCAATCATCATGTTAAAATAGCACTAGTCACAGTTCATCATTTTTGTTGTATCAGATTATAACATGCTCATCATGACCAAAGTTAACTGGACGATCAGGATTTAACTATATGCAATTGTTAGATCTGTTTGATTTTGTATCCTTATGATATAATTTAACCGTATAGATTTACAGATCAGGAAAAAATAGCATGGGTTACAGTTCATGATATTTCCAGATTCATGATTTATGACCTTGATCCTAATCATGTAAAATCAAGGGCTAAGATTACATCAATCACAAAATCAGAAATTTGTATTATAATGAACTTATACAGTAAAGTTGACCATATAGATGTAAAATTTATGAGAATCAACCTTAGGTCGCAGATCATGTGTTAACCAAAATCATGATCTATATTCGTTTTTATGATACATCTACTTTCTACGGTCTAGATTCAATCTCAAGTAACATGATAGATCTAGATCATACGTCATGGATCTGAGAAATGTAACCGTATAGATGTAAAGATCACAGCAAAATAGCATGAGTCTCGGTTCAAAAACTGTTTCCAAAAATTAGCGCATATCATTTGTTTTTCATCTAAAAGATTTAATAGTTGAGATTAAAAAGAATAAAATAAAATCATATTGTCATCTTCAACCAAATGCAAGCATTTTTTATTTTTATTTTTTTGTTGCTTGCAAAGCAAGCAATAAGAGTAAAAGAAGACCCCCCACGCCATAAAACCCTTTTTGGTTTTTGTTTCTAGGGGATACTGTAATTGTCACACCCTGGGTTGCACAGCGTGCCCCCTACCCAGGTGCGGGCGCACCACCGCAGTGGCGAACGCCTAGCCATTATGGATCCATAATATTGTCCCATCTCGGCCAGCCACGCCACACAGGACGCCGGTCACCGAGATCATTTATCCCCCTGCACAATTCACAGCACAGGGAGGGCCTCCCCCAAGTTCGAACTCGCAACATCTTCCTCATAAGGTTAGATTTCGCAACCTCTTCCTCAATGGATACTCAAGTTGCGAAATCTAACCTTATGAGGAAGAGGTTACGAGTTCGAACTTGGAGGAGGCCCTCCCTGTGCTGTGGATTGTGCAGGGAGATAAATGATCTCGGTGACCGGCGTCCTTGTGTGGCGTGGCTGGCCGAGATGGGACAATATTATGGATCCATAATGGCTAGGCGTTCGCCCCGAGTGGGTGCGCCCGCACCTGGGTAGGGGGCACGCTGTGCAACCCAGGGTGTGACAAAAAGGCCTTATGTATAGTGTGCCCCCTACCCAGGTGCGGGCGCACCCCCTCGGGGCGAACGCCTAGCCATTATGGATCCATAATATTGTCCCATCTCGGCCAGCCACGCCACACAAGGACACCGGTCACGGGTCACCGAGATCATTTATCCCCCTGCACAATCCACAGCACAGGGAGGGCCTCCCCCAAGTTCGAACTCGCAACCTCTTCCTCATAAGGTTAGATTTCGCAACTTGAGTATCCATTGAACCAATGGACGCCGGTCACCGAGATCATTTATCCCCCTGCACAATCCACAACACAAGGATGGCCTCCCTCAAGTTATTGGCTCAATGGATACTCAAGTTGCGAAATCTAACCTTATGAGGAAGAGGTTGCGAGTTCGAACTTGAGGGAGGCCATCCCTGTGTTGTGGATTGTGCAGGGAGATAAATGATCTCGGTGACCGGCGTCCTTGTGTGGCGTGGCTGGCCGAGATGGGACAATATTATGGATCCATAATGGCTAGGCGTTCGCCCCGAGGGGGTAGGGGGCACGCTGTGCAACCCAGGGTGTGATAACTCAATGGGTACTCAAGTTGCGAAATCTAACCTTATGAGGAAGAGGTTGCGAGTTCGAACTTGGGGGATGCCCTCCCTGTGCTGTGGATTGTGCAGGGGGATAAATGATCTCGGTCGAGATGGGACAATATTATGGATCCATAATGGCTAGGTGTTCGCCCCGAGGGGGTGCGCCCGCACCTGGGTAGGGGGCACGCTGTGCAACCCAGGGTGTGACAGTAATTGTCTCCAATAGAGTTGCGGCAACGTTATAGGGCGAGAGGCGTTTGTGGTTGCCGCTGATCTTTTGGGGTTTTTGGCGTTGTACATACAGTCTATGATATTTAGTATGTTTGTATCTTGTTTGTAGTTTGTTGTATGTTGTTTGTGAGGGTTTTCCCTCGGATGTGAGGGTGTTCATTCTCGTTGTATTACTATTTTTGTTGTGGGGTTTTTACCCTCTTGTTGTCGGGTTTTACCCGTTTTCATGCAAGTATTTGTACTAACTATTGTATCTGCACTGATTTTCAGTATGTGATGTTTTTATTGGCAGGATGTACTCCTATTTGGAGATCTATTTTTATGAAAATGGAATAAAACTTTGACAAAAAAAAAAAAAACAAAATCTGAAAGGATTTCTTTTTCAAATTTATTTTATTTTATTTTATTTATCTTTCTCCATATGTATACCTTATTCTTATTCTCTCGTAAATATATTCTATATATAATTATTGCGTAACAAACTAATATATTGACAGCAAGAGAGAAAAAGTAAAGTTTTTCTTTCATTTTATTTACCATGGAATAAGCATAGGCTCTAAAATCTATTTTCCCTCTCTCCATAGGTCAACCTATCAATTTCTTTCATTTTACAAGTCCTTTTATATACTATATATATAAACTCGTCTAAAAGAACTAGATGACAAGCTATGTATATCTTGGGTTTGGCTATTAAGCTGTCTTTAGTATTAGTACTTAATGGGTCGTTTGTTGTATGAGATTGGATGAGATAAAACTATTTTTAGTCTCAATCCCATTTTTGGTAACTGATTAGGATGGGATAATTTTTATCCTATTAAATTTTTTATCCCATTGTATCAACTTTTTTATTCCACTACAGTGAGATAAAATAGTGATAGCTCAAAGGGTGGGATAAACTTCTTCCTTATTTCCTCTTTCTCCCTCATTCTTCTTTGATATTTTATAAAAAATAAAAAATCATCAGTGGTTTTGCAAATCACAAAACCACGCAAAACCAAAACCTAGATTTTCACAAGATTTTGCAAAATCATGATTTTTTTTTTGTAATTTTTTTTTCAATCTCAAACATACCACCAACCACAAGATTACTCTATTTTTAATTATATCATATCCTATCTAATCCCACGAAAATAATCACATCTTATCCCGCGCACCAACACATGCGTCTGTTTGGTGGGTGGAATAGGATGAGATTATTTTTATAGGATTGGATTGGATTAGATATAATATAATAGGATAAGATTAAACAATTAAAAAAATATAAAACCCATTACAATAGGATAAAAATAATCCTCTCTTTTGGTCATTACTATTTTATCTCACTACAATAGGATAAAAATGTGGATGAGATTATTTTTTATCTCATCCTAGTCGATAGCCAAGCATGGGCTTGAGACTAAAAAAAATCTTATCTCATTCAATTTTGTATACCAAACAAATACAAATTGGAGCCTTTGGGTTCACCATGAACCCCTGTTGCACCATTACGTTATACAACAAAAATATGCTTGTAACCATGGAATGGAAACAAAATAAAAAGTAATGCTATATATGTTCACCTTCATAAGAAACACACACGCACGCGCATATATATATATATCCTAGTTTGATCGTGTTAGAAGCATGTTTTAATGCATTAATAGTATTCGGATAGTTGACAAGGTAACATGAAATAAAATAATGAATACTTTTTAGAGCAACAAAGTCATAATTTATATAAAATAAGTTAACGATAGTTAATAGGTATAAATGAGAGAAAATAAGATTTATGCTTTTATGAAGTGTAGTATGATTTCATAAACATATACATATTGCATTATCTATAATATGTGTTTATTAAGGCCCTTGACTACCTTTTTTGGTACAAATAAATTTCATAACATAGTTTGTTTGATACAAATAAACTATAAAAATTAGTTTGCAATTAAAGCAGTTGTGCAACAAAGAGATTATAATTTGCTCTTTAAAACAAAATAAAAAAAGTTTTATATGACATGTCTACGATTTGTAGACAATTGTTAGAATTGGAGAAATAATACTAATAATCATCATGAGTTACAATTAAATCTATGTTCACAATTATGTGCAACCATAACGAGGCCCCTTGGATGGAAAAAAAAATTGTAATATAATTTTTAAGAAAAAAGAAATTCATTACAAAATAGCATAATTTCCTTGCATTAAGAAATTTAAGAAATTCAAAAAAACTTGTAATTCAACCATTTATCTGTCCCATTATAATATAAAGAAGAAATATGTATATTTAGTCATCCATATATGTGTGTGTACGAAGGAACTATAATGAAAGCAATGATAATACTAATGTCAACGCGTAATATAATATTTGCAATTGAGAGAACACCATCCATGAAATATCTAATTAGAACTTACATATTAATAAATATAAGCAAAAGGTTAAATTAGTATGTCAAGCCTAAGTAAACTTTGACACGGAAAGGAAGCATATTAATATATATATATATATATATATATATATATATATATATATATATATATGGTGACATTAAAAATCTAATAGAAAAGTTAGTATCATGCATTTATTAAAATCCACACGAGATTTTTTGCAATTGCCTTATATAAGGTATGCAGTAAAAAAAAATTAAAAGTAAAAATTCAACAACATCTATCTAAACGCAAAGAAAAATAAATATATACAAATAATTTTAACAAAGTAAAATGTATTAACTTTACCTCCTTCCTTAGAAATTTATCGTATAAATGATATGAATTTAAGATAATCAAACATATTTATATTGTTCTCTACATCTTCTGATTTATCATTTTTTATTTTTTTGACATTTGACTAACAATTTATTCCAATGACTACGAGCTTCATTGGAACATTAAATTGCCACTTATAAAAAATAAAAATATAATATAATATAATATATTTAAAACAAACCTTGAATTGAGCAATAGTTAGCTTTATGTCTTAGATTAAAAGGTTAAAGTATGTCTTTGAAATCTAATGCATTTATAAAGTAGGTGCAAGAAGAAACACATAAGGCAAATAAACCAAAACCTAATAAATACTAACCCAAAATTCTATCAAAAGGTTAAAAATATTTAGAACAAAGACAAGAAAGCATGAGGTAAATAAAATAAAACCTAATAAACTCGAGCTAAGTAATTGAATTAGCAATTGAATTCTCTTAAACTAATTTAATTATGATGCAGAAAACATAAACTACCATATTTTAGAAATTTGAGCATGTTCCACATATTGTAAAAATAAATAATAATGGAAAACTTTCTAAGTTCTAACCAAGTATTGACACATGTACTAATCTTTATATCCTAATTTCTAAATCTTCCATTTAATTATTAGGTGTCTAAATCTAACTCATGTATCTAACAATGTAATTAATATTGATTAATAGACAAAATAAGAAAATACTACTTACAAAAAATATTTAACAATCAATTTCTAAATAAAAATAGAAGTTATGAGATAAGTGAATTCTCTCAAAATGACGCAATTCAATAATTAGCTTAATGTTTATTCTAAAATAAATAAATATGAATTTTTTAAAAGTGATTTTATGCTATATTGATAATAATATATTATAAATTAACTAAAATATTGTAAATGATTTGGATCTACACTTTGGACCAAATTAGTGTATTATTGTGTTTTTGTTCTGTAAATATTATATAAGTTAACAAGAACCTTAAGATAAACAAAATGCATGAAGATATATAACTAAAAGTTTAGTTAGTCAACTATGCTAAAGTTTATATGTGAATAATAATGAATAAGAACAAAAATATATAAAGATGTATAAATAGGTGTGTTGTAATTTTACCATGATAAAAGTGATTAAATATAGTTGTACAACATAAGTTAGTAAAAGAATAAATAGAAAGTGATTAAGACATTAACAATAACTTGAAGATAAGCAATGTACATATAGATAAGCAGGTAAAAGTTGAGTTAGTTAACTATAATAAACAACATAATCTTATTATTATATTTTTGAAAATAAAAATTAATAGTTCTTGTTAATTCTATTTATTTGGTACTATAATAGAAACTTATAATATATGTTTCTTGAAATTTGAAAAAAAAAAGTAAAATAAAAACAAAATTCTACGTTTTTACTTCATTAAATATGAAAAAGTAAAGTACCATCATTACATGTGAAAGAAGATAAAGTTATTGAATTTATCAGTATTCCACCTCCTTACTTCTTTTTGTTTTTGGTTACCGGGATTCCCGTGCTCAGGTGGTGTCCTCTTTCTACTTCGCAACGAGACTAATCTACTTGGCTTTGAGATTACTTTCGGACATCAAAATTAGAACCTCTCTCAACGGAGTTTTCTACCTCTACCTCCTTACTTCATCAATAAGAAATAAAAGATAAAACGAAGGATAAAAAAAGTAAAAAAACTCACAAAGCTTAGGGGTAGAATAGTCATAAAAATTGGGCCGTTCAAAAAAGCTATAATGTAGCAAATTATCTCTTTTATAATAGTTATAGATATAGATATATATATATATATATAAACATCACCCATAATGCACTATTGGATTTTACTAAATCACACAACACTTAAGCATATATATCATCAATGTCCTTTTGCATAACAATTTATTTTTGTTAACCAACATTCCTATTCTTATTGTCCTCTTCATATGCAAAAGAACAAATTTTCCTTGGCCTCAAGATAGTGGAACAGGAAGTCTATGGTTAAGAAGCATATAGACTCAAAGTCGGGTAGCCTCGTTTTTTTTTTATAGGAAACGAGAATTTGTATTAATCACAAAGAGAGCAAAAACTATACAAAGACTCAAAATTATCCATCCAATTCTACTAAAGAAGAGAGATCAGGTAGCTTCGTTAAATGAAGGATGAGGTATAAGTCACGGTTGGAGGACGAGACTTCGATTTTGAATTTGATTTCGTGTCAACACCTATTTTCCTTGTAACACCCCGTAAATTTAATTAAATACATACGTTGAAGTATGCGTATATTGAGATATATAATACACGTATTTTATATGTATGAGCTAAATATACGCATGATAATACACGTATTTGATACGTATGAGCTAAATATACGCGTGTATGAAATAGATGCTATAAGTAAGGAATGTGAGCAAATAAATAAAATTATTAAATAAAAAATATAAGTTTTATTAGTTGAATGGGTTGATTAATTAGATATGTGGATTGAGTTGAATTAAATTGATTAATTTATGAGGTTGGTTAATTAAAAATGTGGATTAGAGTATGATTGAATGAATGAAAGTGAAATATTAAGATGGGGAGTTGGTTAACTATTGAGATAAAGGTGCATGGAATCATTTGTATATATAAATATAAATAAAAATATATATATATAAAATCTTTATATCTAGTTGTTTCCAACGTGTGACAACTAGAATAAAAAAATAAAAATAAAATAGAAATAAAAAAAAGAATAGAAAAGAAAGAAGTTGCCGACCGAAAGAAAACAAAAAAAAAATATGAAGAGAAGAGGAACGAACGAACAGAGAAAGGGAAAGAGAAGAACGGAAGGGAGAACGCGTGATTCGCGCGAAATCCGAACCCGCGGTAAGTGATTTTCACTCACTTTCTTCGTAAAATTGATATCTAAGTTAGATGTAAACTTTCTAGCGGAATAATTTTGACTGTGGGAGCCGTTTTACGACGTTTTCAAAAATTAGAGTTTTGACCCAACGTGAATGGAAAATCCGCTAGGAAGGTAGAAAAACACTCCCTGGACTGTCGGGACTCCGAATCTGTGGTTAGATTCTATTTCATGCGTTTTGGTGACCGTTTGATAATTTTAATACAATTTACATCTTTCGGATGAATAGTGATGAATAGTAAATAGTGAATAGTAAAGTAAATAGAAATAGTGAATAGTGAATAGAAAATGTGAACAGTGTTGTGAACAGTACTATATAAACAGTGATATGAATAGTACTGTGAACAATGATATGCAGCCAATGAAACTCCGGTTTGAGATCATAGAATCGTAGAGAACTGAATTCCGGACGTTTCGATGCTAAGATTATGATTTTTGGATATGATTTGATATTTTTAGTAGCTAACGATATGATAAATGGTGCTTCTCGTGATAAGCTCTGGTTCATTTCAGTTGAGAGCTTAAGTACATGGCTAAACGCTCTTGAGGAAGCAATGACGTTTATGGTGCTCGATTTTAGAGGATATATTGGATTAGAAACCCGTGTAACCACTGTGAGTATAGTTTTCTTGATTTGGTTCTTGTATGGCATTGTACGCATATAAAATGTTTGATTGTACGCATGTGATATGTATATATAATGCATTGCGTTTTATGGATCATGCAAACTGATTTTAGCAATTGAATTTTGTAATGATGAGGTTTTGCGAGTCCTCATTGTCATTTCGTTAGGCACTAGACCCGGATAAGGTTTTGCGAGTCCTCATTGTCAGTAGGTCTGTCCTAACAAGGGTTGGGATCCGTGAAATGACTCTTCATTGGGTAATGAGAGGTTGTGGCTACCTTGTAACGGCCATACAAGGGTTGGACCCTCTCTCTTGCCTTACGGAGGAGGGAGATTGTGCATTGTGTTATTAAAAATCATGAAATTTATGTTGTTGACATGTACAATATATTCATTGAATGATGCATGTGTTGAATAAGTGTTTGAACTGATTTTAAATGTCATATTTCTCTAAATGTATATAATTGTCATCTCAAGAACTATAGTCACTGAGCAGTTTTTTGTTCACTCCATTTCCTCCAATATTTCAGGTATTGAGTCAAAGGGAAAAGGAAAACATCCGTGAGTGATAATCACGGGAGCCTTCGTCTGGTATGTGTATGTATGCTTGGAGGAAATAGGTTATATGTTTGTTATTTTGATATGTATAATTATCACATACTATAAATATACTATCACCTAGATGAGTTGTGTGGTAATCTTATATAATGCTTGGGATGATGAAATGTATTTATCAGTTAGAAATTTAATTTGTGGAATGAATGAAATGAATGTGAGTGGAATGATCATCTATATAGCTAGTTGATTGGATTTGATTTGTGGTATAGAAAAAAAAATTCTGTAATTTTGGGATGGATTGTGAGAGTACGTGAAGGCTGACAGTGTATTGTATATTATATATAGGTATGTACAGTGTATAGTATACTGTACCGGTCATGACGTCAGCCTACGTCAGAGGCGTCGTGACATCCCTACTTTAGAAAGGATGCCCAATAATTTTTATAGGTTTTGATTCCAAAATTATCTCGCCCTGTAAAAGAGTTACAAGGGGTTTTCGAGGGTTATAGACCAAAAAAAAAAAAGGAAACACTTATTACATTAACACTTTAGTTTCAAATAATTGCCCTGCACTTGAAATTGATAGGACGTGATGTCACTTTAAATAAGATTTTTTTTTTTTTTTTTGGAGGGAACACTTTGAATAAGATTTGGTAATTACAGTTTTGTTTGTTAATGACTTATTTGGTAGTGATTCTTCTTATAACTTTTAGTTTATAAAAAAGTGATTCTTACAAAAGTGTTTTTAAAAAACTGTGGATATAAACCAACAAACCTAAAGTTAGATTAATCTGCATCTTAGACATACATAACTTAACAGTCCTTATTATCGTAATCACCCCATCAATAAAAATATATGTGATTTCTAGAATCAGAATAAAATAGCAGTTTCTTGAAATTAATGATGGGTGTATATAAAAGAAGGGACTTTTGACATAATTATCTTTTAAAAATAATTTTTTTTTACAAATATCATTAAAATATAAATATTAACTCTTTTGTCATACTTTACTATTTATTGCCCAGTCAGCGCGCCAAACAAGTACCACGTGAGTGACATTTTTACCTTCAAATTTTTTTTGCCTTTCCTTCAAATTTTTTTTTTTTAAGTTAAAGGGAAAAAAGACGCATTCTCTTTAAAGAAATTTTTTTGCACAAGAAGGAAATGTATTTTTTTTAAGGCAAGGAAATACGTCTTTCCTTGAAATTTTTTTATTTTATTTTAAGGGAAGACGTTTTTTTCGCATTCCCTTCAATATGGAAGTTTCTACCGCCGCCCGATTAAGTGATGGCGCCTTAGTCTTAGTAGACGCCGTTGAAGGCGTTCATATCCAGACCCACGCGATTCTTCGTTAAGCTTGGATTGAGAAGCTCACCCCTTGTCTTGTTCTCAACAAGATCGATCGTTTGATATCTGAACTGAAATTTGAGTCCAATGGAAGCATATAACCGATTACAAAGGATAGTTCATGAGGTAAATGGGATTGTTAGTGCTTATAAATAAGAGAAGTATCTTTCTGATGTTGATTCAATACTTGCTGGGCCTCATACTGAAATGGGTGGTGATGAGAATCATGAGTTGTTGGAGGATGGCGGAGAAGACACTTTCCTGCCACAAAAAGGAAATGTAGATTTTGTTTGTGCTTTGGATGGTTGGGGGTTTTGTATAGAAAAGTTTATCAGGCAGCTCTTGAATCTGATGGGGATAAATGGATGCTTGAGAAAGTCATTAGATCATTTAATTTGTCTGTACCGGCTCGTGAACTTCAGAACAAGGATGCAAAAGTTGTGCTTCAAGCGGTATTGAGCTGCTGGCTTCCTCTTTCAGATTCGATTTTGTCTACGGTTGTTAAATGTATGCCTGATCCACAAAGGCTAAAAGACGCCTTTTTTTACAATAAAAAAATTGAAGGGAATAAAAGACGCATTTCTTGTAAAAATGTCATCTCCGTCGCTCACGTGGCGCTTGTTTGGCGCGCTGACTGAACGATGAATAGTAAAATAAGGCAAATGAGTCAATATTTATGTTTTGATGACATTTATGAAATTTATTTATTTTTGAAGGATAATTAAATTTTTATTTTTTTATTTCTCAAATGTTGTGCCCACACCACGTCACCACGTACCGTAGTTTCCTGAGCACCACTCGAGAGCACCGGATAACTTATTCTCGCATAGAAGCCGAAGGAGGTGCACGTACAGTTACACGTAACAGCACTGATACGGTATGGTACTACGCGTGGAGAGCATTTCTGTTACACTAAAGGAACAACCAGGGTATTTTCGTAGTTCTGCTAAAGTTTGAAGGTTACGAAAGGGAAACCACTCACTTATTTTAGATGGTAAAGAAACCTTCCACCAAAGTTCCAATAAAAATAAAGTAGAATTAAAAGAAAGCAACGGCAACAAAGGCCAGAAGTGGCTTTTCGGACCTGTGGTTTTCGATCACTTGAAGGAGCTTTCGGTTTTTTGTCTCTCTCTCGTTTTCTTCTTTGGTTTCTCTCATTTTGATTCCTCAGCTTCTCGATCCACCACTGTAAGTTTTCTTGATCCAATTCAAAACCCTAACATTCTTCATTTCTGTCTTCAGATCCATTGATTCGTACGGAATGATATGATTGTAATGGCGATGCTTTTGTTCTTTGTTTTGTTTATTCTTGTTGTTGACGATGATGGTGTTAATGACGATGATGATCGATTTTAATTTTCATTTTCTGGTGATTTTGGTCTCTGATTTTGTATGTGCGATGAATCTTTTTGGTTTCGAGGTTATCGTTTTTGTGTGAAATCTCCGTTCCGTTTGTTTTGCTTCGATGCAAGCTCTGATGCTTACGAGCGTGAAATGTTGTATTTTCTTGGATTATGTGGGGGGTGTATTTGCTAGATTTTGGATGATGGATTGTGTTTACACTGACTGACCTAGGGCTTTTATTAGTTGAGTCATCCATGACTGCATGATCTCTTTAAGATATTTGCAAGTTGAAGTTCAGATTGATTATGCTGGAGGTATCTTGAGAATGAAGATTGTTTACGTGGAGCCTTGTCTCTGATTTTGATTTTGTGTTCTTTAGGCCAACAATGGGCGATAAGGTAGAAAAGACGTGTCCTCTTTGCGCTGAAGAGATGGACTTGACTGACCAGCAATTGAAACCATGCAAGTGTGGTTATGAGGTTTGAAATGCCAATCCTTTGTATACTCCAACTTATTTTTCTGTGCTGGCTATAGTTTGTGAATATCTGCATAGTTCTATTGTCTTCTTGCCATTTTGCTAAAATAAATGAACCGATAGGATTTGTACGGTTCATGCATATTAGGATGCTATGACAGTTTTAATCTCAATTTATGGAAAAGAGAAAGGAAGGCCGAAAGCTTGTCTCATCTCATGGCATGAAAAGAAAAGGTTTTGATTAGCTTATTATTCATTCCTGACTGCTATGACAGAGAGCTCTCGTAACTTTATTACTAATATTCATTCTAAAAACTAGAGGTTAGTAATGTTGAAATTTTTGAGTAGGCATATTAAACTGTTCTCCACCTCTTTGATTAGTAGAGGTTACACCCTATAGAAATTAGCCTAAATCTTTGGGTTTTTAATTTTGATCTAAAATCTCTACTATGACTAGAGGTTCATTTTAAATTCGAGTTGAAAGTGGTGCTACCAAACAGGCCCTTAGTCTTGTCTAGTTGTCTTATGGTTCTGCATTATTTACCATCAGGTATGATGTCTTACTTTTGGTTCTTCGTTTCACTTTCCTAGATATGTGTTTGGTGTTGGCATCATATAATGGACATGGCTGAGAGGGACAACACGGAGGGGCGATGTCCAGCGTGCCGAAAACCTTATGATAAGGAAAAGATTGTGGGCATGACAGCAAATTGTGAAAGGTTGTTCTTATGCATCACCACATAATGCTGTTTGTTCTCTTCTTCTTTTTTTTCTTGGCTGGGAAATTTTGAAACTGATTTAAAATTATGATTGGGTCAGGTTGGTGGCTAAGATAAACTCTGAGAAGAAACTAAAGTCACAGAAGTTGAAGTCGAAAACTCATGAAGGGCGGAAACATCTTAGTAGTATTCGAGTGATTCAACGGAACTTGGTCTACGTCATTGGAATACCATCCAATTTAGCTGATGAAGATGTGTGTAGTTCTCTACAATCCTTTCCTTTCTTATAGGTTGATCTACATGATTGTTTGGGCTTAAAATTGATTCTCCCACACCATTATCTAAATTAGTGTTTAAGATTTCTATTTTATACTGTAGAATCAGTGTTGCTCATTTAATTTATCTGATCATAGTGCACATGGTCAATTTTTATATTTTTATTGTTTGTTTGAGTATGATGTTATGGATTTAAGCAGTTTCTTCAGCGAAAAGAATATTTTGGTCAGTATGGGAAGGTTTTAAAGGTGTCTATATCTCGTACAGCTGGGGGCGCCATACAACATTCTTCTAATAACACCTGCAGTGTGTAAGTGTTTAATGGTCCTTAACATGTTCTGTTTTCCACATTCTTTTCCATGAAGACATGCCATTTTCAGAAAATCTCTGTTGATGCATGCCATTTTTTGCATATGCCTTTCTTGTGTTTTAGATGCATGCCTGACTTCTTTTTATTCTGGAGCCATGAATTTTCAGTTGGTCTAGTCCAGCTCAAAGATGTATACCGTTTTTTGCATATGCCATTCTTGTTTTTAGATGCATGCCATTTTTTGCATATGCCATTCTTGTTTTTAGATGCATGCTTGACTTTTTTGTATTCTAGAGTCATTAAGTGTCAGTTGGTCTTGCTTAAAGATCATCATTTCTAGGAATGGAGTCTCAACACTAGAGTTTGAGGGGCTCTTATTGTCAAGTTAAATTGGATGTCATGTTTGTGATACACTAACATGTTTTTCTCAAATAAGTTTTTACGGACTTGTCTAATGATTTTTTGAATTTTTATAAAGTTGAATTGAATTGTGTTTTTGGTTGGTATTAGATCTCTGTGTCTAACTATGCTAAACTAGTCATATTTCCGAATTTTGCCTCAGATATATAACTTATTCAAAAGAGGAGGAAGCGGTTCGGTGTATTCAATCTGTGCATGACTATATCTTGGAAGGTCGATCCTTGAGGTAAGGAACACAGCCCATGGCCCCATATATTGAAAGCATACAGAAATAAGTATATCATAGTTGAGGTGGTATTAATAAGCTTTGTGGGGGTTTTATTGCAGAGCATGCTTTGGAACCACCAAGTACTGCCATGCATGGTTGAGAAATACGGTACGACTTACACTTCATCAGGATATGTTAATTCACTTAATTGCTACTGAAATCTTCCCAATTTATAAATCTTCCCAATTTAAATTCTCTAGTTTCAAAACTGTTTGGAGTTTTTTTCCGACTTCATTGAGAATATTGTATTTTATTGGTTCAGCCTTGCACCAATCCGGATTGCTTATATTTGCATGATATTGGCACTCAAGAAGACAGCTTTACGAAAGATGAGATAGTTTCTGCCTATACAAGGTATACTAGTGAATTCAGTGGATCAATTTTCTGTCACTTCTCTATTTTCATTGATTCCTTTCTTGTAGAAATGCTCTATTTTCCAATGCCTAGGAAAAAAGATCTTGTTATTGGTTTGTGCTGCTCGATCTAATGACTGTGTATAGACTTTTTTTAGTTAAGGTGCTGTTGCATTATGCAATAAACATGGGTAATTTAGTTTGAGCCACATAGATTTGAATAATTCCTGTTAGATTATGTAAGTGCTAACTGTTGCATGTCATTAGTGAAGAAGACACTTGCATACCTTGTGAGTGCTATTATTTAACTAACGAGATGGAAATGAATAAAGAGAAAATTTCATTGAGTGCATAATATATTTTGCTTGGAAATGTTGAGAAATATCTTGAGGAAATATTCACATTAATATGACCAATGAGATGAAGTTCCAAGGTTCTGATATTTAACTGAACTAAGTACTGATCTCTCTCTCTTATTTGTCTTCTTCGTTTTCTGAATATTTAACATATATATTCTATTTAATTATTTAAAATATGGAACTATGGATTTGATGAACTAATAAGTCTTTCGAGCTAATAAGAAGTTCTTGTTTTTTGCCATGTGCTTAAAGTTTTTGGCACCCCTTTGTATAGTATATTTAATTATTTTTTCTGCTCTGACTTATATTGGTCAAGACTTGGTCCATTTTTGGGTTGCAACTTGGAATTTTGTTTAATTTGATAAAATTTAGCAAAATGATTTTTCCAGTAATTCCTTCCTCTAATGTGAATTTGATTCCTTGACTCCATGGGATGAGATTGGGTTCACACGTATTTCTATTTGTGTGCATATTAGATGTAATTACTTAGCATTTTGAACCAAAGCATCTTCAGTTTCTGTCTTTATGTAAATGTTAATGAGGATTAGACCTGTACTAAGAAGATAACCTTTTTTTTTTATTAAACAAGTGTGATTTATTTCCTATTTGTTCTTTCTAATGTGTGATTCTGTTGGCATTTAAACATATGTTTTCATTAAAACGTCCAGTACTATTGAGGATTAAACCCTTTTGTAGTTTTAGATGCAGCTTATTATCTGTATTTTTTTCTCTTTCTATGTATTTATTTCCATATGTATGAGCATATTGACTAAGTCATATTTGCTCTTGCAGGAGTAGAATCCCACAAATTAATGGTGCTGCAAACAATTTGCACCGGCGTTCAGGAAATGTGTTGCTTCCTCCTGTAGATGATATATGTAATAGTGGTACCTCGTCAGGCATATCTATAGTGAGAAGTGCCTTCAACGTAAGAAATATAGACTTGGTGTGTTTTATTTTTATTGCTAGAAGTATTTGTTTTGATATATGGTTTTAATTGGAAGGTTTGGTAATTGTGATTTGTAAGTGAATGTAATGATTTCATGATACTTATTAATGTTTTGGGCATTTTTATAGCATATTTTACAAACTTAACAAAGCATATCTTTGATTTTCTGTCTAATTTTATTATGTCCTTTGTCATTAGAATGTTGTAAGTCAGGAAAAAGGTTCGTCCCCTCTTGGTAATTCTGGAAGATCTGTTACCCTTCCAGCTGGGGCTTCATGGTATTCTATTCACTGCTTTCTTCTTATTTCCTACTTCAAGAGGTGTTACAACAACCATTAAGTAATTTTTCATTTTGCTTTCAAGGGGATTGCATGCAACAAATGGACGCCCTCCAACTGCACCTCCTGCTTGTTCAAATGAACCTGTCAAGCAGAATTCTGATGCATTAAGTGGTTTGTTGCACTTCATTGCTGTGCTTACAAGCATCATTCTGGACTTAACATGCATATTGATATCTTAAAAAAAATCTTGTAACAGAACAAAGCGATGTCATACATCCTAATGGTGGATTAGGAGTTCCTGAACACTATGCTGATGGAGATGGTTGCACAATTACGGTTTATGAATCCAAAGATGTTGTTCAAGATGCAGCTTCCTCTACTGTAAATGCGATCAACCAGTTGTCTGGTCTGCGTGCATCAGAGGATATTGATGATGGCATCAAATTCTTATCCAATCCTACAAACTCTATTGAAATTGATAGACAATCTCACAATTCAACTTCAGACAAGAACGACGTTGTTTTGATGAATGGAAATATCCAGATCTTGTGCGCTGGGCTGTCATCACTTCATATGGATAGCCATGTTTTTGTGCCTTCCAATGCTAATGATTGTAATGATCCGACCATTAACCATTATTTATCTGGTTCTCCTAGAAATCAAGTCTTGAAACAATTTCATCCTCAATATGCTAGTGAACCATTGTCCTCGCTAGAAATGAAAACTACTGCATTAGACGATGCTTGTATTTCAAGGGAAATTCCTGAATGGGTATTAGAACCTCAGATGCAAGGATCTAAGGGTGAAGTGGTAGAGGATTTTCTAACTCTTGGTGAACAAAATTTGAAGGGTTCAGAAACTAGTCATGATCCATTACATTTGCCCCACACATCTAATTCATTTCAGATGAGAAATCATTCTGGTGGCTTTTCTTTGCAACACAGTAATTCTTATGCTTTTAGTAATCAAGGTAGTCACGATCTATTGCCAGCAGGTAGAGAAATTGTTGGACCTTTACTTCCATTTACATTTAGCAATTCATTATTATCATATGGGAATGGTGAGAACAAGATCAGCAACCATTCTGAGTTGGACAAGATATCTGAACATGTCAATGCCTTCTCAAGGGCTGAGAAGGATAAATGCTTGGGTAAACTTAATGAGGACTTGGCTGCTTTTGAAGGACATACCGGTGTAGATATGGGCGAGAGCACAATAATCTCAAACATCTTATCATTAGACTTTGACCCATGGGACGAACCATTGGCATCACCTCACTATCTAGCCAAAATATTGAGTGAAAATGATAGACAGCATGGTTCTCTAAAACTTTCAGGTTCAAGGAAATTGCAGAACAGTGATCAATCCCGGTTTTCATTTGCACGACAAGAGAATTTTGTTAACCAGGGAAATGATTTTAATCTTTCAAGTAATGTTGGGATAATGAACAAATATCATTCCCATCAGGATTATGTGCAGAATGGGGATGTAGTTTTGAATAAACCTCAGAATGGCTTTTTCTCCAATATTTCAGAAGGTTCTGATATTTTTCCCAGCAGCAACTCAGTTTTCTCCTCTAGTAAGCTCTCTGGTGAGTATAATTTCTTGCAAGTTTCTGCAATGGTGGTTTTCTTTTGTTTATTATGAGGGTCTCTCAACTTGCTTTGCTATGACAGTTTCTATCTTAATTTGCTTTTCACATTCATGCCAATGTTGCGTTTGCTGTTCTATACTTCTATCTTTGCAGTAATCTCGATTATAGTGGTGGAAGGAAACTGCAAATGAAATATTTTTCCCTCTCCTTTTGTAATCACTATTCTCTATTTTTCTTATCTTTCTGTAGTTGGCTTCTTTGCAATTCATTGTGATTGACTGCTTTTAAGTGATTTTGAATTTTTTGCTGGGTTTGTATTGCTATAAGTAGACCTGACAACCCAATTAACCTTATCTGAAGGATAAGTAGGTCAGGTGTATAAGTATAATGATCGGTTTCTGGTGAAAAAAGATGTCAGCTGAAATATCAGATAGGGCTAATTTTTGGGTCTAAACCAATCCTTCCTAACCTGTGCACAACCCTAGTGTTAGGACTGAATCGCATTCAAGACATTGTCTGTTTTTATGGTCTGAAATTCATATGCTATGTTTTTTTTTTTTAATAATTGAGTAAATATTGCGAATTTTTTTAACTGCATTGTATATTTTCATGCTCAACAATGAATTTAGCTTGTTATGAAAACCAACTATATGATCTGCCAGGAAAAAAAAGAAAAAATTGTTAGGACCAGGAAAAGAATGTTATTTGTACCAAGACAATGTTTGATTTTTAACCACAAGAGAAGTTATTTAATCTATAGTTGACGTTCAGAAAATCATCTTTTAATGGCAGAGGATTTTGCATCTTATAAATCTGCAGTTTTTACTGCATATGAAAGTTGATCTTTTTGAGTTTATTTCTCCAGCAGTTTCGAGAGGTCAAATTTCTGCTCCGCCTGGATTTTCAGTTCCTGTTAGAGCACCACCTCCAGGATTTTCGGCTACAGAAAGAATGGATGAGTCTTTTTCTGGTTTGTATATTTTTGTCTTACTTTTGCAACTTTTGAGGAGTCTACACCTGCTTTTTTAATTTGTTTTGACCTCCTTTATTCCCCCTGTTGTGCCCTCATCTTTTCTCTGGTGCAGTGAATCAATTGCTTGAAAGTTCTCTGTTTAGAAGCCAATATCAGATGCAGTTAAATGGAGACCAGGATGCTGGCATTGATGTTGAACTTATTGATCCTGCAATCTTGGCAGTAGGCAGAGGAAGAGTGCCAAGTGAGATGAATAATTCAAGCTTTGATATGAGATCGACTTTCAATTCACAGCTCTGTGCCTCCGAGAATGAAAGGAGACTTCAGCTGTTGATGCAGCAATCAATATCTGGACAACAGAATCATAGATATTTTGAGAATATTGGTGACATGTTTTCTCCTCTCACTGATCCTTATAATGCAGATTCTAGGTTTATGGAGCAATCCCCATTTGCTCAGTTGTCACTGCAGTCTAGAAATTTACACACTTTAAATGGTTGGGATGGTTGGCATGATATCCAAAGAGGGAATGACCTGGTTATGTCAGAGATCCTTAGAAATGAGGGATTTGCACTCAACAAAAACTTTCCAGGATACGAGGGTTTGAAGTTTCAAATGTCCAGTTCGGGCAGTCTTTATAATAGAGCATTTGGGATGTGATCCATGTGAGAAATGGAACTTATTTTTTACTCGCATGTCTATCATCTTGGTGGATCAGCATAATTGCAATCATGTGCATAAGGTCACTTGGCATTTTGGTGGGTTTTGGCTATTCTGGTTGGACTCCTTGGGCATTTAGTCCTCTGGAAAGCAGATTGAAGAAATGATTTTTGAGAGATTGGGCCTTGGATGGTTGGGAGATAAATATCATTAGAATCTTCTTCTGTAGTTCTTCTCTGGGAGACTAATTTTGCTCTTTTCATGTTAGCAACAACCAAGAAAAGGTTAGTTTCTGGTGCATTGCTGTCACATTTTGCTCGTTTTTCTTATTTTCTTTTCTTTCCTTCTGTTACTGTATTCTTACCCGCTATCTTGCTTTATTATTGTAGTTTTTGGATGGGATTAATTTGGCATGGCATTTTTCTTATGATGTTTCTGGTATGCAGGTGAACTGCCATGAAAACTGATCTTCTAGATTGCACTGGCTTAAATTATAAGGTACTGTTTCGTTCTTTAAAAGTTGTTGATAAGGACCATTCTTTTCTTGTTTGTTGTCTCATGACAAATGAATTATCAGATCCTTCTTTTCTTGTCTATGTTCACCCATTTTAGTATGAAATATTTTATTGAGTTGCTGGAAATATGTGCAAATAATTATCTTATAATGGATTCTGCTTTTTGTAAGGCAATATGTCCAAGTTTTATTGCCTGCATCCGGCAGAGTTCATCATATGCTCTTTTTGATATTTTTGACTTTACTTTATGGCTGACAGTAGTATGGTTATTGTTTGGCAGCAGGTTGAAGTGCTTGTGGTTGGCTTGCTTGCTTCGAATTCAGTTTATGGAATCTCAGAAACATTGTTCTTATTGAAGTGGTTTCTACTTTTTAAAATCCACTTGATGCTACAGGCTTATTGTATCCAAAACAGCAAATGGTACGAACGTGGAGGTGTGCAGTAGATTCTTATTTAGTCAATTAGCGGCTCCTCAAGGCAGAACCCAGATAATACTGTCATTCTGATTTTGGTACTTGCAGACACTCATCTTCCTCAAATCCTTCATATATCGGTTGTGATCTATTTCTATCACTCGATGTCCAAGACAGTTTGACTGGTGAGTGCTGCGATATACCCGGTTGTTTCAACGTAAAACCCATCTTTTGTGATACCCTACTATGCACCCTCCTTAGTGTTGTGACCAAGTCATTAGTAAGAAAGAAAAGTGCTTCCTTGGTTTGTGTAGTTATCATATTATATGATGATGGTTGAAACTGTCTCTAAAGGACTTTCTGCTATATTAGCTACTATGACTTTGTTTTCTGACTCCCTATTGTTCCTTCCTCATATTAGTATGCCCATCTCAAACATACTCGTTTTTCGATTTATTTGTTAGAAAGATTTTTCTGCTTTGCCGGAAAAACTATGACTATCAATGCAGAGTTCATCTTGTGATTGAACGGTTGGTGGTTCCTTTAATTGGGATTTTAGGACTAACGATGGGAAATAAAAGGTTTATTTTTTGGCCTTTGTTTTCTATGGTAAGGATGGTTCATTGAAGAAAAATGAATAGAGAGCTGGATTTTTCCAAGTTTCATCCCGCATAGGGGGGCCATTTTTACGAGTGAGATGGACAACTGATAATGATAGTGTCGTTAAACCAAAAAGGTGCTTTTATTGGAGTACGGATGAACCGGGGTGATCTATTCATGATCAGGATGAAGCTTGGGTGAAATTAAATAGAGATTCGAACCGACTGATGATGAAAAATCAGCGGATGAGGTGTGGTTAGGGATGAAATGTCACTCGAATCCAGAGCTAGCTAGTTCTTTTCAAAATGCGTTGAGGTGCAGCAGTTGACTGGACATTTAGGATAAAGCACTGTTTGGGCATGATTTCCTTTTTTTGGGTGCTTTGGACCACCACCACCACGAACCCTGTGATGTTTGTGAGTATTGACATCTGTTTCTGTGCATCAAGTTGTGGTCCTGACATGCATTTACATTTATGATAGTCCAAGGTGGAAAAATATCATGATAGACTCATTAATTTCATGCTTTGGCCTTTGGCCTTTGGTATAGCTCTGGGGCACACTGCAATTTTTTTTCTGATTGTGAAATATGACTTAACTCCTGCCTCAATTTCATACAGATCCAATGTATGTAAATAGTACTATGGACAATGACCGCTAGACATCAGCTTTCCATCAATGGTGTCTAATCCCTTCCCAACATGTATTACCAAAAGTAAACACATAAATGAAACCAACCAATTCCATGGGCCCAACTCCCTCTGATTATAAGCTTTTCCCCTTTAGGTTGCGCAAACTCCAACCACCAATCAATACCCAACGCTGAGAGCATTGAAAAAGTAGTAAATGATAAGATTCACCATGTTGTCCAACCTACAAATTTAGAAGTGCACTTTTGACTGTTCGGTTTGGGTTTATACAATAAAAACCCTAAATAATCAGTTTTTAAGACTCGTCAACTGAAATGAATCTAGTGCACGAGGTTTCTGATATTGTTAGGTCAGATCATTAGATTTAGTAAGTTACATTAGTGTTTAAATAAACAACAATGATTAACTTTTATATTTTTATCTATCTTCAGTGTGGATGAGCTTAAATCAGTAATAGTGTCACAGATTGTTGAATTAAACTCAACAGCTGTAAAAATTTTCAAACCAAAACCTAATTGAGCCTTACAAGTGTCATTGTTCAGTTTGAAAGACACGAATAGGCCAATGGCAGGCGGGTAGCTCCCCTAGTCAGAACTCCTTAGCCTCATACCATTATGTGAGGAGTTGTTGACAATCTACTGGGTTTTGTTGTGGTCTTAATTGGGCATTATTTTCCCGTGCTCCTCTTGTTCTATTGATCTTGAGTGGCTCGTGTGCATGTACTACAGAAAGACAAACACAAGGTAAGAAAAGGGAATTTTACTTTAATACTAGTTCTAACAGGGTCGTTATTTTTGAGAAAAAAGGAATCTAAATATTTACTTTGAAAAACGGAAGGGAGGTGGAATTTGTGAATCAAATGGCCCATCATAAATAGGTAAGAAATTGTGAGGTCGATGAGATCAATTTTGCTGATTTGGTTAGCGCCAATTAATGATACACTCATTTAATATTTTGAAAATATTGGGTAGGGGACAAATCGGTAGTAATCACCAATTAAATTGAGTTTGGTCGTTTGGTGTGACATGCCATCCTAGGCGATAACAATAATTTCCATATATTGACATTTTTGTTTACTTCTTATGTCAATTGACTACTCAATTATTATTATTATTATTATTTTATTTTTATTTTTTTGTATTGAAACTACTATTATTATTTTTAGTATTTTTTTTTCTTTTTTTTGTTATCGATTATTCGACACTCCGAAGGTGTCCTTTTCCTTTAGACGAGATTAATCATTTCGAACTCGAGTAAGGCAGAAGTGTTTGGACTGACCCTTCTAACAAAAATAGATAAATGAAGGCATGTCCAGACTCGAACTTGAGACCTGAATTTTAACCTCATTTATATTCAATTCCTTAATCAACTAAACTACCACTTGTTGGTAATTTATTTTTGCTTTCTTAAAGAAGGGAACGCCCTAAAAAAATGAAAAAGAAATGGTAAGGGGGCATATTTTACTTTACTGTATTCTTTTTCTTTATTTTTGTCGCAAACTCATACTCCATATCTAATATTATCTTTTGTAATGTGCAAAATTAAATATATTGGAATATATGGTAAACACTGTTAATAGTGACAATACATGGGAGATAAGATGATCTAATAACCAATAACATTTTAGAATGAAAATAATATCAAGTCTCATATCAGCAATAATAAAATCACTTTACATTTGGCTGCAAATGACGGTGCTCTCCTTGCGTGGAGTTGAAGGTTACCAAGGTGGTGAAGGTGTCGTTGGACCATGAGGGTGGAAAAAGAGAAGCATTGCAAATGTAGAAGAAGTACACAAGAATAATACGGACACTTGTTAAAGAGAAGCGTTCAACAAGGAACTCTAAAGTTAGACTCTCCCTTACCTCATCTTCATGAGGACTTTTCACGTTGTCTTCTTAGATATATACATACCTTCATCCTTTTGTCTATCTTTCTCTTTATCTCTTTTTCGTTTAAAGACCATTGCACCAATGATCACATGTTTTTCTATATAACATTCATGGTTCCAATTCAAAAAAAGCAAGGCTAATTAAGGAAGAAGAGTTCCTTTCATCTTTTTCCTTTATATTAACATGTGTAGATATGAGATGAGAAAGCACAAGAGTTGCTATAATAAACTAAACAAAAATGACACAGCTCATTGGAATATACATGCACATTTACCCATGAGAATCATAAAAAACATACCCTCCATTTACAAAAGGGCTTTCATTAAACTCCAATCTCCAAGCCAAATTGTACTTGACACAATCTTCCTACATGTTTTGTAGTGGCAGGAAGCGTAAAAGTACTGTATAAACAGTTCTAGAGGTGTAAGATTGTAGGTATATATATGATATTATATCTATATAAAAGCATAGGGAACAAAACCCGACAAAGGCGATATTCAGCTCCTGTAATAGTAATTTTGAGAGGTGGCAGCGTTGGAAACAGTTGAAGTTGGGTGGTTAAGATGACGGGCAGCTGATGAAGCAGTGGTAGTTGAAGAAGAGAATCCTGATGATGCTGCAGAAGAAAACAGTGGCAATGGAGTTGTGCCACCGCTTTGTCCATGAATTTTCAATCCCCAGTCCATGCGTCCCTTTGAATCTACTTCAACCCCTTTCTGTGTTGCTCTTTCCTATTGTCAAGAGAATCAGTAGAGAGGATTAAGTAATTGTCCAATAAACTAAAATTTTCAGACCCCAAACAAATAAAGATTAATAGAATTCTCAGAGTGCCTGATTATTCTTTAGCTAATACAAGGTTACCATGAAAAGGATACATCAAAAAACACAAATTTCTCTTTAACAAGGCTCAAGCTACCTGAACATGAATTGGAACTTCTTTCGAGTTGGTGATATATCATTTAGTCTAGGTTCATGCTGGAGGTTAATAAATGTCAGAAGAAGGAAACTCTAACAAAAGCATTTGAATGGATAATCCCTGCTATCAAAAACGGAGAAGCTTTATATTGTAGACTCTATATAGTCCATGCCTATTAAATAATTGTTCGTCTAAAGAAGAATGATAAATTTCATGGACAACTACTTCAGAAAGTAACCGAATCAAATCACGGAAATTTTTACCTCATGGTTAGGGAAGAAACTCGGGTACGAAGTAGCACAGATGGGATGTTGCTGGTATGACATTGCTACGCCATGGGGAAGTTGACCACTTGCTGAAGAAGCAGAATTCTCATTCTGTAATAGCGACGCCATAAAACACCATCAATTATAAGTAGGATATATAAAGAGAAGCATGATCAGAAAGTTGTAATTTATAAATAACAAGTAACACGGCAAGAAAGAACTTCATTGAAATATTACCCTTCCTCTCCTAGCATCTTGCATGCTAAAAGGGATGCCATGGAGATGATAACCCAGAACACTGTCACTGCATTTTGGTCCATCAGCAAAAGAAGGTGGAGAAATTCCGAGGTTTAGGTCCAGATTGTGGCTGGTATCTAGATAGATAGAAGCATTATATTAAAGGGTTTTGCGAATTACTAAGATTATGATATACGAGAACATCAGAATCCCAAGGAAAATTATGAGCAACTTGAATCAAAGTATACCTCTGTATTCCCCTTCCAGAGTAATCTCTCCTTCATACGTGCTAGGCTCAAAATTGGTGACTGCCTCCCTTCCATTACATTTTATCGCAGCTTTGTCATAAGCCCTGATTTCCACATAACCAAAAACAAATATTCTAGTTGGACCAAACCTTCCTATGATTGAGAATTATCAACTAAGGTTAAGAAATTATCAGTGAGAGTCAAATCCGTGATGAGTAGGACTGTAGGAGGACCTTGCAGCTTCAACTTCATTGTCGAATAGGCCAAGATATATATACCTGCAAGCAAGCATCGTATCCTCATCGATGAAAACAGGGTGGTTTTATATTTCTTCTTTGTAGAGTTAGGCATCTTACTTAAGATATCCTTCCTCCCAGAAAGGAAAAATATCGCAAACCGACGACACAAAGTTTCCCAATCCAATTCAGAAGTTACAGAATTAAGAACAAAATGCTTAATAACAATGCATGAAATGCAAGTTTCAGTTCATATTTCTTACTTCTTTCCAAGAAACTGTCCCATTCGGGCTTCCCATCGCCCGCATTTGTGAAGTGTCACGCCTCTGTATTTGGAGCTTCCTCTTGAAAATCCAGTGCTGTGGCGACGCAATATGTGTACAAATTCTTCCTTGCTTAAATTCCTCATCTGATAACATCAACTCAGTATAAACTAATTAATTAATTACATGCTCAATTAGGAAAATGCCTAGTTAATAAAGAACTAAACCTTTATCATTCAGAAATAACTACACTAATCAATCCCACCTGTTTCATATCTTCTTCATAGTCACTGAGATTGAAATTGATATCTGCGTCCACTCCCCGGAACTTAATCGCAGCTCGATCATATGCCCTGCAATTATCCAAGCAAAGTTATTATTCAGCAAAAAAAATTCAACCTGAAATTATCTCGATTAAATCACTGAATTAGCATAGTTTTAATCCAATTTTACCTTGCAGCAGCATGGGCAGTGTCAAATCCACCTGAATTCCACAAAATTCATAATTAGCCAAAAATTAAACAAAAAAAGCTTCATCCATGAAAAATCAAAGCCAAAGAAATTAATCTTAAATAAATAACTCCTTACCCAAATAAACTTGTTTCCCACAATCCCTGTTCAAAAAAACAACAAAATTCATCAAAAACATAAAAAAATTAACAAAAGGGCATTAAAGATCAAACTAATCCAACCCAATTAACACCCAAAAAACACAAAATCACCAACCATATGTGCGATTCCCATCTCCCTGTTCTCCGATAAAATGTGACTCCCCGGTACTGCGAGCTCCGGGACCTCGGTCCCCGGCGACTCTTCTTCACCTTCGGCAGCTGCCCACCGCCGCCAGCGGCGGCGGCGGTCCCCTGATAAAAACAGAGATCCACCCAATGCGGCCTCGGCGCCGCCGGAGCTGGCGATGACAACTCCAACCCACCACCACCGTCGCCGGCGCCGGCGCGCGTGACCGGAAAAAGCTGTTTCGTAACCAAACCAGATTGCAAGTTAAGATTCCCATTTTGATCATCGTTGTCTTCAATCAAAATGGCGTCTCCTCCAACAACACCACCCTTCTTCAAGATATCGAATTCAAACGCGTAAACATCCCCGAAATTCTCAGTTCTTCCGTGCGTAGAACAAGAATCCTCGTCGCCGGCATTGCTCGACCCTTCGGCATTCAGAACAGACGAATTTGTAGTCCCAGAATCTTCCATTTGCCCAACAAATCCTTCTTCTTCTACCTTACCCACTTCTTCCATTAAAACTGCATCACCTTCATCGCAGATCGTTCCAGAAACATTAAGATCCAACATCGCCCTTTCTTCAACACACCCAGAAATCAGAACCAGTGGTATTATACTAGTAGAAGAAAAAGAAGAAGTTCTCAGAAACTTAAAAAGTTAAAGAAATTTTGCCTTTGCCTGTACCCATTAATTTAATTTAAACTATCAGATAGATAAAAAAAAGAACCCAGAATCCCAAAAATTATTAGATACCCAGAAAGGAAAAAAAACAAAAAACACCGGATTTTCACGATCAATGGCGAATCATATTGAGAACAGAAGAAGAAGAAGAAGAAGAAGAAGAAGAAGAAACTGAAATACAGCAGCAGCTACTATGCTGCTGAGCATGTAACTGTTGCGGTTCTCCTGATCAAATCGGAGCCGTCCATTGGACGATTCCACGGAAGAAGAGAAGAGACAAGTGGTGAGAGTCTGATTCGGCTTTCCTTTCTCTACCAATTTTGCTGCTTTTAAAACAGCAAAATAAATACAATTGGAACCAAACCAGATAACGCTGTTGGTGTTTCTTCTTTGTATACTTTTTTAAATTAAGTCCTTCATCATTTACTAATATTACAATCAGCTCCTTCCTTAATCCTTATTATTGGGCCCACCATAGATCTCATCGACGGCCAGGGTCTCTTTGAGCTTCTTTACTTCTGGGCCCACTTCACTTAATATCTTCCTATTTTCTAATATTTAATTCTTAGGATAGAGCAGGCAAGAACCGTACACGTCGTTGCTGACCCAATACCTCCAGCTGTCCATACCTCCCTGCCCATCCTGCCCGTCCCACTCGCATGCTTTTCTGGTTTTTTTTCTTTTTTCTGAGTTTTGTTTTTAATATATATATATATATATATATGTTAAAAAAAATTACGTTTTTTAAATATATTTTATTGACATTACTTTATAAAATAATTAAATCACCTAAATACATTTTGTTAGATTTAAAATGATTCAACATCTTTTCGTATATATTAACTAAGTATATAAGTGTATTTATAAAGTGTTAATTAAGTATTATTTATATATATATATATATATATATATAATATTTTTTTTTAAAACTGTGTGGTCGGAAAACGACGGACGTGTCCTCGGCCGTTGCCGAAACGAGAAACATGTGCACTCTTACCCATGTGGGGTTTTTTATTTTTTTGCCCTTTTGACTGAAATTTTTTCTAAATTACCCCTACACGGAGAGAGTACGGGTCTGTCGAGTATGAGTAGCGGACGAGATTTGATTTAATGGGAAAGACCGCAGATGGGTGGGGCCGTGTTGTGAAAATTTAGAAAGGGACGTGTTTTGTGTTTGTATATATATATATGGTGACACGTGGCTGTCTAACCTAACTGAGTTATGAATAAAATGATGATGAGGAACCGTATCCGGTTGAGATTTATTTGTCACGCGACCCACACCCACCACACTGTAAATGCGTAAATTGGGATTAATTCACCAAATTAATACGCGACTTGTCGTGTTGTTCCTCCAAGAATTATTTTATTTTTTATTTTTTTATTTATTTTTAATGTTCTTATACATGAAATAATTACACTAATTTCTTATATAGTCATATTTCTTTAATTAAAGGATGCATTCACGTGATTTGCACGTCTACTACGGAGATAATTCGTTTTGGCGGATCCGCGGGCAGTAGCGCAGCCAGAATTTTTTTTTGTTGGGCTAAAAATTTAACAATACAATAAGAGTTATAAGAGGTTTTTAACGATTTAACCAATGATTTAAAGTTATAATTTGAAGCTAGAATTTGGAGGTGCGATTTGGATGATTTGGGCATTTGTAATTTAAGTAATTTAGGCATCAAATTAGTAATATTATAAAAAAAATACATAAATAGCTATGTTCTTATATCTAAGATAATTTAGGATAGTTCAAGTATTCGCAATGAAAATATCTACCTAGGCTAATTAAAAAAAAATGACTAATTAATATTTTATAATGTTAATAAAGGTAGAATAAGACTAAAAATAACATAAAAAAGATAATTATAAAATATATAAACTTATAATTTAAATATTATTATTCATATGAAAAATCAAAGAAGTAAATTCATATAACAACTCATAATTTAGCAACACTATTAAATTTATTCACAATGTTTAAAGATGTTGGTATTAGAGAGAAACTTGAAATATAAATAAATATGGATACGTATAGTATTAAAATAAAATGTTTATTTTTTTAAATAATTAGTATATCTCACTTTTTTTATTTTTATTCATTAGAAGTATTGTTTAAATATAATAATAATAATAATAACAATAGTGACATGGTTAATTTTTTTCTCATCTTTTTTTAGTATGTAGTTTTTTGTTTTTAAGATTTTTTAATGTTGATTTGTATCCAATTGTTTATTAATTTATTGATTATTATTGTTGGGTAGAAGGATAAAAAATAGAGACAAATGAAGGGAAAGAAGAAATAAAAATAATTCTCATCTTTTTTCGTATGTAGTTTTGTTTTTAAAATTATTTAATGTCGATTTGTGTCTAATTGTTTATTAATTTATTGATTATTATTAAATTTTATTTATTAATTTATTAATTTTTATTATTGGATAAAAGTATAAAAATAGAAAAAGAAATAAAGAAATAAAAATAATTATTATTTACAAGCTTTGAACCAACACCTAAGAATCAAATACCCGGGCTTTACCAACTGAGCTACAGTCTAACGTTAAAGTTAATGTGACAATAATAGTAAATGAACAAAAACCTTACCTGGGCTAAGCCCACAAATAGCTCGGCCCTGCCTTGAGGTGGGGGGAAGCGACCCCCTTTTAATATTTAAAAATCACTCAATCCAAAAATTATAGTTTTTAGATAAAGGCCTAACAATGCATATCAAGCTATCATCAATATATATGTTTATATATTTGTATGTATGTATGTATATAATAATTTAGGAAAAAAAATATATCTTTTATGTAATAAAAGAAAATTTCATCAATGGAAAATCCCTTATTTATCGGAAATTATACTGAGGTTTTAGGTGTGGCCCTTGCACTCTTTTTGGCCTTTTTAATTAAGATTTTTATTTTTGTGAAAAAAAAATGTTTATTTTCAACAGCAATAAACATCTTTATTCTTTTTTATTCATCATCCAAAGACATTTAAAATTCTTCTAACAAAACATTTATCCTACAATGATTATAAAATTATGTTAATATTTATCTTTTATTTAATTGGTAAATATTGAAAGTCATGTATAATGGATATGCATAAACATAGTATTAAGTAGTAATTAAAAATTAAGTACTATATGTATATATATATATATATAGCAAAATAAAATGTACAATGTATAGATTGGTTGATCAGGTGAGTACTAGGACTTGCTAAGTCAATGTGACTTTTATATATATATATATATTACCAGAGTCAGTTAATAAAGCAAAAAATGCCGACCACCTTTTTCATGAATCTATATGAGTGGAAAATAAGCATGAATATTAATGGTGAAGTACCTTAACTATAACATCCCCCCAAAATATATATATATATTAATTAGAAGAAATAATATTAATAATTAGTTGTATGATGAGATTCATCATCACACGGTTCATATCGCACTTTCAGAGAGGTATAAGACGCTGTCTGACCCATTAATCCATCTTATTACCTAGGTTGAACCAATGACAAGAGTTAAATCTAAAACTTTTAAGTTTCAAAGCCACCTCTCTATCAACTGCACCAACTTCATTATGACAGTTAAGTAATTAATATGATTTACACTAATTTAAACCAAAGGTGGATTAACAATTTAAGAATACTAGTCTATATCTAGCTAGGACCATTTATTAGATTATGTAAGGAAGATGGGATTCTACAATTTAATACATACGTTGTGAAAAAATAAATTACTTTAGATTTTAATCTTTTTTTTATTATTTTCTATACTTTTATAATGAACAATATATGGTAGTGATAATAGTGCAATGATGTTAAGTAGGTGAGATCCAACCAAATAAGATGGCATCTTCCAAATTTTAATTAAATGGCGTAGGAGAAAGCTTTTTGTAAATATTTTCATTGTATTTCAATATATATATATATATATTATTAAGTTAGCGAAAGAAAAGGTCCCACAAGTAAATAAAAAAATTAATTTGGAAAGAAATTTTCAATGATACATTAATAATGTTGATAAGATTTGAAAGGAAATAGCTAGCATATCTTTGAAGCACTATTTGATATAATTGGAAGTTGATTAATTAATTAATATAAGGTTCTAGAAATTTAAAAAATATATGAATTACGTGTATCGATTAATTTCTACAGATAAGGTATAATGAGGAAAAAGAGTAATATCTCCGACTTTAATGGGTGTGTAGGTGCTCTATATGTAGTTCAGAACGAAAATTACGTCTACTCATGACGTCTTTATGAATAACGAAAATTACGTCTACTCATGACGTCTTTATGAATAATGAGTACGAGTTTTAATTATTTTATCGTCCTGTTTAATAGTAACTATTATATATACTATTTAAAAAAAACTATTATATATATAGACCTTTATAAATGACATACTTATTGCTGCTTTAGCTGATGTTTCAACCCCCCACAATTAAAAAAAAAAAAAAGTACTTTCTTGTCATTATCAAGATGTGTAAAGAGTTTATAATACCCAATGCTTCTTTATTAGTTTGGGTAGTCAAATGAATGATTTATTCAATTGTCTCAACTTTAATATATTAGATTAATGACAGTCATTTGTACCCAAAAATATAATTTATGAACTTAGAACTTCTTCTAGATAAATATTTAATATAATAAAGGCCATTTTGACTACTATTTAAAAAAAATGTGTTCGTCTATACGTGTATTAATGGTTGATAAATCATTTATTACTAAGAACAGTAGGCAGTAAAAAAGCATGTATATAAGATTTGCAATATAAGAAGTGACAAATATCAATCCATAGCATCCTGTCTGGTAAATAAATAGTAAATAAAACATGCACGTCTAAGTGAAAGTATACTCCTTGGTGTGTACATTTTTCAAGAGTCAGAGTGTCTGAACGCCTATAATTTCACAAAATTTGTTAAAAAATGATTTTATGACCTATATTACACTTGAATCACGCACGTGGAGATTCAAGCATGTCAAATCAATGAGCATAATAGTAATTTCACTGACCCTAAACGACTGGCCCCAGCTTTTGACAAAGAAGTCGGCAACCGAACCGTTTTCGGTCTCATCAAAATTATCGAAGATGTTTTCTTGTTTCATAAGGCACGTGTTCTACTATAAAATTAACCACACGTTGACCAAACCAAGTTTGACCAACGCGTCGAATCGGACCGGCCGGTTCAAATCGCAATAAATACATATCCCATCTAACCAATCCACCAATCATAAAAGAGCGAAAGGAGACAAACAAATCACAGCCGTCCATTCTCTTAAAATATTTAATAAATGAGAGAAAAAGATAAAGTAGATAAGTAGATGGATTGGATTTTTTGTAAACGAATCACGGGACAGGACAATAAAAATAATATATAAATAATATCATATATTATAAATTACATAATAAATAAAATAAATGTAATTAGATAATACAACTTTTTCCATAAATGTTAACCAGAAACCTTAAAGGCTCTTACCGAAAAAGACCCATTTCTATTTTAAGAAAGCCCCCTCTTTCCCTAATGGACAAGAGCATATCGCTATCCTCTATCACATCGTCGATAGCATAAAGGTTGATGTGCGGACCAACGATTGGATGCCACGTACTCGTTTTTGTCGATTAGCTGGGCTCTGTGTCTTATCTACTAAAGCTGTGGACTTCGTTGCTTGGCTTGTTCCTTTACTACTATTATTTTTAAGATTGGTTGATTAAAGTGACAATAGAGATAGCTCTAATTAAAGGTCAGTCAAAATAATAATAATAATTAAAGGGTGTTGTTTAGAGACTTATATATTTTGTATATATTCTCTTTTTTCTTTTAATGTATTCACTCAAAGCAGAATTAAAATAAAAAAATTATGGTCATTTGAACGATTGGTTAACTCGATGACCAATCGATGATTTTTCGATCAACTCGATGACCGATCAATAATTTTTGGTATATCGTTTGACAGATTGATAAGAAAACTTCAAATGGTGCACCCAAATTATACGACCAATAAAAAAACTTCAATCCTCAGTGACCAATCCGTAATTTTTTAATATTTTTTGAATTTTTTTATCACTAAAAATCCCTTTAATTTGTTGCTTATTTGCTTTTTGTACAAATTTAAAAATAAGTAGTCCTTTCAGACCATGACCAATGGTGAAGTGAATCTTTGTTTTTTTTAAAAAAAATTTCTAGGGGTGCATTTGGTTCAAGATCCAAAAACAAGAATACAATTCATAAAGAGAAAATTTGAATTTTTTTTTCATTTTATGAAAATAATCTGTTTTCTTAACAAAAAAAGTGAATAACTATTTTTGAATTTTAAGATACAAAAAACTGTATTCAGATCACGAACCAAATGCAACTTAAGAATTTCTTTCATTTTCATTAATCTTATTATCAATTAATTTTTGGTACAACAAATCTCATTATCGGTTGCTATTGAATGAGACAGATTTATTTTTATGACCCCTTTCAAGTTAACATGCATTTATTGGTCAATAGATACGTATACATTTACTAGTACAAGTATTTTCTTTTAGAAAAATGTTAATATAACTATAAAATATTATAACTACAGGTATAACTACAAATATATATTCATTGAATCATTTATTACATATCTTGAAATGTGTAAAATATTAATATTTAATGAATATGCGTGTGTAGTTGTAAAATTTACAGTTAAATTAACATTTTCTTTTATTATTATTTTATTTTTTTATATCTATATCTCATTTCTAGGAAATATAAAGAAAATATTTGATGAAGAGAATGAGACAATTAGGTTCCATTCACATTGGATACCCCCATTAAAATCACCACTATTTTGTAAACTTTTTTTAACATAAATTTTCCTCATCAAGCAAATTTTTATGTTCTCGTCATTTTTCTATTTATTAATATTAAAATTTAAAATCAATAATAATTCCAAGGAAATATTAAAGAAGATTTAGCATTTAGTTTAATATAATAATGAAATTAATTAATCATCTGCTTGTATGGTCTTAATACGTATAGAGTACTGGTCTTTATTGTGAAACAAAAACTTTATTTAATTAAGATTAATTATTCATAAATAATAACTATTTTCTCAAGGCATATTCATTCATAAATTATGAATACATAGTGAAAAGTAATTTGGGATCATATATTATACGTCTCATGTCATTTATGTTTTACTCCGCTTGACAAAACACATGGAAAGACAATAAAAGCAAACAGTTAAATTCCATTAATCTTAAATAATCATGCATTAATAAGTATAGTTTTTAATTTAATACAAGTCATTTCAGCATGAATGAAAATAATACGGTACATGCATATATATTGTCATTATGATGTATATATATTAGATTTCATTTCTAAGGTTATTTTTCCAGCAATTTAAAAACAAAGAAGTTTATATATATTTAAATTCATTTTGTCATATTAGTGAGGCAAGTGGTTGAATAAAATAATAGCATATATTTATTTACTTATTTTTCTTTTATGTTTTTGACTTCAAAAGATTTTAGCATGGATCACATGTTATGTGATTGGGTCAGATGGCAATCCCAAATTCACGGGGTGTGGCCCCTGATTTTTATTTAATTTATAATTTTACTTTTTTTAAGGTAATAAAATTATATATTTTTTATAATGTATCTCAGCATGTAACATCTTTCGCAATATAATAATCTTATTACCTTAAAACGAGCAAATATAAAATATAATACCAGCCATCAGCAGAAAATCTCATGGTTTATTTTATATTATTTTATTCTTTGACGTTGATTTTAACATATATATAAAGCTTAAAAAAAATACTGAACACGGCAAGTCGGGGTCCATTAATTATTATTATTTCTTTTATTTATTTTTATTTTTCTTGTTGTTGTTACAAAGTCAAGTGAAGTGGGTAACTCATATGAATCACGAATACATTTTCTAATTATTTTAATGTACATAAGAATGATTGATTACTAAAATAAACTTATCTTGATTTTTTTTTTCTCTACTATTATATTATTACCATATGAAATCTCTAGTTTACCCTCCTCTACCTAGGGTTCATATAAAGATTCGATTATTGAATCAGACCGCCCGGTCCAGTCATGAAAAAATCCGAACTAACCAACCAATCATAACAAACGAACCAACCAATAAAAAAATAGTAATTTTAGAAGAAAAAAAATGAAAAAGAAAGAAAAGAAGAGTAGAGTAGAAGCGCATCTCAGCCGTGCAATAATGAAAACGAACAAATCAGGGAAAAAAAGATAGCAAAAGAGCACACAAGAACCTGCTCCCTACGTACGACATTTTCCATCAATGGTAACCTTCTACCTTAACAAGAGTGAGGAGGGCCTTCTCTCATCCTCTCCAAACTAAAAGATATGTGAATCCTCCTCTCTCCTGCTACGCGTTCTATCAAGGATTAATTTACATTGATATTTATATAAATTTTAAAATATTTTTTACTTCTGTCAAAATAATTTTACTAAATACATGATTAACCAAAAAAAGTTTTTATTTTATTTTATTTGTATTCTTTAATATATGATCAAAAGGAATCAAGACCCAATAGAGTTAAAAGACGGGGCATAACGGCAAGAAATATGTGGGACTTGAAAAGATGGGTACAGACTTCTATGAAAATAAATCTCTACTTATTAGATAAAGGGAGTTTTTTTATATCTAAAAATTTGAAAACACAAAAAAATTGTTTGGTTTAATTGAATTGAGAAACAATTTTTTTTTACTTTTTATAAAAAAAACAAGTTGTTTTTAAAAAACAAAATGATGAAACATCATTTTTAATATTTTTTATTTTTAATTGGATCTAAGTTTTTGAATCATCAACGAAAAGGCAGCCTAAACTATTTTTCTTAAATTTTGTTTTGTAAACTATTCTCCTTAAATTTTGCTTTGCTTTCTAATATTTTATTTAAATATTTTAGAAATTGCAATGTTGAATCAAGGAAAAAGTTAAAATGATACCCATTTTTTACTTCATCCTTAATACATTACTGGATTATTTCAAATTATATATTAATATATATTTCGAGATAATCTAATTATGTATAAAAATAATGTACACTTTAAATATACAAAATAAATGTCAATACACGTAGCATTACTCATGTGTCAATTGGGTTCACTCCCTTATAAATAAATCCAATAATTTATTAGTGGAAAATAAATTTGATATTTTTTTCGCTTTCAATATAAGTTTTGGAATAACTACTCAACTATATATATATATATATATATATATATATATATATATATATATATATATATATCCAACATATCCTCAAGGCATAAGGTTCTGATAAGGTAAGCCAGTGGTTTACTGCCACGTAGACCATATTATGGGGAAGGTGGACATGTGTTGTCTAGTCTTGTCTCTGCGAGTTGTGATATATGGTGGTTCTTTAATTCCTTTGCTTTTGCTTCCATAATAAACAGATAAAAATATATATATATATATATATACTTGTTCTTAAAGTCTAATTTTAACGATAATAAATAAAGCAAGATATTATCTGGTAGGCCCGGATTATCAATCTACAAGAAACTATATATTTTGAACGAGATCCCTACATTTTCTTTCACATCATTGATCTAATCATACACACCACTTCATGTTGGGTTGCAGATGGGGCACTGAAAATTATTAAAGAAGCATTAATGGATGTCCACCCATTAATATTAAAACCTTTTATTCATTATTCCAAAATCATCCCACAAACTATTATTTATTGATTATTTTAAAAAAACTTATTTTAACTATCAACTTAATTCTTAATAAAGTAAAACAAAAAACAATGACAGTTCTAATTAACTAATTAACATAAGGAACAAATATTCACACCTAGCTCTAATAGAGTTACACCCAACAAGTGGTTGGGAGTGGCTAGGCGTAACGACGTTTCTAATTTACTGTGGCCATGATCCAGGGTTTGAACATCACCAGATGACTTTATCCCCCCACTTATTAGTATTAGGTACATTTTTCTCAACAACATTTTTAATACTTGCAATAAAAACACGTGCTTTATTCTATGCTTAGTTTATGCATTTAGTTAGACACCATGCACCTATTAGCTATCAATATATATCATTGTCTAAGGGACGGTGCACACAACCATTCACACTACTGATGACAAAATTGTCAGTGCGGATACTTTGACATTGATGTAAGGACTTTATAGTTTTCTAAACCTTGATGACATTGTCAATTTCAAAAATAAAAATAAAATACTATGAAATATTCATCTAAAAGAAACATTAAATTGATTTTTTTTTTAACCCACTGTGTGATAATAAAAGTGATTAAAAGACAGATGTCTTAATATTAAAATTTATATCCAACTTAGTTACGTTCACTTAAAAAGAGTCGTTTAATACTCTTGTAGTATTTAAATACAAATTAATCTTTTCAAAAAAAAAAAAATAGAGATTTTTAATACTCATGGGGCTCGGGTCTGCTTGTTCTCGTCTACCCTCTCAAAATTTATTAGTTGTTGTAAATTATTTGATTTAGTTTTAAAACTCTTAACTTTTCCTAACGTGGGATTATTATATAGTTTTTAATATTAATTCAATTTATATACTTCCAGGCCGATCGACCCCCACGCCATAAAACCCTTTTTGGTTTTTGTTTCTAGCAGATACTGTAATCGCCTCCAACAGAGTTGCGGCAGTGTCGCAGGGTAAGATGTGTTTGTGATTGCCGTCATCTTTTGGGGTTTTTGGCGTTATACATTCAGTCTATGATATTTAGTATGTTTGTATCTTATTTTTGTAGTTTATTGTATATTGTTTGTAAAGATTTTTCTTCGGATGTGAGGGTGCCCCATCTCGTTGTATTACTATTTTTTATTATGAGGGTTTTTACCGTCTGGTTGTTGGATTTTACCCATTTTCATGTGAATATTTATATTCACCATTGTGCTTACACTGATTCTCAGTATGTGGTTTTTATATTGACAGGATGTATTCTTGTTTGGAGATCTATTTTTATAGATATGGAACAAAACTTTGACAAGAAAAAAAAAACACCAACTCTTACCTTGACATAACTACATGACTAGCCACTATAGGAGTTGGTTACAGTTGATAGCCTGATTGTAAAATACGTTTTAAGGTACGTTTACGTGCCACGTGACTTAACAGGTTACGGTCATTGGATACGCATAATTGATAATATAACATCAGAACCTTAGTTTTGTAAGAGGTCTTGAGTTTAAGCCTTGTTATTAATATTTACATATTTTTAAGTTGTATAATTGATATTTCTCTTCTTTTATTTCTTTTCTGACTTTTTACATGCAAGATGAGGCTGACCGTGAAAGAGAATGTTGATGATAGCTTGATATGTATTATTGGACCCTTATATGATAGTTATAACTTTTGAATTGAGTAATTTTTAACAATTTCTTGCTTCATCCTCAAACATTTGGTCAAAAGATTTTTGATCGTCTCTCAAATGTGCCATGATATATGATACTCCTTTTTTTTTTATTAAGTAATATCAAGAAGAAATAGACAGCTCGTCCAAGGAACATTTTATAACTTTTTTTTTTCTTTTTTTTTGTTTATTTTTTAGTCAACACCCAAGTAAAGTTCTTTTCTAGCTTGATTGCTAAAACACGTCTAAGATTCTCTCACGGATCATGTGTTTTTGGGTTAGGTAACTATTCTCAATATAATTCACATTTTAAATTAAAATGCATGTTCGTGTATCCTTAAAATTTACAGTGTAAGTCACAGAAAAAGAATATTTTATAGTGCACACATCAAATCATAGAACGTAGGGACTACTTTAAATAAGGCTTGCAAAGAATCAAACAAGCTTTTACCCTCTTCTTGTTGTACCCTCTACTAATTTTATACCTTTATGCAAAGTTTGATCAATCCCCCCCCCCCCCCCCCCCCCCCCCCTTCTTATTATTCCTGCAAGTTGTAATAAGGATTCATATTATCATTATTTTTGAAATCTTTTTAATGTGTTGTTATTATTCTTTTCCTTATATCAGTATACATGCAATTAATAACAATCTCAGATAAAAAAATTTGTTAAATCTTCTATCAACACGAATCCAGTTAGTGGTATATATATATATAACAGTTTTATTAATGTAGTGAATTAAGTTATTTTCTAGCTTGAAATGAATATAGTAATCTTTTTTGGTGGCACGTGCCAAACACGATACTATCGTACACTTCTGCGCCCCGTGTTGCACGTGGATGTGGTTGCAGTAGAAGGTACGATTTTCAGTTATAAAAAAAAAAAAAAAAAAGCAAAAGCAGCCAAATGAATCTCTACCGTTTATTTTTCTCGATTAGGTAACTGCAAAAAGACAAAATAGGTTCAGTTCATCTAATCTACAAGTTGTTTTTTCCCCCCCACACGTCGCACGGCCCTACAAATTTTTCGTACGCCTCCATGTCGCACGTGGGACTTTTTTTATTTTTATTTTTTTATTTAATTAAGCTAATCTACAATAAAGAAAAAATGTAAGTAATTTTTTTTTATATAATTGGAAAAAGATAATAATTCCATTCATAGTGAGTTTATAAATTCAATGCATTAAAAGTTTCTTAATAATCCAATTTAAATATGATTAATTTTGAAATAGTTGCTAAATGTAATAATCATAGTTTCGTTTGCCTTCAACTATGCGGTTGTAAATACAACATTATAAATTTGATAGAGAAGCTACATAGAGTATTGAATTAATTTTTTGGTCGTGATTGATAAAATCTAAACAACATACTCAAAAAGAGATTACATTATTGATCTCTCAAAAAAAAAAAAAAAAACTACTCTTTCAGATTTGTGTATCTTTAAAGTTGTGATAGATTAATTTCAAAAGGATATATGGATCCTGCCTTGTAGGTGGGAGTAGCATTTTTGTTTAGGTGGATGAGTGCAATGATATTTTAAATAACACACCTAAATCTTTCAATAAATAATTAAATAATTAAATATATAAATCTTGTCATCTCTTCCCTAGATATTAGTGTTACAATTTCATCAGCATTGCTTAGCTTAATCCTTTCCAAGTATGAGGAAACCCAATATAAACAATTGCAATTAAAATATTATTTAACTCCTTGATTCTGGCCACTCAATTCCATACCATTAACTCACAAAAAAGGAGGGGAGGGTAGCTAGCTAGAGTGCTGCTTTTAATTATTTTATTATTAATCATAAACTTCATGGTGCCTTACCCGTGTTGGAAGGGACAAGAAAATGTTGAATTATTATAATTTATTTAATTACAATAATTGTATTAATATTAAATTAGCCGTGATACTTGTTGGTACATGAGTCATACACAAGCCATATTGCTCCATTATTATTAATTCAACTTGAATTACTGTTTTAACATTCATTAGATTGGAAATTAAAGGAAAACATAGAAAACAAATGAATATTACTTAATTAAGAAAAAAACAGAAAAAAAGAAAGAAAGCAAATGAATAAATCAATATTGGGCAGTGTCACTTGACTTCCTCAACCAAGAAGAGAAGATAAAATTAAAGTTATTTTCTAAAACTTTTTTTTATGTATAATACATTTAAAATCAAATTGAGTTTTGACAAAGAAAATGATGTATGTTTTAAAATTAGAATGGGTACTACGAAAATACCGGGTTGGAAATGCTTAAAAAAAAAAAAAAAACATCTACCTAGTACTCTTAGATCAGCATGAACTTAGAGCGGTATAATATACATGATTCCATGTTAATCCAACAACGCTTACAAGTAGATGTATTTCTAATTTATTTGAGATAGTATTTGTTAATATTACTTACAACCACTAAAAAAGTAAACATTATTATGATTTTAATTTTTTTAACTATTTAAAATATCTCTTTTTTTTAAATTAGAAATAGAGATATAGCCATTGTGAAATTTTCCCTTTTCCTTAACCTTTGGTTCATTTTAGAACAAAAATTATGATAAATGCCTTAAAAGATTATGGATTTTTAGAGTTAGGGTCATGAAAGTATGAGTTTTTATAATAGATGTTCTAGGATTTTGAAATTTAGATTTTTGGTCTTCTATAACTCATTGGTCATCTTTCAATTAAATCGTTGTAACTCGATTGACGTGCCTGACTATTTTGCCTCTCTCCCTAATAGCAACTCACGTAAACCCTTAGTAATTGTTAAAATTTATCGATCGGTATAAAACTTCAAATAGCCATAACTTTATCATTTTAACTTTGATTTGAGTGATTTAAGATGCATTGGAAAGATGACAATAGGTAACCGCTCGGTAAGAAAGTTTATCGATTGATAAATAACTTCAAATAGTCATAACTTTCTCATTTTAACTCAGATTTTAGCGATTCAAAATACATTGAAAATATATTTTCTTTATCTTTTCAACGCATTTTGATTCTCTTAAATCAGAGTTAAAACTAAGAAGTTACGGTGTTGACCGATCGGAATGTAAACTTTAAATGACCATAACTTTTTAGTTTTAACTCCGATTTGAACAAATCAAAATACATTAGAAAGAGGAAGAAAATATATTTCTAATGTATCTTGAATCGATAAAATCTGAGTTAAAATAAAAAAATTATGATTATTTAAATTTTTTTACCAATTTGTTACCGAATAGTTACCAATTGATAAATTTTAACAATTACCGAAGGGTCTTGCTATTAGAGAAAAAGACAAACAGTTAGGCACGCTAACCAAATTATAACAATTTAATTAAAAAATAATTAATAAATTACAGAAGACCTAAAATTTAAATTTTAAAACCTCGAGTCGTATGGTATAAAAACTCATACTTCCACGACCCTTAAGTCTAAAAATCCCTAAATATTATCCATGACTCGTGATGTTGTGATGGGTATATTTTTGTCGTTTTTTTTTTCACCTTATCCCGAGGCGGTGGTCGGAGAGGTATAATCATGAAACAAAGAATATGATGTCCTCCTAAGTGTTGTCCTGGCACGTGTGAAATTTGTTTAGAAGTCATGAGAAGTCAGGAAAGTGTGGCGCCCATGGGTCCGTAGCACAGAAAACAGTCAGTTTGGCTCTTTAAACAACTCTAGCTTAATGGTAATATATATGAAGTTTAAGGATTTATTTATTTATAGTTATTATTGGGGAGGGGTTTGCCGACAGACACACAGACCCCTTCCCCTTTGCTTCAATCATTTCATTTCAGCTACGCCCTACGCAACGCTGCCTCCTCTTCAGTCCAACTCCAACCCTTCTTCATACGCTTTATGTTGCACGTGCCATTTTCTCTTCCCATGCCCTTTTCTTTCCTATAACCACCCTACGCATTACCCTTTTCCTTTTCTCCCTGTTCTTCCTCTTCTTTTATTTATTTTTATGTTTTTATTTTTTATTCTCTTCCCTCTCTCTCTACCTTCTCTCTCTCTCTCTATAAATATATATATATATGTCTCAAAATTGCTTGCTTGGACCAAACAGCCAGCCGACCACCTTTAGACCTCTTCTCATCCTTCACGCAATTCCTCGAAGCCCTTTTCTCATCATTGGGCTTGATGAAGAAGAGGCTCTGAATAATTATATTGGTGGAGTGGGCCCATTTCCATATTATTCATTATGCCGCTTTTGACTTGATTACTAAAAAATTTTAAAAAATTTTACAAATGCAATTAAAATTAAAATAATAACTCATTTAACATAAATTGACCAGTCAACACTTAGTAGATAACATGACCACACTTAAATGTGCCACCAAAAATTTAATTTAATTTTTTTAAAAAAATACAAAAATTATTTTGTGCATTGTCTTCGTCACATCTTTTTAAAAAACGTCTTTAATTAATTTTTTTCAAAAATAATTCTTAATGACACCTAATTAACAAATCCAAAATCTAAATGTAACCACATCATTGGGCATTGAATGCTCAATCTATAACAAAAAGTCATTATTTTGAATCAATAGCATTTGTGAAAATTTTAAAGTTTTTTGTGACAATCAAATCAAAAGCCCCATCTCTCCCTCCCTTTCTCTTTCTTTCTTTCATTTTTTTTTTCAAGCAAAGATTAGAGAAATCCAATATTATTTGACAGACATTAAAAATAATTACACATCATTGAACTTCTTCAAATTTGAGGAAGATCTATAACATAAGACAATTTTATCTAATGGTTCGCCAGTTATGTGGAAGTTGCAGAAGATTGAGTCCCAAGAGCTGTAAGGAAGGTTATAAAGCATTTTTTTGTAAACAAGGAAGCTAAAACAACCCATAATACATACCCAATTCCTAAGCTAAGCTGATATGATAATACACCAAATCATCATATCATGAGAAGGAAAAAAAAAAAACCTATCATTTACTATACACCACATCAGCATAAATATAGTTTTGAGTCCCAAAATAAACTAATGTAAAGTTTAATATGTAAGGCGTAGACTGTTCAGTGTTTGAGAATCCCTCTTTTGACCAAAAAAAAAAAAAAAAAAATAAAGTACTTAGGTGGTGATTCACATCATAGAAAACTATGATCTTTTCAGAGTTATTAAACTCAAATGCGTCTTAAGTTCAACACCTCAGTACAAGGTGGAGCAGCTCTTTGACAATCATTAGCAACACAATTTTGAATTGAAAATCTGACGGCATAACCAAGATTACGGTTGACACAAATACGAGTCTAAGCAACAACTTATATTAACAAGTTTTATGGCACATTTGATTCAACCTAGTTTTAAATTGGGCCTCCCATTATTAAAGTAATATAAAACTTGTGCACACAATGGGATCCTTAATAAACTTTTTTTTTTCTACATTTAACCGTTTAAAACTTAAATCTGTTAATTTCTCCTATCCCTACCATCTTCATTAGTAATCAGTCGAGTAAGCATGACCACACCATTTTCCCACCCCCACCTCCTACAAGATTTGAACAACAAAGGAAGATCCTGACTGAAGCTTGAACAAATATAATGAGCAACTGGTCAGATTCGAATAGAATTCTCAAGCCCAAATCCTTTCAGGATGAATTAGAGAGATAATAAGGTTATACAAGCATTAACTAAGCCTCAATACCAACACATTAACAGAGTCATCCCACATGCAAGATCATAATCTGAAATTGTGCCTACCACTAATTGATGTTATTTAAGGGTAGAATGGTTTAGCTGGGTCATGGTACTTGCATGGCATTGCAGGCATATGTGCATACTTAGTTCATATAAATTCATAAAGAAATGCTAGAAGGCTGGGAAAGAGATTGTACCACCAGCTCCTCAACCTTTGAAGCATAAGCTCCATGCCATCTCTACAGGGCTTTAAAAGGTTGCTGATCTCCTTTGGTTCCTTTGCTCTAAAATTAGCTTCCAAGCAACCTCCTCTGCTATCCACAGCTTTCATGGGTCTAGTAGATACTAAAATTGACTTGAGGTGGAGCAGTATTTGCATATGATATAAGATTGTAAGCAACCTCATCAATGTACACCAAGATACCGAATTCACATTACAGCCGAGGCATTTTCTCCTCTTCATATCAGATTTTAACTCCATAAAGGGTTCTCTTCCTCTTTATCAAATTTGAGAAGACAACTGTACCAGCTCCTTGTGATGGTTGGCATGAAGCCTACATTTTTTAGTCAGTGAAGAATGATCATCAGTGGAATACATAAGCACGGAAGCTCTATCAGAATGGTGGACAAGTCAGCAAAATAACACGAGCTTCAAGTGAAATCTATAAGATATGAATGCATTACAATTTTAAAATAGTGAGACATGGTCTGGCATTAGTTGGGGTGAGAGGCTCATGTCCTTGTATTCTGAGAATGCAATGATCAAAATAAAAACATGAATAAATTCTGAAACAGTATTGTAGCACATAGCACACAAAAAAGGAAGAACTAAGAAGCCACATTAAGCATTGACACTAGATATCATAATTTGGTATTATGACCTACCCTTCATGTAATTGCCAAACAAATTTAGTAGGCTCATATCAAATATTCAACTTTTTAATGATAAGACTACATATTCTCTAAGTTGTTTTAATCTCCAATAAAAGTAATGTGAAGACAATAGTATATAACTGGCAATATGACTAGAAAAGTGATCTCTGTTAAATGAAACCCAAAAGTAAGTCAATCCAACAACTAAAAGATGGAGGACATAAACCCAAAGAAAGCTCGAAATTACACTTGTAATGCCACAAAATTAGTTTCAGGACTCTAACCTTACTGATCAGCGAAAGGGTTCTAATTCAAACATACTGCCTGGAAGTAGAACCTACCACAAACTCAGGTAAATATAAGAAACTAATGCATCCCAAAGATAATACCTTATAAATCTCAACAAAGCTTCCTTAGCAAGCAACACAAGAGTGAACCATTAAGAGAAGCAATTTTTCTAGTACAAGGAAAAACCGTAAAATTATGTGCACTATAATCACTATAAGAGTACCTCTATGATCTAATCACCACAACTTTTCCCGATTGAAGCAACAATATCACCATAGCCTGCAGTTTGATATATTGAACATCAGTGCAATATATGAAATTATTAGCTATTCAATGTTGAGTAATATTGGAGAAATATAAAAGGAAAAAACTCCCTGTAGACCATAAGTACAGCTAAAGAGGCATAGCTATATAAGAGAAGCAGATGGAGACTAGTGGAATCCATCATGAATTCGATATGCATGATATCATAGACCTGCTAGCAGTCATATTTTCTGATATATATAACTTTCAGATATCTGATTGAACAGCTGGTGAGACACCCAGCCTTTGCATCACCACTCTTGCTAGCTTGCCATGCCTTAGAAGTTATGGTCCAGCAGAAGAGTACCTTGTATTTCCCCACACATAAATGTTGTAAACCTTGATCACAGACCTTGACAATGAATTGTGTTTATCTCCAGCCCTTGTACTTCAACTCCACTGTCACTTAGTAAAGAAATCCCAGATGAAGTTATAACAAAAGGGAATGCAAGAGGTGGAGAAATTGGAGACTTTGCCACCTTGATAAACCTCTGCCCTGGAAAGGAAAAAATCACAAATGTCTAATAAAATAGTATTCTCTTAATTATGAGGGAAAAGTTCAAGTATGCACGCAAGTTCCAGGCATTAAACTGACATCAATTGCTCTGCTTCTCCTCTATGTGAAATACTATAATTCCCTTTGTTGCATCTTTATGGCAGTCAATTTATCATGTTACAACGTATCACTGGGATGTGGGTGCAAAGAAAACATATTTGTGGCAAGGAAACACAATTGAACAAAAATGATTAATAGCTGAATTTCAGTGGGGAGAGTAATATTCTCAAAGCCGGTGACAGATCTCCCCAAATATCAGCCCATTACAATAAGGATTGCTGACATATATGGACTGACCCACAAAGCATATAGGCAACTGTTGAGCAGTATGCATCAATTACATTGACAGAATGTGGATAAAAGATGGCCAAATGTTATGAGATTAAATAGGTATGTCAGTGGCACTGACGTACAAGCGAGGTCCTAATCATATTTTATCCTTTTTCTCTTCTTTACTTTCCAATTTTTTTTCACACTTTGCCATTGATGAAGTGATGTAGATTCACTAAAATATAAATTTACCAAAATAGAAACTTCTCTTAATAAAACTTAAATAAAATAAAAATAAAATACATGGTAAAAAACATTATAATACATCATTTTGATGTAGATTCGTCTTGGAAGCATGAACGAAAATATACAAAAATAACCAAAATAAAATTCTATTGAATAGAATATTCAAAAAAGAAAAAACAATTGATCTTCCTCTTCTAAATTTCGTAATTGGAGCTCCTTATATAGATAACTCCCCTAAAACAATTACTAAACTATCTAAAAACACTTAAAAAAAAGTTTCCTAAGCTATCTATAATATAAAAGCAACTTCCTAATTCTATTTTTTTTTAAGGTTATTAGAACTCTATTCTAAATCACTTTCTAATAGACTTAAATAATAAAAAAGAGTTTTAAAAATTATTTAGAACTACCACTAAAATATAAATTTACCAAAATAGAAACTTCTCTAAAAAAAACTTAAATAAAAAATAAAAAAACATGCTAAAATACATTATACATCATGAAACCCATTTCTCCAACAAAGTTTCTAAATTTTGTGACCAATCAAAGAAGTTCAAGAATATAATACTTGGATTGGAGCTTTGAGATGTTTAACAGAAAACAATTTCCCCCCTTTAAGACTGAACAGCTTGATCCTTTCATATATCAATTAAATAGGTGTGTGGATCTAGAAATTAGGATGGAAGTAGTTTTGAGCACTTTTTTTCCTGAAGTTTCAAATATGGAAAAATCACTCCAAATATAAGTAAAACAATATACACCAAAGAAAAAAAATATTGATTAAATCTCCGAGATTTTCATGTATGCTTTCCCATACCTTATCAACATGGTGTAAATACTCGACATTTGTGTTATATAGTAAGTTTGTAACAACTAGATCCAATTCTTCCCATAGGTCATTCATATGACAAAAGTATCGTAGGGTATGCTGAAGGAGCAAAGAAGCTCCTGACATGTAGGTCTATATACGCATCAGAAGCCAACAATAAAGTCATCGAATTGTGGGTAGTATTATGGTAGTGCAGTACTACTGGTGACTTAAATGCTTTAGATACATTTCCGTTCAATTAAAAAAATAAAAATTACTGTTATTGTTTCAATGAACCAGAAACACTGAAATTTTCTTTGTAGCGTAACCATTTATTTAGTTATTCTAATTGATAAGAGTTGAATGACAGCTTTTTTTTATTGCAAGTAATATACCCAACCTGAATTAGATTCAAGGACCAGACGAGTGGTTACAGCATGTGACCAGTGAATCCCCAAAGCAGCAACAAGACGGGACTCAAGTCTCTCACGATTGTCTACAATCTCACGCTTGTCCAGCACTGCAAAAAGATAAAGAAAAATTTTGGATAAAGATTTTCATCCAGAAATTCCAGCACATAAATATGCCATTCACCTTGAAAAGAATATTGAACACTGTCACTACAGCTCTGAGACCGCACTTGGTTTGTCACTATGATAGGAATTTGTGAGAATTCGGCAAGTGATCTAAAATAAATTTTGAAAAAAATTACTTCAAATGTAAAAAGGAGAAATCTGCAGAATAGTTATTAAAGAAGAAAAGAGAAGAAGGGGAGAGAGAGAGAGAGAGAGAAGCAAAGATTACGTTCGTACTTAATAAAAGAAATATGCCAAGCTAAAGGATGCTGTCTGGAAACCTTCACATTCCCATCATGGTCCCTGAACATATTACAGTGAAGTGTCATTTGCCATTATTAGTTCAGTTTTGCCTTCCCTTAATCATATCACACAGCATGTTATACATAAGCTGAACACTTTTATGCATCATTTAGCTATATAAAATAGCAAAGAGTACAATATAGACAATGTTGTTCAGGTTAATCCATTTGCCCCCATCTAGAACAAAGTATAGAGTAAAACAATTAAAGGTACTTTTATCAGAATTGTGACTATGTTTGCAGTAAAAGACATATAAAGAGAATAGACCAAGAAATCCAACAGAGATTAAAAAATAATAATAATAACTATAAATAAATAAATAAAACAAGTAAAGTAGTAGCGAAAAAGGACCACAATTATAGACTAGTATCTCTAACAACGATTATGTCCTACTTAAAAAAACGAATAATAAAACATAAATTTGAAATACAGAGACTTCAGTTTTCAGAAATATAAAAACATAAAAACTAGACCAGATGAGGACTCTTTAACAAAATGGATTCCTGGGTATCTGACATTTATCAAAAGAAAACCAGATGCAAAGTGAAATCCAAAAGAAAAAAAAATGGAAAAAATGGTCAGGATAGTTGTTGCTCACTTTTTTCCTAGAAATCATCAAAGTATGAACTCACAACTTAATTTAAAATCTGTTACTTCAAAGGAACACAAAATTTAAGTATGGTCATCCTTTCTTGATAACTTCAAACAGGATCACACCAATTAACTCAGATATAAATCATGCACCCCAAAGGCACAGGCATCTATATGTGCGTGTATAGAGAGCATAAGGGAATGCTTTTACCCTATACTGAACCATAGCCTCCTTTAAGAGCTAATGAAAAAAGAACGATACAAGAACATTTTCAGCCAAAAATTTAATATAAAACATCAAATATGGGTAATAATGAAGATTTCATTTCAAATGTCCGAACTGTAACCATCTGTCTCTAGAGTTGTGTCTGCATTGACTGAGAGTATGATCACCATGGCCACAATATGTAATGCTTGTTCTCATCTTTTCGCATATTATGGCCTAAATTCATAAGGAATACATAATCCATATGATTTTTTGGAGTCTTAATTCCTATTATTTCCTTGCTACCAAATTGAAATTCTTCCCTTATTTATTTAATAGAAAAATCTGTAAGATACTTAGAAGCATACTTGACGTCATGATCACTGATCAGGACAAACAAATCATAATTATGTTCTGAGTGCATGTCAAAATCCAAGTCCTCATGTCAAGTATATCCAGTCCAAATTAATGTAATGTGCAGGCTGTTGAGCTTTTTACACCACACTGACACAGCTCAACTAAAGAATATTTTTTTTAGTAGTAATAATTAGTTTTTCTGTTGCCAAAGACTTTTTGTTTTAATTTAGAGATTGCTATCAGAAAATTTCTGCTTACCCTGAAATAAGGCCAGCCATACTATCAATAACGAGCAATTTAACTTGATGTTCAAGGACTGAGAGCTTGATTTGTTGCAAGCTGATTGCACACAGAATGAAACTATCTCAGCTTTCTTCTAATATTAATACAGCAGTTAAGAAAAAAAAATCAGACAAAGACAAAGAAATACATTTATTAGAAACATATGAAAATAGCAGTTAAATAAGAGCTGTAACCTGTAATATCTTGATCCCAAATGTTAATAAGAGATAAATATATTTTATTTTGCATGTATCTTCCATCAGTTAAAATAATTTCAGCAACATAAACTATTCTCTTGTCAAGCTCAATACTCAGGAGATTGTATTGGCAATGATGACTGAAAAGATTCAAAAGAAAGAGCCAAAAGAATTAACTGTTATGAAAGAAATCAATGTGTTTGTGACATTTCGAAACAAACAGAAGAAATTTGGACCATTTAATTCTAAAAAAGTTATCCAACTGCACAAGTATGGCATCATGGGTAGGCTGCAAAGAGCCTTTTGTAAATGAATCAAGATGAGATCTTCTATTTACCGATATAAAATTGAATGAAGATCAATAGATTCCAGTGAAGAGCTCAGGTCATGTAAATTGCTTGTGTCATACTTTTTCAATCATTCAAGTTGAAAGCTTTATATTACCAACAGCCCTAAAATAGCAAATATTAGAAAGCACATATATACCATTAGCATCAGCAAGAACAGTCACATGCACAAATTGATTTTCAACACAGGACCCAGGTAATCACTGGAAAAGGAAAGCATACAAATTAATCAATTTTGGTAATCACATCAACTTTGAGAAAACAGAACTCATTCTAGTAAAGTTGCCACTTGTAATGAACTATATAAACATTTTGTTCATCCAAATCCCTTGCTAGTGTGCATTGTGCATTTATGCCATCAGCTAGCTATAAGTACGTATTAATTTTTCTCTTTTTGCGGTTGGAAAAGAGGAAAAAAAACAAAACAAAACAAAAAGAAAGAGATTCCCATAAATAAAATAATTTATCATTTCCATTATTCATATATCAGTTACAAAATTAAAGTGCAAATCATTGTGGGAAATGAGGTACTGAAGATTGAAGAAGTTTTTTAATAACGTATCTATGCAACTAAAGTCAACTATGAACAATATGACCATGACGTCATTTTAAGCAACAACATTAAAGGAAAACCTCTCAGTGAATTCTGACAGTGACGTTGGTCGTAAAACCAGGATCCTACCAGCCATCTGCAGAACAAATCAAGCAGATTTTCGGAAGCTGCAGGCCTTTACAATGGATCCAAAAAAAAATAAATAAATAAATTTATATGTTTGCCCGAACCTCTCGTGCCATTCCTTCCATGTGAAATATCTCTGGAAAACTTTCTGCTCCAATTTCAATCATCCTGAAAAAAATACAAAGTTTATATAGACTTCTAGGACTATTCTCACAACCCTGCAACAAAATCATGTTGCAAGTCTGGGGTTACCTTCTCGAACTAAATTTGGATTCTATGTCAATATATATCACTCGGCCGTTTACACCTCCATGACTAGTGGGCAAGGCAGCCAATAATGAGAGCTTCAAGCATAACTGCAGCGTATCAAATAACAACTTAAGAGATACAATGAACCAAGTCACATATTATGTACATGTATATTCCAATAGGAACAGAGAAAAAAAAAGAAGGCTCAGAAATGGGAAAGAAGAAATTTGAATTACAGATTGCTGCAACCACCATAACCCCCTCTGAGAAAAAGCAACGATGGTAAAATCCCCAAAAGCAAATGCATCAGAGCAGAAATTGTTATGGTATGTAGCAATAATCAAATAACAACGAACAATAGAATCACAGTGACAAACACACACACACGCGCCTATATATATACAAATTAAGCATCTTTGAGGCAAACAAAATTATATTGACATAACGAAGAATCTCCAAGGGCCACATTGGGAACCAGTTAGAAACAACTTGACCCAAAAACTATAGCAATAAAATAGAGGCCCAATAATAGGATATCAAAGTAACATCAACACTCCTCATGTGCAACCTCATCTTGAAGGATAAAAGAGAGATAGAAGAACAAAGAAATACCTAACATGCCAACAGAGAATATGCAAATGCTAAGAAAGAGACTTGACCTAAGACTGTAAGTAACGTGGCACATAGCCACTTAACATGTGGCTCACGTGCTAAGTGGATAAGTTTTCCCAAACGGTTATATGTGGGGTCTGCCACTTTATCACGTTACAAGTCTCTATGGTTTCTCCCGTAAGACTTGGTCAAATGCCCATCCACTTCCTTGATGGAGAGAAGTGGTTACGTAATAGGAAACTTTTAAAAAGGGTCTCTAGTCTAGCCAATCCTGTGCGTATGTTTTTCCATCTTTTGGCTAAGGCATAAACTGGAAGACAAAAGGAGAACAAATTCTTGGCAATTCAACAGTCGCTTTGGAATCATGACTGGAGGTATAATTTTGTTTAAAAATTATTCTTTTATTGTTTTAATTTCTATTTATGTTGAGATTCATGGCGATCTTGGGTTTATGAAATTCTTTCAATTGGTATCGAAGCAGCAATGAATCTAGTGTTTTGAATGTTTTATTGCAAGGAATACATGTCTTGAATTTTGGGTGTTCCTGTTTAATCGGCATAATTAATTTTGTTCTCCTACTAAATAGACGCACAACCAATGAGATTAAATGTTGTGCGATATGTTAGATTTAGTATATTCCATGTTATACAAGGCACCTAAACACTACAAATCTTATCAAATTCTGCGCACACCGACTATCATACTTTCCACGAAACTTGAATTAGTTAATTCAAACTACAACGTTTCAAATTTCAGTTTCATAGTATATGTCAATCTGAAAGTGTTGATGTTCTTCACGGCATCAATACACTCAAGATCGAATCATATGTATATGGATTAACTTCAATTTCAGTTTTAAATCCATAAAATCTGGTCACTTGGTGTCAATTTCAGTTTTATTGTTTTAATTTCTATTTATGTTGAGATTTATGATGATCTTGGGTTTATGAAATTCTTTCAATGACCTCTCACACACCTAATTTAACCTAAAAGCTATACTTCTATAGTTATCAACATGTAAAGGTCCAAAAATAGATATCAAGCTAACACTGTGTCACCAACACATCACCATAAATTAAAAAAGCTTAACCACCAAGCATACCCAACACAACCAAACAAAGAATTTCCTAACTACATAACGTCGACTACATGAATCTACTTTCTCCCTCTGTTCTATCAAGGGCTAAGGCTAAGTAGATGGTTATAATAGACGTAGTTATATCTTTCTTAGTTATTTTAAATCTTCTTTTCTACCTGTCATTACATCACTTTTCCTAATTGGTGCATCCAAAAAAACACTCTCAAACATCAATTTCCAAATAAAATCAAAATCTATTAAACTCAATTCAATTAAACCTTATCCCAACTACATTGATTCAGGCTTCCAAATAAAACCATAACGAACTTAAAAAAAAAAAAAAAAAGAAGCTCATACTTGTGTTTTACCAATTCCTGAAGGACCAACCAACTCTGTTACGGCACCAAACGGTATTCCGCCGCACAAGGTCTCATCCAATCCTCTAAGACCTGTAGGCAGATGTCCATTTCCCTCTCTTTCCTCCATCAGTTGAAGTGCCTAAAAAAGCAACCAAAAATAATAATAAATAAATAAATGAAACCAGAAAATCACAGTTTTACATGAATTGAATTTATCTAAACTCCAAAGAAAATGTAGGATATAGACTTACAGTTTGAGATGGAGGACATGAAATTTCGCTAATGTGAGCAATGGCAGATTCTACTTCCGCTAGCCCTACATCTAACAACTCCATCAGCTCGAATTCAGTCAAAGACAGAGCATCCTGAACTCGTACATTGATCAAGAACATTTAAAAAAAAAAAATCAGATTCTTGATTTTTCTAAAAAATGAACGAGAATCGAAAAGATCCTAATCGACAATCTTGAAACCGATTCAAGTGAAGAACGAAGGAAAGAAGAAGGAAGAAGACGGTTAATGGCAGTTACCTTGGCAGTTAGAACGTTACGAGCTGCAAATTTGTAGGCTATGGATTTCGGAAGATCCATTTGAGCGATTATCTTGTTCGCCATCTCCACCAAGCTAAAGCTTTATTCTGTTTGGGATTTCTTTTCTTTTTCTATCTTCTTCTTCTTCTTCTCCTTCTCGTTGTTATTCCGCGCGCATTCGTTAAATGACATTTTTAACCTTTTGTTGCAATCGCGTGTTTCGCGTTACGGGGCATTTTGTACATAACTCTTGGGGGGTGCACACGTAAAAAATAAAATGTTTCTATCAGGGAATAAAAAATAAAATGTTTCTATCTAGTTTTGCATAAATGTTTAGCATAGAACTACACGTAGAAAAAGAATTAAGTAATATTGGATTTCTTGATTACCATGATGATTAAATGCTAGTTGGTTTGTATTTTAATTTTAAGATTAAACCACTGAAGATGCAACTTTTTGTTTTCGTTCTTTCATTAAATAGCCTAGTGTTTGAGAAATATATGAATGAATAATAAAATTCTAATTTATCCGTAGAAAATCATGTATTAATCACAAAATCAGAACTTTGATTAGGGTCTTAATTTAAGCATGTTTTAATATTAGTAAACAATGATAACAAGTATTAAAAATTAATAAAATAAAAAGTCCAAAAAGACCCTAATCAACTTAAAGTTAAGCATATTTTAATATCAGTAAAGATCGATAATAAGTGTCTCCACTACGTCAACTTGTCTAACAACGAGACTTTAACTCATATCCTTATACATCACAAGTACTAGCTTTAATTACTTCGTCATCTTATTCGATATTGTAGTTGAAACGGGCTCTTGACACGATTACCGAACTAAAATAAAATATTATAAAAAATATTCATGTTTTGAAAATATTGATCAAAATACTCAAGTTTCAACGTAATTGTCTACATAGACAATTTTCTGCAATTATTTTTATTTTTTTTAGGCCACGCCGAGAGAATTTTTTTTAAAGGCGCCTTCAATTAAAAAAATACTTAAAAAAAGGAAGGAATCATTATACCATAAGATATTTTCTGTCGCTAACACTTGGAGTTGGAGCATGTTCAAACATGCTCCTAAAAATCCTTGGAAGCAATAAAACCCCACTTCCATGCCCTTTTCAATTTTTGATCCCCTCCCGAAAATCAATTTTTTTAAGAAACTCTTTAAATTACAAAACCGAGGCCACCACCGCCAATCCTTGGGGTCTTTTCTATTCCTACCATTGGAGTGAGCTTAAATATGTTTTTAGGAACTTCCAAAAGCGATAGAACCCTACTCTCATTCTCAGTTCAATTGATACAAATCAATGTCTCATCAATTTTTAATTTTAATATATCAAAATAATACAGTTTTCAATAAAGTTATAAATATGATGTAAGTATTTTTTTTTTTAAGGGGAAAGCAACATTTTCATTAAAGAGAACAGGAAGACACCAGGTCTTTTTGACATATTTGTAAAAGCCGTAAGGGAACATCCTCTATCCAATACACATCATCCTCTATCTCCAGCCCATGTTTTGCTAGTGCATGGGTTGCAGTATTGCACAATCTGGGAACGTGTTTAAAGCACACCACATCAATACCTAAGGCATTTTCTATTACATCACTCGTTATCTTCTCTAAGTTCTGGGTTAACAGTCGATGGAGAAAGAATAGCTTTTATAGCCTGGGTGGAATCAGACTCCACCCATAGTGGTGAATGGAGAGATTCAATCGCCAAAATTAATCCTTCTCTTAATGCAATACATTTAGCTATGTCGACTGATGTCATCATATGAAGCTTCTTGGCAAGAACTGTCGTCACCTCTCCCGCACCATTACGAATCACCATTCCAATTCCCATGGTTTTGGTATTTAAGTCGATTGCAGCATCCACATTAAGTTTGAAATCTCCAACCTAGGAAGGCCTCCAAAATTGCTCTTTTTGAATCGATCTATGGGTATCAGGTCCACGCTCACTAAAAATGCACTTCGCCTTATGGAGTTGATGTTGTGCGGAATCGTGGTAAAGCATGAAAGAAAAAAACAAGACAACAAATTTAACGTGGTTCGGCAAATTGCCTACATCCACGGGAGGCAGCAAACTTGTATTACTGATTACAAACTTCACTCTTAAGTGAATCTCGCAGATTGGATCTATTGAATTAGATCTCTCAGGATATATTTTCAAGAATGAAGTTAGACTCTATTTATAGGAGTATTCAGGGGCATTATCGTAATTAAAATAATATATTTTAATATACTATTATCAACCAATTGACTGTTGACGGAGTTGGTGGCCGCCCTCATGGGCGGCTACCAACCAATTAATTTGGTTCCCACATAGGTGGACCCCACAAATCTCCACCTCCACCTCATGTGGAACAGGGCTCCTCCACACCTGCAATCTCTCTACAGATAGCAAGCTTCCTTCAAAAAACTGTTGCTGCCTCCATTAGTGCCCTTAGGCACTATGAGCTCGTGAGATGTTGATTAAGTCCAAACAATGTTGGAACTTGATCCCTGTAACCACCTTTGTAAGCATATCTGCGGGGTTATCTGCAGTCTTGATCTTTTGCAGAAGAATACTCCCTTCTTCTACTATTTCTCGAACAAAATGAAAACGAACATCAATATGCTTCGTTAGACTATGATGAACTTGGTTCTTTGCCAAACAAATGGCACTCTGGCTGTCGCAGAAAACTTTAACATTCTTCTGCACAATTCTCAAGTCTTTAGTCAATCCATGAAGCCAGATTACTTCCTTGAAAGCTTCTGTTACTGCCATGTACTCTGCTTCTGTAGTAGACAACGCAACTGTTGACTGTAGTGTTGATCTCCAACTCACTGGTTGTAGCACCCATGCCTTTAGGTGACGTCATTTTGACCCATAGTGTACCCGTATACGTATTCGTATACGTATATGTATATGTATTTTGATGCTCGAAGTACGTAAGTTCGAGTTTCTTTGCATGATTTTAGGTCATAAAGGGTACGCATGAAATTTCGGAACCATCGGAGACCCGTTCGACGTCAAAACATTTCAAAAACGGTGTTTTGGATCCAGTGGAGCTTTCTATTTCTGTCACAACTTACATCAATGGTTTGATCTCCTAGATCCGTTGTCTGATTGGGCTGAAATTTTGTCAGCTCATTCTTATATGATAGATCTTCATTATGAACGGTGAAGATCTTAATTGGAGTTACCTAATTTGAGTTATAACGCCCAAAACACTGTTTCACGGATTCTGGGATTTTCTTACGCCGTTTTGATCAAACAGATAGATCTCACAATCCCACCGTTGGATTGAGCCTAAAATTTACCAGAATGTTGATAACTTACTCATTCAATGTTTGTACGGCTAAGATGTTAAAGTCATGCGTATTTTGCAAGAAATGGACAATCTAAAATCAAGTATTGTAACAGGAAAACTGGGTTTTTGATAGTTTTGACAACTTTTAGTTGTGGGCCTAAGCTTATCTATTTAAGCAACCAAAACGTGATTTTAGGTTCATTTGCTCATTTCTCAGCCAGAAAAGAGAGAAAGGTGCTGGAGAGGAGAAAAGGAGAGGAAAGTTAGGGTTTGGTGGTTTCTTGCTCAAGAACACCTTAAGGTTTGTATTTTTCCTCCATTTCTTCCTTGAATCTCTCTATTAGTTGCATGATAGCTTTATTTTGAGCATGAGGGTTTCATTTTGATGCATGCATTGTGATGAACCTTGGATGGGTGGAAGACCAAAGTTGGAGTTGAGTCTTGCATATCACATATGTGTGATTAGAGAGTGTAAGGAGTACACTAATGGTGAAAGCCCCAATTTTTAGCAAGAAATTGGAAGGTTTAGTTCAAATGACCTAAACTTAGTTTATGGCCTTAGACTTTTTCAAAATGTTTGCATGTCAACTATGTTGATCTAGTGGCCATTGTGGATGATTCCATGTTGCAAGATCAGTAAAATTCATGGTTGAACATGGTGCCCTAGTGTAAAATTGGCAATAGGGCATATGTATGAAAATTTCCAGATTTGGGGCTTTTGATGCTCTTGATATAAAATCTGGAAAATTATGCAATGTAGGTCTAATTGGACATGATTAGAGTTGTTTGATGATTGAATTCAGTGGGTTCACATAATGAATACCCTAAGATTGACTAATTTTGATCTAGGCTAAGTATTTGGTAATTTTGCATGTAATTTGGGGATTTTGCCCAAATTGAGAGTTTTCACCCAAAGCAAGTCAATTTGTGAAATTGACTTGGGGATTGTTTAATTGGACCCAAATTAAGTAGAATCATGGGTTTAAAATGTTAGTACCTATGTTAAATTGATATGACTTAGTTCATTTTGACCTTATGTTTTATATTGGCCTAATTGGGGATTTTGATCAAGACTTAGTCAATTGATGAAATTGACTTGATGTATAGTCTAATTGACCCTAATTATAATTGAATTTCATGTATATTAGTGGTTGGATCATGGGATCACCCTATTACATTCAATTTAGGTCAATCTTAGTTTAATTGAGTCTAAATGATCAAGTTGGGCAATATGGAAATTGGCTCAATGGGGTAATCAATTTAGAATCTAATTGACTTTAGATTGGGTTTGAACATGGGGTTTTGACACACTTTATGACTGATTTTCAGTTGTGTGAACCATGTTATTTTCAGGTCTTGTGATTGATCTTGAACCCGTTTAGTCAATTGGAGAGTTTTGGCAATTGGATTGGCTAGACTTAGCCAATCAAGTGTGAGTGTTCTTTTACTTTTGGATTATTTATATGTGGCATTGTAGTATAGAAATGTTTTAAATACTTATGTATGATGGTATGCATGTTTTAATATTCCATGAAATTCATTTGAGCATAATTCATTGGGATGACAATTTGGGTTGAGGCCCCTAGTTGGAATTTCCTCTTTTTGGGAATTCTCGTAAGTCTAGCGGCGATCCCAGTTGTGTACCTGGCAGAGGGTTTTATGCCTTGTGTATGGGTAGGTTTGTTTAAAATAATCCTACGTGCTGCACGACCCCATAAACCCTATTAGAATACGAGTATTGTGTGTGTGTTCGGGCGCTGTGTGTCGCGCACCAGGCCTTGTGTAACACCCCGTAAATTTACGTAAATACATACGTTGGCATACACGTATATCGAGATGAATAATACACATAGTATACTGTGCCGGTCATGACGTCAGCCTACGTCATGGGCGTCGTGACACCTTGAAACCCCCATACTCAGGAGGTGTTAGGATTGCATGAGCATGACTACAAAAATGTTATGCATCGTCTTATGTATGACTTGATGCACTATGTTAGCATGTATGTATTATATTTCGTCATCATGATATTTCAACTATTTTATGATCTTACCATGTTTTATAAATGCACGTATATGCCACTTGTAAATAACATTCACTGAGCTGGCTGTAGCTCACACCTCACCATCTTCTTTCAGGATCTGATAGAAAAGGAAAAGGGAAGGCTTGACTGCGGAGCGTCCCTTATTTCTGTTTCATGTAGGTGTTGTACATTTAGTTTTGTATTTTGATAATTATGTACATGATAACACCTAGTAATTGTATATTTAACACATAGTTGGGATGTGTTGGGTTTTGTATCATTTTGAAGACTCTGGAATTTTATGTTTGTAAAACTTTGGAGAAGTAATATTTTATTTCATTATGATCATGATAGTTGGTTGTTAATGATGTACTTTCATTTCTTTTTGGGGATTCGTATATGTATTTTAGGCTGACGGGACGTCGGGTGTACCGACGGAGGGTATACTCGGAGGTTCCCGTGCCGGTCATGACGTCACGTATAGTGGGTCGTGACAACTATGGTATCAGAGAGAGTGTTTTAGGTTTAAAATCCTTAAAAGAATAAAAGACTTATATGATATTATGATTGCCTTTATGAGTATGATTATGGGTAGTTATCTTAGGGGTAACTTTTCCTGGATTGTGATCCTGATTGAGCTCTTCCTTATTGTGAAATTCAGATATTTACAAGAGAAGAAAAAAACAGGATCAGCCATGGACCCAGAGGAACACCTTAGGCGTATAGAGGCAGTCTTAGAGGCCACTCAGCAGCAGCAGCAGGCCCAGATTCTGTAGATTTGGGAACCGGGTCGCAGGCTGTATCTTCTGCACCTAGAACACCGTGGCCGATTGTGTGTTATGGTTGCGGGGCTCCAGGGCATAAGAGGAACCAATGTCCACAGAGGATGCCTTTTGGTCAATTTAGATCTACAGCTGCACCTACCAGAGAGCAGGCCAGAGCTGTTACGCAGGCAGATCCCGAGGCTAGCAAGCAACTAATAGAAGGTACAATCAGCATTTGCAATTCTTTGATGTATGTTTTGATTGATGCTGGTTCTACTCGGTCATTTATTTCTGGTGGTGTAGTAGATAGATTGAGATTGTCTACTGTTAGGACTAGTAAGCCGTTGATTTTGAGTACGGCGGCCGGTGAGAGAATTTACCCTAATATGGTATGTGTGGGATGCATTGTGAGATTCGAGGACCATGAGATGTCTGTTGACCTTAGAGTCTTAGAGTTCCTAGAGTTTGATGCCATTTTGGGTATGGATTGGCTAGCGGCATATCACGCTCACATTGATTGCTTCGGCAAGAGGGTTATCTTTCAGATACCCGGAGAGCCAGTCTTCGTCTTTCGAGGCAGGACTGCATCGAGACCACCTACCCAGGGTAGATTAGCCACTGATGATGAGGTTGCCACGATGGCGAGTTTGACGCCAGTGGATGATGTGGATCAGAGTATTCAGTTAGCAGACATTCCTGTAGTCTGCGAGTACCCAGAGGTTTTTCCTGATGAGTTACCTGGCTTGCCGCCTAGGCGAGAGGTGGACTTTATAATTGAGCTGATGCCCGACACTAAACCCATTTCCATTCCATCGTATCGTATGGCACCGAAAGAGCTGAATGAACTCAGAGCCCAACTTGATGAGCTGATGGACAAGGGATTTATTTCCCCTAGCATGTCACCTTGGGGAGCACCTGTGTTGTTCGTCAAGAAAAAGAACGGGAGTCTTCGTTTGTGTATAGACTACCGTCAGCTGAATAAGGTGACTGTCAAGAACAAATATCCACTTCCTCGTATTGATGACTTGTTTGATCAATTAATTGGAGCCAAGTTCTTTTCGAAGATTGACTTGAGGTCTGGGTACCATCAGTTGAGGATAAGAGATGAAGATGTGTCGAAAACTGCCTTTCGGACGAGGTATGGACATTACGAGTTTTTGGTGATGCCTTTCGGGTTGACTAATGCACCAGCAATGTTCATGGATCTGATGCAGAGAGTGTTCAGGCCGTACCTTGACCAGTTCATTATAGTCTTCATCGATGATATCTTAGTCTATTCTAAGACAAGAGAGGATCATGAACGTCATCTCAGAGTTACTTTGCAGACATTGTTGGAGCATAGGCTGTATGCCAAGCTGAGCAAGTGTGATTTCTAGATGACTGAGGTGAAATTCTTGGGTCATGTGGTTAGTGCAGAGGGTATTTCTGTTGATTCTGCTAAGGTTGAGGCAATCATTGATTGGCCAAGACCTACCACAGTGACCGAGATTCGTAGCTTTCTGGGTTTGGCTGGCTATTACAGGAAGTTCGTGAAGGACTTTTCCAAGATATCCGCGCCGATGACTAAGCTGACTCAGAAGAACGTGGCCTTCACGTGGTCGGATGCCTGTGAGAGAGCTTTCAGTGAGTTGAAAAAGAAGTTGACTACAGCTCCAGTGTTGATTCTTCCAGAGCCTGGGAAAGAGTTGGTAATTTATACTGATGCATCACTCTTAGGTCTGGGATGTGTACTTGTGACGCCCCGAAAATTATTTCATCTAGCCCATAACCCAATTGTATTTTGCCCAAACTCTATGTGTTGCCTTGATATGTTTGGTGTTTGTTTGATGATTGTTTAATGTTTGTATAGTTAATGCTTGATAATGTATATAAATATATGTATCATAAATTGTATATGAGTCATGTTAAATTAAAGTTTAATGCATATGTTATTATTTATGCATGGGCTCATTAAACCATGAATTGATATGGGTTAGGATTGATGGAATAAAAGGATAAATGAAATTGAAGATTTGGTGTATTAAATGGATTGGACATTTAAAATACATGTGGTTGGTATGGGTAGTATGAGACCAACACATGTGAAGGTTGGTGCATGAAAGTGGACAAGTGTCCAATGCCCACTTGTCTTCTTTAAGGAAGTGCTAGAATGAGTGGAGGGAACCAAGGAGAGGAAAACAAGGAGAGAATCAAGGAGAGAATCAAGGAGGGAATCAAGGAAGTGCTAGAAAGAGGTGAGTGGAGAGAAAAGAAAGAAGAAGAGAAAGAAAAGAAGAGAAAGGAAAGAAGAAGAGAAAGAAGGAGAGAGTTGCAGGAGTAAGAACCCTGCGAGATTTTCATCAAAGAAGTGGATCTTTGGAATTTACGGTCAGATTGAGCTCAAATTTTGTCAGCACGTTCGTAGCTTATGATTCTTCATTCTGGTCGGTGGAGATCTTGATCAGAGGTTTCTTCTGAGAGATCTAACCTCTCAAACAAAGCTGGCCGGAAAGTCTGGATTTCTCGCACTGTTTCGCTCAAACTTATAGATCTCCTAAATCTACCGTTAGATGGTTATCAAATTTGGGTATGTAGTTTATAACTGATATTTATACATTCTGAACGGTGGAGATCGTAATTAGAAGCTTGTGCTAAGAGATATAACCTCTGAAACAAAGCTGGTCGGAATTTCTGGGTTTCTCGTTCCGTTTCGGTAAAACTTGTAGATCTCCTCAACGTACCGTTGGATGGATATCAAATTTGAGTATGTAGTTTACAACAGATATTTCTGTATTCTGAACGGTGGAAATATTTATATGTTAATTATTTTGTGTGATATAGCCATCTGAGTTTGGGTATTTGCAGCAGGAAAGGAGAAACTGTCTGATTAGACACTTGCTCATCAAAGATACATATCTTTTCGGTCCACCGTTGGATTGGGCTGATATTTGGACAGAAGGTTTGTTTCTTCACATACTTCAATCTGTACGGTTGATTTTGTGATTACATATTTCTGTTGGTAGATTGATACATCTGAACAGAATAATACATGTGAAGAATTGGTAGGGTTGTTTGTATTAGACCTACATTTAGAATATGAACTTAGACCTTTCCAAATAGCTTGCATGTCAACTATGTTGACCTAGTTGCCATTGTGGATGAACCCATGATGCAAAATCAGTGATATACATGGCTGAACATGGCGACCTAGTGTAAATCGACAATATGGCCTAAGTATGGAAAATTTCATATTTTAGGGCTTTTGATGCTTTTGGCTTAGAATCATTGAATTGATGCAACTTATGTTTAATTAAGCATGATTAGGGTTGATTATGCTACTGATTTGGTGGTTGTGACCATATCATGGGTTAGGCCTACTTGTGATCAAGTGACCCAAATTTGGACATGTTTATGCCTAAGGAATTGAAAATCAGTATTTTTGATTAATAGAATGGTTTATGAATGAGAACTATGCATTAGAGGCCTAAGTCATGTGATTTGAGTTGAATGATGGGATTAAATGGGATTTAGGCCTATTAATTATATGTGGGCTGATTTAGGGTTGATTTGTAATGTCTATGTAATTGAGCATAGAAATTGATGTATGGTAGGATATTGATGTATGTTTCAGGATCTTGATTGGGTTGATTCGGTTTGGTGGTCGTGTGTGATTAAATACTCTCGCGAGGCTTGGTTGTGAGTAGGCTTCACTTATGATTATATCATTTATGTCATCATATCACTTATATATATTGTATGTTGAAAGCATGAATGTGTTCTAATGTTTTGAATGATGCATTGATTTGAGAAAACCTTATGACTTTGGTTGGGCCCATCTATCTGGCTAATAGGGGGACTTGACCTTGTCATAGGAGGGTTTTAAGAAGGAAATGATTGGGATCAACGGCACGGTGAAATAGACGTGGACTAGTAACCCAAGGCATGTGGAATGTGGATCCAAATTGATAAACTTTTACTTGCATCGAACTTATTATAAATGCTTGATATCTATATGTTATGAGCTTTTAATCATGCTACACATTGACATGCATACATGGTTTTTATTGATGAGTATTGATAGCATATTTGAATTCTATTCACTGGGCATCGTTGGCTCACCCTCATTTTCCTCTTTCAGGTCCTTCTGTCCCGAATAAGGGCAAGGGAGTAGTCATATCTTGAGGGCCTTGCCTGCGAGAGAATCCAAGTCCTCTATGTGAGTTGAGAGGCATTTTGATTGAATTGTGTTTTAAATTATTAAGTATTATGTTTTGGATTATGTAATTATAACACTTACCACATTGTAGTATGGGTGAGTTGGGACTTGTTAGATAGACTATGTGGGCATATGACGGTTTTTATTTGTACCCACAATTTTAGATTTTATGTCTATGTCAATTTTAATGGACTGTAGGGATTATGATTTTATTTATGGTTCATTTTTATGGATTATCTCTTGTCTTGGATGATTAATACGGTGGGTAGTTTTGTTTGATACCTTTTGATATCATATCGATGTTTGGGATAAGGCTTGTAGGGTCTCAACCACCTCAAGGGAGTTGAGGAGTGGTTAGAGATGCCTACGCCGGGCGTCCCGCCCGGCATTCCGCATGCCATTCCCTGTGGGGTTGGTGGTCCGGGGCGCGGGGTCGCCACAGTTGGTATCAGAGACTGATTTTACTAGGTTTGGTCTATGTATTGGACTTAGATGACTTTGACCTAGGAATTTGGTGAGAGATTTAGGTGATTAAAAAGCTTAAAGGAATTAACTTAAAGCCTTACTATCATATTTTCTGTGTGTATTATATGATATGGGTAGTTATAAGGCGGGCACTAGTGGGGCTGAGGCTAGTGGAGCTGCAGGGGCAGCAGGACCTCAAATGGTTGTACCTCAGCCTATGCCTACACCTGCTCCTATTGTTGTGGAGAACCCCACTAATCGGCAGATCAAACTGCTAGAGAAGTTCATGAAACTAAAGGCTAAGGAATTCACTGGTGGAGTTGACTTAAAAAAGGCCGAAGATTGGCTGAAGAATGTCGAGAAGATCAGTCGCTCTTTAGAGCTTGATGAGGAGTCTCAGGTCCTATGTGCTGCTCACACACTGGAGAGTGATGCAGAGGACTGGTGGCTTTCAGTGTTGGTATGTCTACACGGGCAGCTCCAGGTGAACAGACTTCACAAGCAGAGTCTGGGGGGCAGTTCCAGACTCCGTGGAAGAAGGGAAGATGGGAAAGGAAGAGAAAGTTTTATGGAGGAGCACAGTCCGAGGGTACTCAGAGTAAGACATCCCAGGTTCAGACTGGTATGATGGCCTCACCAGTGGTTTCCTCTCCTGTCCCGATTCCTATTCAGGCACCGAGTGCACCGAGACCCCATTCCCACAGACTGCTGGCCGAGGCAGAGGTAGAGGCCGAGGAAGCTATGTGACGACATCTCAGACTGGATCATCTGCGCCCAGGGCTCCATTTTTATGTTATCAATGTGGGCAGGCTGGGCATAGGAAGTCCGAGTGTCCAAATTTTTAGAGAGCTCAGGGATTTGTGCAGCAGTCCAGTGCCAGAGAGACAGCAAAGGCAGCTACTGAGCCAGACCCGACAGCATCCAAGACTTTGGTGGAAGGTACTCTTATTATTTGTGGTACTTCTATGCATGTATTATCTGATGCTGGGTCTACATTATCATTCATATCTGGACGTATGGTAGATAATTTGCATTTGACTCCCATTATGGCTAGTACGTGGTTAGTGGTGAGTACTGTAGCTGGGGAGAGGATCTACCCGAACATGATCTGTAGCCAGTGTGTGGTTCAGATTGGTGATGTTGAGATGCCTATTGACTTTCGAGTCCTAGAGTTTTTAGAGTTTGATGCAATTCTAGGAATGGATTGGCTCACGGCATATCATGCAGTTGTCGACTGTTTCGCAAAGAGAATCATTTTTCAAATCCCCGGACACCCAGTGTTTACACTACAGGGTAAAGCTTCAGACCAGACAGTCACGAGGGGTAGATTTGTGACTGATGGAGATAGGGAGATTTTGGTTGGGTTAGTGCCTGAAGAGGAAGAGACTAGTGAGGTGATACTTGAGGATATTGCCATTGTTAGGGACTTTCCAGATGTGTTCCCTGCAGATCTTCCAGGATTACCACCGAAGCGAGAGATCGATTTCATTATTGAACTAGTCCCTGGCACGAAGCCTATCTCCATGGCACCATATAGAATGGCGCCAGCCGAGTTGAAAGAGTTACAAAAACAGCTCGAGGAGTTATTGGCTAAGGGCTTTATTTGCCCGAGCGTGTCACCCTGGGGAGCTCCAGTTCTTTTTGTGAAAAAGAAAGATGGGAGCTTGCGGTTATGCATCGACTATCGCCAATTGAACAGGGTGACCATCAAGAACAAATATCCTCTCCCAAGGATTGATGACTTGTTTGATCAGTTGAGGGGAGCGAAGTATTTTTCGAAGATTGATTTGCGCTCCGGGTATCATCAGCTGAGGATCAGGGAGGAAGATGTGCCTAAGACAGCATTCAGAACCCGCTATGGACATTATGAGTTCCTTGTGATGCCATTTGGTGTGACTAATGCACCGGCGATGTTCATGGACCTGATGCAGAGGGTCTTTAGGCAGTATCTGGATAAGTTTGTCATCGTCTTCATTGATGACATATTGGTGTATTCCAAGACTCGAGCTGAGCATGAGGAACACCTTAGAGTGACTTTGCAAACCCTGAGAGAGCATAGGCTATATGCAAAGCTGAGCAAGTGCGAATTTTGGATCACCGAAGTGAAGTTCTTAGGTCATGTGGTGAGTTCTGAGGGGATTTCAGTTGATCCGTCTAAGGTTGAAGCCATTATCAGTTGGCCTAGGCCTACCACAGTGACCGAGATCAGAAGCTTTCTTGGGTTAGCTGGTTACTATAGGAGATTCGTTCAGGGATTCTCCAAGATAGCTACGCCTATGACTAGGCTCACCCAGAAAGATGTGTCATTTGCATGGACCGAGGAGTGTGAGAATGCCTTTTTAGAGCTGAAGAAAAGATTGACATCTACGCCAGTGTTGATTTTGCCAGAGCCTGATCAGGAGTTGGTTATCTATACTGATGCCTCTCGCATCGGCTTAGGTTGCGTGTTGATGCAGAAGGATAGGGTCATTGCTTATGCATCGAGGCAGTTGAAGGTGCATGAAAAGAACTACCCTGTTCATGACTTAGAACTGGCCGCAGTGGTTTTTGCTTTGAAGATTTGGAGGCATTATCTCTATGGTGAGAGATTCACTCTGTATTCTGACCATAAGAGCCTCAAGTACTTGTTCTCTCAGAAGGAATTGAACATGAGGCAGAGAAGGTGGTTGGAGCTCCTCAAAGACTATGATTTTACATTGGAATACCACCCAGGTAAAGCCAATGTAGTGGCTGATGCGTTGAGCAGGAAGCGGGTAGAGACAGTTATGGTAGCACGCCAGATGTCTCATGAGTGGAGACTACTTGAGGCGGCTACGGTTATGAGTGTATGTGCTACTCCTTCAGATCAGATTGTGATTTGTGCTCAAATGAGAGCTCAGCCTACACAAGTCCAGGAGGTAATTGACCAACAGAGACTTGACGTTGATTATGGGATATACAAGTCTTGGGCTAAGAGCAGTGATTTTACTGATTGGCACTTGTCATCTGATGGTGCCTTGAGATTTAGGGGACGTTTATGGGTTCCCACAGATCCACGACTTAGACAGAGTGTTCTCCAAGAGGCTCACAGATCTCATTATGCTATTCATCCTGGCAGAACCAAGATGTATCATGATATGAAAAGAATGTATTGGTGGCCCGACATGAAGAGAGAAATAGCTCAGTTCATTCAGAGGTGTGAGATCTGTCAAAGAGTCAAAGCTGAGCATCAGAGGCCTGGAGGGCAGATGCAACCGCTTGCCATTCCTGAGTGGAAATGGGAGCATGTCACTATGGATTTTGTTGTGGGATTACCCAACACCCCGAGGAGACATAATGCTGTTTGGGTTATTATTGATCGCTTGACCAAGTCTGCTCACTTTCTACCGGTGAACACTAGGGATTCTATGGACAAACTGAGCAGACTCTATATGCGGGAGATAGTCAGATTACATGGAGTGCCTGTTTCGATTGTGTCAGATAGGGATCCGAGGTTTACATCGGTATTCTGGCAGGGGTTGCAGAGGCAGCTAGGCACTAGACTAGATCTCAGTACCGCTTTTCACCCCCAGACGGATGGCCAGTCTGAGAGGTTGATATCGATTTTAGAGGATATGCTTCGAGCTTGTGTCCTTGAGTCCAGTGGTAACTGGGAGGAGTACATACATTTGTGTGAGTTCGCGTACAACAATAGTTATCAGTCCAGTATTGGCATGGCTCCTTTTGAGGCATTGTATGGTCGACCCTGTAGATCTCCGATCTGTTGGACGGAGGTAGGGGATGTTGCGATGATGGGACCAGAGTTTGTACAAGAACACACAGAGAATATTAAGAGGATCAAGCATAATATGAAAGTAGCCCAAGACAGGCAGAAGAGTTACACTGATGCCAAGCGGAAGACCGTAGAGTTCGAGGTGGGTGACCAAGTTTTATTGAAGGTCTCACCTCAGAAGGGCCAAACTAGATTTGGGATAAAAGGCAAGCTCGCTCCGAGATTTATTGGGCCGTTCGAGGTTTTAGAACGAATTGGCCCCGTCGCTTACCGATTAGCCTTGCCACCTCAGTTAGCAGCAGTCCACAATGTCTTTCACGTGTCAATGCTGAGAGTATACAAGAGTGATTTTGATCACGTCTTGGACTGGAGGAACATTGAACTGAGGCAGGATGGGACTTATGATGAGGAACCTATTCAGATACTTGACCGGAAGGTCCAGAGGTTACGTAACCGTGAGATTCCGATGGTTAAGGTGAGATGGCAGTTCCATGGCGAGGAACAGGTTACTTGGGAGCGTGAGGACTACATGATGGAGCACTTTGCCGAGTTCATGGGCTTAGGTAATTCTTAACCTTAAAACTTCGAGGACGAAGTTCATTCTAAGGTGGGTGTGATGTGACGCCCCGAAAATTATTTCATCTAGCCCATAACCCAATTGTATTTTGCCCAAACTCTATGTGTTGCCTTGATATGTTTGGTGTTTGTTTGATGATTGTTTAATGTTTGTATAGTTAATGCTTGATAATGTATATAAATATATGTATCATAAATTGTATATGAGTCATGTTAAATTAAAGTTTAATGCATATGTTATTATTTATGCATGGGCTCATTAAACCATGAATTGATATGGGTTAGGATTGATGGAATAAAAGGATAAATGAAATTGAAGATTTGGTGTATTAAATGGATTGGACATTTAAAATACATGTGGTTGGTATGGGTAGTATGAGACCAACACATGTGAAGGTTGGTGCATGAAAGTGGACAAGTGTCCAATGCCCACTTGTCTTCTTTAAGGAAGTGCTAGAATGAGTGGAGGGAACCAAGGAGAGGAAAACAAGGAGAGAATCAAGGAGAGAATCAAGGAGGGAATCAAGGAAGTGCTAGAAAGAGGTGAGTGGAGAGAAAAGAAAGAAGAAGAGAAAGAAAAGAAGAGAAAGGAAAGAAGAAGAGAAAGAAGGAGAGAGTTGCAGGAGTAAGAACCCTGCGAGATTTTCATCAAAGAAGTGGATCTTTGGAATTTACGGTCAGATTGAGCTCAAATTTTGTCAGCACGTTCGTAGCTTATGATTCTTCATTCTGGTCGGTGGAGATCTTGATCAGAGGTTTCTTCTGAGAGATCTAACCTCTCAAACAAAGCTGGCCGGAAAGTCTGGATTTCTCGCACTGTTTCGCTCAAACTTATAGATCTCCTAAATCTACCGTTAGATGGTTATCAAATTTGGGTATGTAGTTTATAACTGATATTTATACATTCTGAACGGTGGAGATCGTAATTAGAAGCTTGTGCTAAGAGATATAACCTCTGAAACAAAGCTGGTCGGAATTTCTGGGTTTCTCGTTCCGTTTCGGTAAAACTTGTAGATCTCCTCAACGTACCGTTGGATGGATATCAAATTTGAGTATGTAGTTTACAACAGATATTTCTGTATTCTGAACGGTGGAAATATTTATATGTTAATTATTTTGTGTGATATAGCCATCTGAGTTTGGGTATTTGCAGCAGGAAAGGAGAAACTGTCTGATTAGACACTTGCTCATCAAAGATACATATCTTTTCGGTCCACCGTTGGATTGGGCTGATATTTGGACAGAAGGTTTGTTTCTTCACATACTTCAATCTGTACGGTTGATTTTGTGATTACATATTTCTGTTGGTAGATTGATACATCTGAACAGAATAATACATGTGAAGAATTGGTAGGGTTGTTTGTATTAGACCTACATTTAGAATATGAACTTAGACCTTTCCAAATAGCTTGCATGTCAACTATGTTGACCTAGTTGCCATTGTGGATGAACCCATGATGCAAAATCAGTGATATACATGGCTGAACATGGCGACCTAGTGTAAATCGACAATATGGCCTAAGTATGGAAAATTTCATATTTTAGGGCTTTTGATGCTTTTGGCTTAGAATCATTGAATTGATGCAACTTATGTTTAATTAAGCATGATTAGGGTTGATTATGCTACTGATTTGGTGGTTGTGACCATATCATGGGTTAGGCCTACTTGTGATCAAGTGACCCAAATTTGGACATGTTTATGCCTAAGGAATTGAAAATCAGTATTTTTGATTAATAGAATGGTTTATGAATGAGAACTATGCATTAGAGGCCTAAGTCATGTGATTTGAGTTGAATGATGGGATTAAATGGGATTTAGGCCTATTAATTATATGTGGGCTGATTTAGGGTTGATTTGTAATGTATATGTAATTGAGCATAGAAATTGATGTATGGTAGGATATTGATGTATGTTTCAGGATCTTGATTGGGTTGATTCGGTTTGGTGGTCGTGTGTGATTAAATACTCTCGCGAGGCTTGGTTGTGAGTAGGCTTCACTTATGATTATATCATTTATGTCATCATATCACTTATATATATTGTATGTTGAAAGCATGAATGTGTTCTAATGTTTTGAATGATGCATTGATTTGAGAAAACCTTATGACTTTGGTTGGGCCCATCTATCTGGCTAATAGGGGGACTTGACCTTGTCATAGGAGGGTTTTAAGAAGGAAATGATTGGGATCAACGGCACGGTGAAATAGACGTGGACTAGTAACCCAAGTAAACATGATTGGGATCAACGGCACGGTGAAATAGACGTGGACTAGTAACCCAAGGCATGTGGAATGTGGATCCAAATTGATAAACTTTTACTTGCATCGAACTTATTATAAATGCTTGATATCTATATGTTATGAGCTTTTAATCATGCTACACATTGACATGCATACATGGTTTTTATTGATGAGTATTGATAGCATATTTGAATTCTATTCACTGGGCATCGTTGGCTCACCCTCATTTTCCTCTTTCAGGTCCTTCTGTCCCGAATAAGGGCAAGGGAGTAGTCATATCTTGAGGGCCTTGCCTGCGAGAGAATCCAAGTCCTCTATGTGAGTTGAGAGGCATTTTGATTGAATTGTGTTTTAAATTATTAAGTATTATGTTTTGGATTATGTAATTATAACACTTACCACATTGTAGTATGGGTGAGTTGGGACTTGTTAGATAGACTATGTGGGCATATGACGGTTTTTATTTGTACCCACAATTTTAGATTTTATGTCTATGTCAATTTTAATGGACTGTAGGGATTATGATTTTATTTATGGTTCATTTTTATGGATTATCTCTTGTCTTGGATGATTAATACGGTGGGTAGTTTTGTTTGATACCTTTTGATATCATATCGATGTTTGGGATAAGGCTTGTAGGGTCTCAACCACCTCACGGGAGTTGAGGAGTGGTCAGAGATGCCAACGCCGGGCGTCCCGCCCCGGCATTCCGCATGCCATTCCCTGTGGGGTTGGTGGTCCGGGGCGCGGGGTCGCCACAGTACTGATGCAGGAGGGTCGAGTGGTTGCATATGCATCTAGACAGCTTAAGGTGCATGAGCAGAACTACCATGTGCATGATTTGGAGCTGGCCGCTATTGTATTTGCACTGAAGCTATGGAGGCATTACCTTTATGGTGAGAGGTTCAGTTTGTTTTCCGATCACAAGAGTTTGAAGTACCTCTTTGATCAGAAGGAGCTGAATATGCGGCAGAGGAGATGGTTCGAGTTACTAAAGGATTATGATTTCTCTTTGCAGTATCATCCTGGCAAAGCCAATGTTGTGGCTGATGCTTTGAGCCGTAGGCGAGCAGGGACTCAGGTGGTTGCTTTTCAGATGGCCCAGCAGTGGCATTTACTTGAGAGAGTGACTATGATGAGTATACTCTCAAACGCACCACTTACTGAGATATGTGCTCAGATGCACGTGCAGCTTGCGGATGCCCATATTCCGAGGGTTAGATATTTACAGGAACATTGTCCAGATTATGACATGTACCGTGGATAAGCAGACAGTGTTGACCAGGCCGATTGGCAGATTGGTCCAGATGATGTCTTGCGGTATAGAGGGAGGCTATGGATCCCATATGATGCTGAGTTGCGTGCTGAGATACTTCGAGAGGCTCACAGATCTCAGTATACTGTTCATCCAGGGGCTACCAAGATGTACCATGACATGAAGAGATCTGTATGGTGGCACGGGATGAAGAAGAGTATTGCTGAGTATGTGCAGAGATGTGAGGTGTGTCAGCAGGTTAAGGCTGAACACCGGAAGCCTGGAGGTTAGATGCAACCATTGCCTATACCCGAGTGGAAATGGGAACACATCACAATGGATTTCATCATGGGATTGCCGAGGTCTCAGGGCAGATTTGATGCCATTTGGGTTGTGGTCGATAGATTGACCAAGAGTGCGCACTTCCTTCCTATGAGCGCCAGGGACTCTGTGGATAGACTGAGCAGATTATATGTGAGAGAGATCGTGAGATTGCATGGAGTGCCCTTGTCTATCGTGTCAGATCGAGATCCACGATTTACATCGAGGTTTTGGCAGGCCTTGCAGACTCGATTTGGGACCCGCCTCCGACTCAGTACAACATTTCATCCTCAGACGGACGGTCAGTCCGAGAGAGTGATTCAGATGCTGGAGGATATGCTCAGGTCTTGCATTTTAGAGTTTGGTGGTGGTTGGGGTGAGCATTTGCCCTTGTGTGAATTTTCTTACAACAACAGTTATCAGGCTAGCATCGGTATGGCACCGTATGAGGCTTTGTATGGAAGACCCTGTAGATCTCCAGCTTGTTGGTACGAGGTGGGTGATACGCAGCTATGGGGCCCTGATGCAGTTGTTGAGCAGATTGAGAAAGTCAAGCTGATTCGGCAGAGGCTGAAGTCAGCTCAGGACAGGCAAAAAAGTTATTATGATAACCGGCATCGGCCGTTAGAGTTTGCTATGAGAGATCTAGTTTTGCTTAAGGTCTCGCCACTCAAAGGACAGATGATGTTCGGTGTCAGTGGGAAACTTGCCCCTAGGTTTATTGGGCCATTCTGGATTGTTGAGAGGATTGGACCAGTAGCGTACAGGTTGGCTCTACCTTCTCAGCTCGAGGGTGTTCATGATGTATTTCACGTATCGATGCTGAGGAAGTTTAATGAAGATCCATTGAAGGAGTCTTATCCCGACCCAGCTCATGTGCTTGATGTGAGTCATCTGCAAGTTGGGGAGGATACGACTTATGAGGAGTTGCCTATTCAGATTATGGCTCGTAGGGTTCAGAAATTGAGAAATAAGGAAATCCCGCTTGTGCGCGTCAGATGGCAATTCCACGATAATGAAGAGCAAACCTGGGAGCGCGAGGACCAGATGAGGGAGAAATTCCCCGACCTCTTTACCGACTGAGGTTAGTTCTCTTGCTTTTATTTTTGAGGACAAAAATATTCCTAAGTTGGGGAGAGTTGTAGCACCCATGCCTTTAGGTGACGTCATTTTGACCCATAGTGTACCCGTATACGTATTCGTATACGTATGTGTATATGTATGTGTATATGTATTTTGATGCTCGAAGTACGTAAGTTCGAGTGTCTTTGCATGATTTTAGGTCATAAAGGGTACGCATGAAATTTCGGAACCATCGGAGACCCGTTCGACGTCAAAACATTTCAAAAACGGTGTTTTGGATTCAGCCCAAAATACTTTGCTCAGTCCAGAATGTGATAACATGCAGCGAACTTTATCTACCAAAGTACGATTCATGAGTTCAGCAACACCGTTTTGTTGTGGTGTGCCTGAGACTGTGAAATGTCTGACAATCCCTTCATTCTCACAAATTTTCTGAAATGGGTCTGACTTGTATTCTCCTCCATGATCAGATCTGAGCCTCTTGATCTCTCTTCCTGTTTGGGTTTCTACCATTTTCTTCCATATAAGAAGATATCTAGCACTTCATCTTTATGCTTCATGGTATAAACCCAAACATAGCGTGAGAAATCATCAATGAAAGTAACAAACCAACGTTTACCGCCCAATGAAGCATTTTCAGAGGGTCCCCAAACGTCGGTATGAACATAATCCAATGTTCCTTTTGTGCGGTGGATTACAGTTCCAAACTTGACTCTCATCTGCTTGCTTAAGATACAGTGTTCGCAGAAGTCAAGTTTTCCGGTCTTTGCACCTTTCAGAGAACCTTGCTTTATCAAGGTTTGAAGAGCCTTCTCTCCAACATGTCCGAGGTGCATGTGCCAAAGTCGGGAAGTGTCCGATGAAACATCATTAGAACTGGTGCAAGCTGAGACACTTCCGATTATTGTGTTGTCGTCAAGGAAATAGAGATTTCCTTTCTGAGTACCCTTCATGGCCAAGAATGCTCCACGTACAACCTTCAGAACTCTACCTTCAATGGTTACCTTGTAACCGTTGGAATCAAGGACTCCTAGGGAGATCATATTTTTCTTCAGATCTGTGACATATCTGACTTCCATGAGCCGTCTTGTTGTACCGTCATGCATCTTAAGTCGTATAGTTCCAATACCCTTTGTTTGGCAGGAATTGTTGTTGCCCATGAGCACGACTTCTCCATCGAACTCATCCAATTTGGAGAACCAATGTCGATTCGGACACATATGATATGAACAACCAGAATCTAATATTCATCTATCAGACTAATTGTCTATAGATGAAACGGAGAATGTAGAATCTTCTTCAGCCTTCTGTGCCACATTTGCATCTGTCTTGCCCTTATTTGGACAATCTTTCTTCCAGTGCCCCTTTTGGTGATAATAGGCACATTCATCCTGTCACACCCTGGGTTGCACAGCATGCCCCCTACCCAGGTGTGGGCGCACCCTCTCAGGGCGAACGCCTAGCCATAGTACCACATAATATTGTCATATCGCCATGTAGCAACCCAATCGCAGCTGGTCTACATCGAAACGATTATTTGTCTGCCACTATTCATAAATAGTGCATGGCCTCCCTAGGAATCGAACTCGAGACTTCCCTTAAGGAGTCTAATTTCGCATTCCTAGTAACCACTGAGTGGTTACTCAGAATGCGAAATCAGACTCCTTAAAGGAGGTCTCGAGTTCGATTCTGGGGGAGGCCCTGCACAGTTCATATGAACAGTGGGGACAAATGATCTCGTTGACCGATGTCCTTGTGTGGCGTGGCTGGCCGAGATGGGACAATATTATGGGTCCATAATGGTTGGAGCACGCCCTGGAGATTGGGGTACTCATCACCCTGGGTAGGGGGCACTGTGTGCAACCCAGACGTGACAAAAAGGCCTTATGTATACATGAGGCCTTTTTGTCACACCCATACATAAGGCCTTTTTGTCACACCCTGGGTTGCACAGCGTGCCCCCTACCCAGGTGTGGGCGCACCCCCTCGGGGCGAACGCCTAGCCATTATGGATCCATAATATTGTCATATCGCCATGTAGCAACCCAACCGCAGCTGGTCTACATCGAAACGATTATTTGTCTGCCACTATTTATGAATAGTGCAGGGCCTCCCTAGGAATCGAACTAAAGACCTCCCTTAAGGAGTTAGATTTCGCATTCAGTGGTTACTAGGAATGCGAAATCTAACTCCTTAAGGGAGGTCTTGAGTTCGATTCCTAGGGAGGCCCTGCACTATTCATGAATAGTGGCAGACAAATAATCGTTTCGATGTAGACCAGCTGCGGTTGGGTTGCTACATGGCGATATGACAATATTATGGATCCATAATGGCTAGGCGTTCGCCCCGAGGGGGTGCGCCCACACCTGGGTAGGGGGCACGCTGTGCAACCCAGGGTGTGACACATCATTTGCAAGACGTTGACGTGATGAAGGTCCTTTTGACTTTAAGCGAGATCGGCCTCGCCCACTGGATCTATCAGATCTGTTGTTAGCCCTGCATCTGGATACCGTCAAGGCTTCTGGTGATGCTTCCTTGTTATCGTGCTGGTCCTTCCTTCGATACTCGTTGTTCACCAAAGCATTTGAAACAACACTGAATTTAACCTCATCTTTACCATATAGCAAAGTTGTTGTTAAATGTTCATAACTTTTAGGCAAAGAATTTAACAACAATAGTGTTTTATCCTCATCAAGAGGTTCAACATCAAGATTAGTAGATCAGCGAGAATCTTGTTGAAATTATCAAAATGCTCGATCATGGGAGTACCTTGCTTGTACTGAAAACGAAAGAGCTTCTTCTTCAGGTAGAGTCGGTTCTCTATGCTTTTTGTCATGTACTTGTCCTCCAGTTTCTTCCAGAGACTTGTTGCCATAGTCTCTTTCATGACAAAGTACTTCTGATCTTTTGCTAAACAGAGTCTGATTGTTCCACAAGCTTGACGATTTACAAAATTCCAATCATCATCAGACATATCCTTAGGCTTGGTTTCCAAGGCGATATGTGATCCTTCCCGGAATAACAGATCTTGAACTTCGCATTGCCACATGCCAAAGTTGTTGGTGCCGTTGAATTTCTCCACCTCGAAGTTTACGTTAGACATCGAACTTCTTTGCCAAGGCCTGCTTGTGGTTGGGATTTCTTCCGCCATTAAGACCGAAGATATGTATAACGCCGAAAAGTGCTGGAAAAATGATAAACAACTTCAACTAAGCTACATCAATAACTTAGGAGCTGAATCTGCAGAAACTGATTGCACGGTTGCGTCCGGAACGGTCGAAAATGGTGGAAACAAGTCTGACTTTGCTGAAATCAGACGAAAAATTAGTCGGATATGGTTAGTCAACCGAAAATGGATTCGATCAACTGCGGGCCGAAAATGGACTGGGCCGGGATGAACAGGATTGGGCCGGGATGAACAGTATCGGGCTGGATAAACAATATCGGGCTGGATAAATAGTATCGGGTCTGGATGAACAGTATCGGGCCTGATTAACAGTATCGGGGTCTAATGAACAGTATTAGGCCGGACGGATCTGGGCCGGATGAACTGCGTCGGACCGAAACGGACTGGATCGGGGGGAGGAACAATGCCGGTCGAAGCGGGCTGGGCAGGGGATGGGCCAGATGAACAGTGTCGCCTGATCGGATGAATAGTATCGGGATGAACAACATGAAAGAAAAAAATAAGACAACAAATTTAACGTGGTTCGGCAAATTGCCTATGTTCACGGAAGGCAGCAAACTTGTATTACTGATTACAAACTTCACTCTTAGGTGAATCTCACAGATTGAATCTATTGAATTAGATCTCTCAGGATATATTTTCAAGAATGAAGTTAGACTCTATTTATAGGAGTATTTAGGGGCATTATCGTAATTAAAATAATATATTTTAATATACTATTATCAACCAATTGACTGTTGACGGAGTTTTTTGGCCGCCCTCATGGGCGGCCACCAACCAATTAATTTGGTTCCCACACAGGTGGACCCCACAGTTGAGATATATATCCTTCCACCAACAAAGCCAATTCGTTGCCTGCTCTGCCCTTCCCACTGTGAGGCTGCATTTCTGTCATTCCAAAGTTGCCATGCCATCCCAACCATACATTCCAATCGTTCCTTTTGAATGCTTGAAGCGTCCTCAACAAAACCATATATAAGTTTGTTGATGTTCTCCTTTATTTGTTGATGTACTGCATGCTTCTTTAACTACTCTACATGAGCAAAAGATATGATGCAGTAAATTCGGGCCCTCCATGCAAATGGAGCAACACTCTAGCCAGTATGTCACCTATGGGTAAGCATCTATGCTGCAGTCTCCAATAGAAAAGCTTAATCTTGTTTGGAATGTTAAGTTTCCATATGGACTTCCAGCCGGCAACAAGAGAAGATAGGTTGGAGGGAGATCTTATATCACGAGGACTTCTAGCAAGGACATAGCCACTTTTAACAGTATAATTACCTTGCTTCCCATAATGCCACACGATTTTATCTTGAAGGGTCCTATAGCTGAGAGGTATGGACCGTATTGCATCTATATCTTCTTGCATGAAAATATTATTGAGGAGATTCACGTTCCATTGACCCTCGTTTCCCATAAGCTCCGCTACTTTAATTTTCGTGTGTAAGGGGTTTGGAGATATAGGTCGAAAAGAGGACTCCCCTGGGATCCAAGGGGCATGGAAAACTCTAATTGTGTTCCCATCTCCCACACTCCACCGGATACCTTTTGCAGCAAATCACGTCCCCATAGTATGCTTCGCCATAAGTAAGATGGTCTAGATCCCTCCTTTGCTTCCAAAAACGATGTGTGCCTGTAGTATTTTGCTTTGAAGACCCTTTTTACAAGTGTTCCTTCTCTAGTGAGAAGTCACCAACTCTGTTTAGCAACCATCGCTTTATTAAAGCATTCCATGTCCTTAAAGCCCAGTCCACCCTTGTGTGAGTGACACATATCCCTCCAATTTTTCCAGTGAATCTTCCTTCCGACTTCTGAATCACCCCACCAGAATTTTGCCATTATATTCTCCAGACTTGACCAGATACTACTTGGTAATTTGAAGCAACTCATTGCATAGGTAGGAATGGCCTGTATGACTGCTTTAATTAAGACTTCTTGACCACCAAAAGAGAACATTCCCTTCTTCCACCCATTCAGCTTCTTCCATACGCTATCTATGATCCAACTAAAGGAATTAATCTTGTTTCGTGAGATAATCATAGGAAGGCCCAGATATCTATCGTGGTGTGACACCTCTTGGACTTCGAGAGTCTTCACAATGTCCATTCTATCACCTTGAGGGATATTCCTGTCAAAAGAGACTGCTGACTTCTCAAAATTTACTAACTGTCATGTTGAAGAGGAGTATTCTAACAGGATATCCTTCATAATATCACTCTCCTGACTTGATCATACGTTTTGCTCATATCCAGTTTGAGTGCCATATGCCTGTCATTTGGTTTGCACCCTTTATGGATAGTATGTAGACATTCATGCGCCACCATAATACAGTCAGTAATCAGTCTACCAGGCACAAAGGCACTCTGGTTTTCAAAGATAAGGTGTGGAATTATTGATCGTAATCTATTTGTCATCGCCTTTGAAATAATTTTATAGACTACGTTACATAAGCTGATCGGGCGAAATTCTGTGACTTGAGTTGGATCATTCTCCTTCGAAATTAGAGTTATCTGGGTATGATTGATATCTTCGACAGATCGACCCCCATTCAGAACCTCAAGACACAATAAAGATACGTCTTGGTACACCATTCCCCAACACTTTTGATAAAAAGAGTAGTCATTCCATCTGGTCCTGAGCCTTGGACGGATTCTCTTTCCAGCTGATCTGTCATATGGGGTTGAATTTTCATGCTAACATTTGCAATTGCACGGTTAATAGCATCTGAATTAGGATTATATGCCTAGCAATGGATGCATCAATCTCCTAGTCATTTTTCTATAAGTAGTATAAATGGTATTTACGGATAAAATTTTAAAAAGCTGGTAGACGCAGCTTGGAAAGGGCTTTTTGGGAATTGGACTCTTATATAAACTCCAAAACTAAAGCCCTAAAAACCTCTCCAACGAACCCCCACTTCTTCTTCTTCTTCTTCTCTGCAACTCAAATCGCCTCCAATGGCCGCCGCGGCGCGACCTCTGGTGACGGTGCAGCCGCTCGACGGCGACATGGCTACCGACGGCGCCACCACCCTCCCCCTCCCGGACGTCCTCAAGTCCTCCATCCGTCCCGACATCGTCACCTTCGTTCACTCCAACATCTCCAACAACCGCCGCCAACCGTACGCCGTCAGCTCCCGCGCCGGCCACCAGACCTCCGCCGAGTCCTGGGGCACCGGCCGCGCCGTCTCCCGCATTCCCCGCGTGCCCGGGGGCGGCACCCACCGCGCCGGCCAAGGCGCCTTCGGCAACATGTGCCGCGGCGGACGCATGTTCGCTCCCACCAAGATCTGGCGCCGCTGGCACCGCAAGATCAACGTCAATCAGAAGCGCTTCGCCGTCGCGTCCGCTCTCGCCGCCTCCGCCGTACCGTCTCTGGTGCTTGCGCGCGGACACCGGGTCGAAACCGTCCCTGAAATCCCTCTTGTTGTTGGGAACTCGGTGGAAGGAGTGGAGAAGACGTCCGCGGCGATTAGGGTTTTGAAGGAGATTGGTGCGTATCCTGATGCGGAGAAGGCGAAGGACAGCCATTCTATTCGGCCGGGGAAGGGGAAGATGAGGAATCGGAGGTACGTGTCGAAAAAGGGGCCGTTGATTGTTTATGGGACCGAGGGTTCGAAGATTGTTAAGGCATTTAGGAACATTCCTGGGGTTGATGTTGCAAATGTGGAAAGATTGAATCTTTTGAAGATTGCGCCTGGTGGGCATGTGGGGAGGTTCATAATTTGGACGAAATCGGCGTTTGAGAGGTTGGATTCAATATACGGGTCGTTCGAGAAGGCGTCGGAGAAGAAGAAAGGGTATGTGTTGCCGAGGTCGAAGATGGTGAATGCGGATTTGTCGAGGATTATTAATTCGGACGAGGTTCAGTCTGTTGTGAGGCCGGTGAAGAAGGAGGTTAGGCGGGCGCGAATGAAGAAGAACCCGTTGAAGAATTTGAATGCGATGCTGAAGCTCAATCCGTATGCTAAGACAGCTAGGAGAATGGCACTTCTTGCAGAGGCGCAGCGGGTGAAGGCGAAGAAGGAGAAGCTTGATAAGAAGAGGAATGAGGTTTCAAAGGTATGTTTGCTTGTTAAAATATCTTTCTTTTTTTTTGGCTAGTGAATTAAGTGCTGCTGTTGGTTCTTAGTTAAAATTGATGTGTTGTGTATTGTGGTTACTGAATGATTTTTGCCATGTTTGTTAGATTAGTGTGGATTTAGTTGTCTATATTTATTAACATAATCTTCTATGATGTCATATGATATTGCTGGTTCAGACTTGATTTTCATTGTGTTTGTTGAAAACATTGGGATTGATAGCATGTTTTAGTGTTGGTCACAAATGAATATTTATGACGGCTCATTCAATTCATCAATCTTTATTTAATTGCAGTTTCACACTGCCTTGGATTTCATTATCGGTGATTGCTGAATCTTCTACTAGAAATATTTGGAAATGAATGCATGAGTATTATATGGGATTGAAAGGTCAATATTTGAAGTTTGAGTGAATCAGCATGTACGGCCATATGTGGTTTTAGATGTTTAAGAATTTCCTATTTTTATGGCTGCCTTGCCCTTCTTAGTGTCAATTACTATGAAACATGGGAATGGTTAATCATTGAAGATCTTGAGCTGTTTCATCTTATGTTTTGTATAGATGCAAATGCTTTGAAATTCTTGACTCTGAGCTCCATCTGACACCATATTGATTTTCATAGGACACTTGAAATGTTTAAAATGAGTTTCTAATGGTTTAAGTGTTAAATGACATGTGCATCTATGCACTAGCCTCTGTTTTATGAATCCGAATCATCTCTCTTTTTTTATCACTAGAAGAGTTCCTTATCATATATTTGCCAATTTTGACTCCTTGATGACAAACAGTCCATTTTTTTTAATTCGCATCCTTTGAAGTGTCTTTTGTTTATCAAATATACCTTATTTTTAATGTCTTATGTAAGTATGTTTATTCCTTACTTTTAAGTGTGAGGCTATATAATCATGTGTTCCCTGCTTTCCTAATATCTTTGTTAGACAGCACAAGCTTCAGTATTTTTATATATCACGGATGCACCTGTTGTTTGAAGCTTTAGTATTTTTATAAGTGCTGGTTGTTGTTTATGTACCATTATTGAGCTGTGTTAATTTTTCTGGCAGGAGGAGGCTACTGCAATCAAAGCTTCAGGAAAGGCATGGTACAAGACAATGGTCTCAGACAGTGATTACACAGAGTTTGAGAACTTCTCAAAGTGGCTAGGTGTTTCTCAGTAATTCCAAATGCTGGCAGTAGTTACTGCTGGTGAAATTTTCTCGGATTTTGGTCTTTGGTTTTTTACAGCTAAATTTATGATTGTAGTGCCCCTTTTTTGTTTTGAAAGAATCCTACTAGGGGGAGAGATTGGTGCTCTTTTCATTCATGAAGAGGATTTTTTTAGCATTGAGTGAATTTTAGTTCTTTTTTTTTTTTTTTTGACAGAAATCCAATCCCTTCTTAGAAACTCAAACTCGAGCAATGAATTTGTACACCCTTATTTTATTTAAACATTATGTTTAATATTAAGATAGTGATTGAGGGTATTAGAGAAAATCAGAAGGATTGTGGGGGCTGTAAATAGTAGGCTGCTTGGGCTTTGCTATTATTGCATGCAATGTAACAGTACTTTCGGTAATTCATTCATCTGCTATGAGCTGATTTATGCGGTTTTAGGAACACTTGCCACTATATGAGAGGGGGTGGTGAAGAAAGCTTACTTTCGCTGGAAAAAAATAAAGGCTCACTTACTAGATACAGGTAAACCTATGCATAGGGTGATTCGATTATCTAAGCTAGTAAAAAAATCCCAACCATAAAGGTCACCCAGCCTGGCCAAGTTTGGTCCAAGCATGAGCTTGCGGGTTGGCCAAACCTGTTGAAGCTCAATTTAAAGATTTGATAAAAAATGGCTAAACCCCTTTAGAAAACCCTATAAATCCCATAAATGGGAAAAGTTACTTGCTCTTAATTAACTAATAATGAGTAAATTTTGATTTAGCCAAACTTCGTGGTGAAAACCCCATTTTAAGGTTCTTCAGGTGATGTTCAATCAGGCTTGGCAACCTTCAACCAACCTCAAGGTTGTGATTTGGCTATGCCAAGTTAAATAGTTAAATAGTTGCAAACCAACTCCATCTTGTCATTTAGCAGTTAAAAATTTACAAACAAGGGCCTTCTAAGCAGCAGCACTACCACCACACTCAAATAACAGCAAACTTTGTTACAAAAGCAGTGACTTTTTTCCATGGGAATGGCATGGAAAGAGAACAATTTACGTTCAAGCAACCCTTCTTACATTACCCACCCATCCATCCATTGACATAAAAGGCATTCTTCCTCACGTTATGCCCCTACATGCCGCTTTCTTCTCAAAGAAAGCAGAAACAAACACTTGGACTAAACCTCATGAATCTCTATTCACTCTTTAACACTTCACCTCCTTCTGCTGTAGTAATACAGTCCACTTCCCGAAGAGTGGCCATGTTGCCTGTTACGACCACCGGAGCCTCTTCCACCAGTTCCGTCCCACGTGCTACCACCGCGGCCAGTCGATCTACTCCCCCCAGTTTGGGTCCAATTCATAACTTGAGTGCTCACACCATTCAGCTCCTCCTCTTCCCGGTCATTGTATTCCAGTATCAATCTCTTGATGTTCTGCTTCTCTTCTAGCTCGGCAGCCTCTTTTTGCTTTGTACTCTGCACCAAGGAGCAATCCCGAGGGATGAGCATCTGTTTCGTCTGTTGCTTGTTTCCCTTCTTCACGAGTACCTTCACAGATACTTCCTTGTTCCCGCCGCTACCATCTTCATCCAATGTCTCATCCCCGCTCTCCCCTTCAATATTGCCACCCCTTCCATGGTGATCCTTTGCTGAACCCTCGAACACGTTCATTGGTATCATCATGTTCAAGGTTGGCCTGGCTCTCAAGTCCAACTTCCTTGAATCCAAGCTCTCTTGCATTAGAGCCCTAAGCTCCCGGTCAAACTCGGCTTCTTCCTGGGGATCCACCTCTACCACTTTTTGCCTAACTTGCACTTCATCGTCTTCATCAGAAGCAACATGCCCGCCACCGTCTTCGTCGTCAACATCACTCTCACATTCGCCATCACGATTCTCTGATTTGCCTTCATATAATTCTTCCTCATCTTCATGCCCCTCTGGATTGGTACTGCCACTACCTGAATCACTCTCGCTATCTCCTACCGCATCTTCGTGCCCTCTGCCATTTACTTCAATCCCATTTGCTCGGATTTGCCCATTTGCTGAGGCAATGGCTTGGTCTGGACGTTTGCTAGTTTCGTTGTCAGAGTACTTCTCATTATTTGTCTTATCAGTGGAGGCTGTACGCTCATGTTCCTCAAGTTCTAGTAGCGCAGCATTAACTTCCTCAACAGATGAATATCTGGTCATGTTTGGCCGAAGATCCGCAAACAAGTCCTGTAAATATTTCCATTTTAACAGCTTAGTCCACTAAACCAGAATGCAAAGGGAATTCTATAATTAACAACAGAAAAGTTGCTATGAATTCATTACAGGGATAGTAGTGAAAAAACCATTTTATATTGAAGGAGACAGAAAAATTCATACATAACAAGTTCTGAAGATTAAAAATCCAAGGCTGAAGATTACAGATGAACATCCTAAATCACTCATGAAAAGAAAAAAAAAGTTTGCAGCAAAGGCATAAGGGATTAAAAAAAATCAATGGAATATTCAGTAAAATTGCTGACCTTTCATATACCCAGTAGAGTAAACTAGAGCGGATGCATGGTTTCTGCTAACTTGTTAACCAAAAATTGAAATTTTATTAAATAAAATTTTTATTTGAAGCTTTTATTCGTATTACTATAGTTATTGCTTTTCAGAAGAGATAAATGTCTCTTGAAGAAGGCAAAAGGATGAAAATCTTTTATAATTTAAAAAAGGGAATTGGGTAGAGAATTTATAGAAAAAAAAAAAAAAAAACCTTTTACGAGTGAATCAGTAAATAAGAGTAAAATGGAAAAATTGTATGTACTATAAAGCCAACAAAGTAGGATAGGAATAGAAGAAGTGGGGGAAGGGTTAAAAAGCAAAACACTACCATATTACCCCTTGTAATTCCAAGCTCACTTTCTATATAAAAAGTTTATAAAGTAAATATGGGCAATATTATAAGAATGACAAAAGTAAGCACACAGTGCATGCTAAAGCACGGAGTGGGAGAGTTCATTTTATGTTGCATCCCTCTGGGTTAGTGCTAGCAAACTAACTTAAGGCCTAAGGGTTATGGCGATTGGTTACACGATTTGGGCCCTATTTTAAGATCTTTCTGGGGAACCTTAGGAGAACACATTGTCCTCCTTGAGATCAGTTTGTGAATAGGCATGTAATGTTCATATTTTACTATCTTAATATACAGAATTTTGTTTCTTGTCAAAAAAAAAAAAAAAAACATTAAATATATTACAGATATCCCAGAAAGTTCACTCTATAAACTGTGAATGACAGTACTGAGATAATCATAGCATTACCAAAAGTTTTCTAAAGTTAACACAGATTTCAGGTCAAGATACTTCTACACACTTTTCAAATGGAACACAACTTGGCCAACTAATTAGGTTTTTCAAGCAACTTCTTCTGTGACAGTAAAATTGAACAATTCCATTAAGCTGAATAAAGCATAAAACTAAATGATATAAATATGATTTCCATTACACAATATTAGGGTAGATGTAAATGCTTACAACAAATAGGGTGTAAAAAGAACGCTAATTTTTTTCCACGTAAATTTTAGTGGCAAATTCAACTTTAGGTTAATTATGATATACAAAGTCAAACATGCATTGCAATCTTAAACTCACTATACAGCAGTGAAAAAGAAGACAATTCAATTGACAACAAAAATTAGCTAGTAGAATCCAAACACAAGCATATTGACAGTTATGATATCCCTTCCAGATAAAGAAACACTACCAACCTGCAGATCAAACTCAATGTCCAGAGGTATTGAACCTTTGCTGATAATGTATCGTTGGAAGTATATTAAGAATCTATCAAGCTTCCTTTTTGAAGAACCTCTACCAAAGTAGTGCCCACATGTCTGAAGAAGGGTTATGATCATTCTGATGCGGAAACAATCCTCTGGCGGATCCAGTTCATCTTGCTTCATATCAAAAAAATAATATTAAATTTGTTATTAGGAGTTGTAACAAGCAGAATGGAAAGCATGTAATCTAGTAGTAATGAAATGAAGTGGTAAGTATTAAAACAAATACTATGGATGAGCATCTTCTTAAGGATTTAGATTGACTCCAGATTTTTACAACTTGATTGTAATAGTCTCAACTAATCTAAACTAAGGCAACTCCAGTACCCCACTGTGAAGCACAGAGTGTGGTATCATTGTCTGGTACACCAGGTCTTATACCATAACCATGGACCCTGCAAGCTTATGTGTCCAACTCTTTTCTGAGCATGACTCTGATATCATAGACCAAAATGTCTCTCAAACCAAAGGGTACTTCAATACCATACTCTTATCCAGCATATGAATGTATCTAAAGTTTACTATCACTCCTCAAGAAATCTCCATGCATCATAGAACATATTTTAACAGAAACACCACTAAGGCCATCTAGAACATAATATCACATATCCCATGTTACAAGTGATAAGATTAATTCAAGAAGCCAAACAAAACGGAAAAATCAACATATTTTAACAGAAACACAACTAAATCCATCTATAACATAATAACACATATCCCATGTTATAAGTTGGAAGATTAATTCAAGAAGGCAAATATAATGGAAATCTACATAGTTCCGTACTTAACTATGGTAATGTCACATTAGAAATAAGTTGTTTGTGTGATTTTGCATATAAGAAATTGTTTGCCAAAATAATATAACAAGAAACTGTGTTTTTCAAGAATACTACAGCGAAGCTAGTACATAATATGTAGAAGAAAAATCATCAAATATTGAAATATAATAATGGCAGCAGTCTGTCTGACGTCTCCTACCTCTTGCAGCATATTCAAAATGCTTGTCAAGTTTAGATACATCTGAGGTAAGTTCAGATACATATTTTAAGGCTGCCTTCGCAAGAAAGAAAGGAGTTGGGAGTGTAATAAGAATACACAAGCTGACTACTAAGTTCTGATTAATTCAGTTTGAGTATCGAGTTTCGGCAAATACAAATCAATGCATATTCATGGAGCAATATGCTGCCACCACAATCAGAAAAAACTTTTGGTAGATATAGAATATCAAAAGCAATAAGATCCAGCCTGTCAAAAAATAAAATACAATAGAATCCGTGAAAAGCTCGGTATGAATCAATAGTAAAACTCAGGACAAAGTGAACTGGATTTTCTGCAACTAAGTTCAAATTCGAGGTCATACAAATAAATAAAGTTACAAGAACACCTTCATCCTCAGATTTATCTATTAAAGCACCAAAAAGCTTCCGCCACAAACTTATTAAAAACCAAATTTTTTACGAAAAACAGAATGGATGTGTTTCTACTTTAAAATTCAGTGAGTTCTATATCCAGCATCAACAATTTCATTGAGTGAATGAGTGACCTACAGATGGAGTCAGCTGTAGAACCTCCTAAACTAGATATTGGAGAAGCAGCAGAAACCTTTTGTGATCTGAAAAATGCAGAGGAAAGCTCCAGTAATTCCATAAATAAGTTCAATTAGTAGAGCTTCTGAGTAAGTAGACATAGGTTATACGACAAACAAGGTCAAACACATCATAGATGTCAGGTAGTTCACTAATACAGTTTGTTTAATACTTCCTGTCTTTTCTTTATTTCTATAAGTGACAAAATGCACTGCCTGGCCTAGCCTCCTCTTTGATGGTCACCACAGGTTGTAATTGATAATGATAACTACAACAAGAGTCAATTTTTTGCTCCACTACACCAAGTGCTACAAAAATACTAATTTATTGAATACACTAAACAACATGCAGTCATACCTCCGGTGTCCCATGGCCAAAAATGAGAATCAGGTAAAGTGTCTCAAAAATCAAGGAGGAATCTATATGTTCATAGTTGTAAAGCTCCCCTAAGAACCTCATATGTGCTATGCGTCGCTGCTGCATTCCATAGTCGTTAAGCTCTAGACCCAGCCTAATCTCTTCCAGAACCTGAAAAAGTCAAGATACCAATTCTTATCACATGAGAAACAACATTTTAGTGTAATACAACCAACTGATATAACTGAAAGAATTTGAACTTACAATCGAAACCACAAGTCAAACAAACAACAGGCTTGAACAGAAACTTGAATAAAATAAACACAAGAAATGGCACCATTTAAGAAGTAAACCAAGTGATGAAAGTTATATTGAAAAACTAAAAGGAACAATATACACCAATTCTAAACCTAAGACAGCCATTTGTTTCATGAAATGCATCATGGTATTGTTGAAATCCTCTAAATAGAATTTCTCAAAGAGACAACTTAAGCTGCAATGATTGGAATAGGGAAAAACTTCAAAAGGGAAAACTGGTATGGTTTATAAAGGTCAAGATGATTTTCGTTCACCTTAAGCATAAGTTAAGTTTAGAAAGTTCGAGATCATTTTTTTTTTTGGATAAGGAATGAGAGAGTTCAAGATCATATTATAGGAAACACATTAACTACCAATAAAAGTCCAAGATAATAGGGACAACCTCATCAACAACTGCTACTGCAAATTCATCATGGTATCGACTCAGACCAGCAGTCAGTGAAGCAATAAGGTGAACTTGGCTGTACTTTCCCTTGTGAACCTTCATAAAGCATTTTAAGAGGTATGGTTCACATTCACTCCAAGGTAACTTCCGCAGCTGCCTCAGAACATGCTCGATAGAGGATTTATCAAGATCAGAGAAGAGCAATTTTCTGATATACTGCAGAATAAAAAGACATTGAGAAGTTAAACAATCTGATGCTAAAAAAGAGTCACATAACTGTCACATAAAGCTTACTTAAAAATATAAGTTTTTCTATACCTGATGCAATGGAGGACGGACTTTAGAGACTCTAGCAGATCTTTCAGGTGGCTTGCATAGATAGTAAGCATTTTCCACAAGTGTACTATGACGAGGATCCAAGTTTTTAACATTCTTCAATCGCATTAATATCTCTAACATATTTGCCATCCGAATTGTAGTTTCAGGAGATCGATAAAGAAAACGACCACATGTCTCAAGAAGGTTGCATGCAACATCAATGTTGTGATGAGTGAAATCATCTAAACAAGCCTGCTCAAGAGAGATCTCATGAGCAAATACTGATAATAATTTGGCATAAGTATGATCTTCTAATTGAAAATAACAGATGTCAAAATCTACAAAATCTAAAACCAAACATGAAAGAGATGAGATTAACTGTAAGACTAAATAAGGTAGGGAACAGTTAAATCAGAAAGCATAAAAAATAAGTGTAAAGTATCTTCTTACATTTGTCCAAACATAGCAGTATGGAAAAGATCCAATGACGAAAACATCATATTGATAGCCAATAGGCACTATCTTACCTTTAAACAACTAAAGACGAGACCTGCTGGGGCAATTCTGAACTTGCAGAGTTCTCCAATAAACCTTATGTTCCTAATCTTAGTTTCAATGTTCATTTGATCCTGAAACATTTTTAAAAGTAAAAAACAGATTACAGAAATAGAGAAGGGGATCCTAGTGAAATTATGAGGAACTCAGAGAATCCACAAGTATTTTTGTGTTGTTGTGCTGAAGGGAAAGATTGCTTGATAAGGGCTTTTTTTTTTTAGTGTAAAGAGATGACTAATTATCGATTACAAAACAGACCTTCTTGCTTATCAAGTAGTTGAACTCATCCTCCAAATTCTGCAGAAGCATAGAAGACACATCCTTCATACAGGTGGACAGTGTGGCTACCATGCGAGAATAATAAGGCAGTAGCTCCAAGGAAGTTCTAGGAACATTGAACAATGCCCGCACAAGCCTTTTTCGATTTGATTTTGAATTTAAGTAACAAAACTCCACCTGTAATGGAGAGAAAAGGGCTCCAGGTAAGAAGACCCATGATCACAAAAATAAACAAAACACGCAAGCCAAATGAGAACAATAGTGATTACAGTCAACTGATCAATCAGGTCACGGCTAACACAACCAGGAAGCCTCTGTAAAAGCGCATCTAAGTTTGTTCCTTCAACGCCCTTAAGTTTCTCTTTCTCGTTTTCTCCTTTTCTTTCAACATCTTTTTCTTTTCCTTTCTCTTTTTCTAAGTCTTTTGTCTTCTCTCTCTCTTTGTCGTCTTTCTCCTTCCCTTTCTCATCAGCTTTCCCTTCCAGCGAAGCTTCAGAGTCTACAGAATGCTCAGCAGGTTCTTCAACAGTGACATGAGTCACATGACCTTGGTCTGGATCAGGTGCTGATTCCTAAACACAATAAGTCTTTAGTAAGTTAAACACACAAAAAACATAAGATATGCAATCGACTCACATGATGAAATATGAGAAATAAGCAACTAGAGTCTTAACACCTAAGATAGGTCTATCGTGAATCATGAGTAAATCATTCCAAAATTTGCAACGGGCTTTGGTAGATAATCTTTCTTTCATGACAAGAATAAATGTCATTGAGAAGGCCTCGTTGTTTCACCCGGTTTCTTTTTCTCATCTAGTCTCAGTCTCATAAGAAAAGAAAGGAAAGAAAGCAAACAATAGAAGGCCAAAGGGACCTATTCAGAAGCAAATAAAAAGAATGAGACAAGCTACTTGATCTCCATTACGACCAAAGCTACTTAATCAATAAACAAATTCATCAAAAACAGCCCTCTGTCATTGAGAAGGCCTCGTTGTTTCACCCTGTTTCTTTTTCTCATCTAGTCTCAATCTCATAAAAAAAGAAAGGAAAGAAAGCAAACAATAGAAGGCCAAAGGGACCTATTCAGAAGCAAATAAAAAGAATGAAACAAGCTACTTGATCTTCATTACGACCAAAGCTACTTAATCAATAAACAAATTCATCAAAACAGCCCTCTACATCCTCCAAGTACATTGTCTCTCTCCCACTGTTAAGTTTGATTGCTAAGCTCCTTCTACAGGCCCCAACAAACCAGAACAGGAACATTCTTCATAAAGAAACATAATAAGGAATCCCAACACAAACTCCATAAATGATATCTATTGACAAACTAAGCATGCCAAGGTCCAACTAGGCTCAAAAGTTCAAACAGAATAACGGAATATGTGAACATCAATAGTCACATAATAGTTAATGGGAATTGATTAATTGACTCCAAAATAGACTTCACATATGGAAAAATAATAATAATAATAAAATAAAATAAATTATTAAACATAGACATGGCAACATAAGATGAGGGTAATATCCGACCACTGCAATAACATGCCAAACAAAAAAAGGTAGCAGGAGATGAACAAAAAAAGAGAAAACGTTAACAAGATAAAAGTCACTGCTTCCTTACAGTTGGTTGCTCTTGAGTCTTAGCAGATTGTTCGGAAATCTTAGGCTCTGCTTCTCCCAATAACACAGCAGGAACAAACGCTCTGTAAAGTATATAATGGATACAAACATTTTAATAATGAAAAGATAAAACAAATTTATTTATAATAACGGCTTTCATATTAGTTCACCAACAGTAATGTTTCAAAACGTCTACCCCACATTGATCAATTAATCAAGATTATCCTACCAAAATCAAACCTGAGATCAGGTAAGCATTCATAGAAAGCCCTTGTGTCTTCATCATCCCACACAGGTTCAAGAACAGAAGATTCTTTTCCTGCAGCAGGAGATGATGCATCCTCCCCAGTAGTAACCCTGGTTGTGTGCCCATCCTCTGGCATTACAGGAGGTTGCATATCAATTGCTTCTGCTAAACTGTAAAAAGAGTTAGAAAGAATGAGAAGCAAATTAATAAAATCAAGAAGAAGCTATGTCCTGAAGAATTGAAATCTATCGTGTCGTCCAGATGGCCTATAAACCACCAATTTTTTATTTGCTTTTCACATTTCAAAAAATAAAATGACAATAGGAATAGCATCCCAGTTGCATCTACTAAGTTCACAATTGTCTACTTCAATGACAAAATAAACTTAAATCGACATGTTCTTAGGTACAAGGACCATAACTAACACAGCTAAAAAAGGAAACACAAACAAGCAAGGGAAACAAGTGAAAAACTGGAAGAGAACATTGGTGGCATGGCAAAGCAAAACCATACAAAATAAGTTCACAGCATAAGCATGCCCATATCTTAGTTACTGTCAATTGATGAATAGATTACTCAGCAGTGGACCACAACCAGCCAGGAAGCTTTTGTATTGCTATACGATCAAGCCAAAGCATAAAACATGCCACATGTTTTTGGCTTTTTATTGATAAGAAGATAGGCCACGATTAGAGTAGTCATTGTGTAACCTGGTGGTCACAGGTTCAAGTCGTGGAAACAACCTCCTGTGACTAGTAAGGCAGCATATAATAGATCCAAATGATCCGAACCCCACGTAGGCAAAAGCATCTTGCACAAGGCTGCCCTTTTTATTATTGACAAGATCACAAGAAAATAAAAGAAGGGTGGCCTTGCGTTGCTCAGGCATCATAGTAACACCTTGGAAACATTTTTTTTTTGAAAAGAAACAAGTATAAGTATTGTATTAACTGTGAAGTATGTACATCAAAACGCATAATCAGCAGAAAACTCTTCTGTTCAATCTGTAATAAAACGATGGAAAAACAGAGAGCTAGAGCAAGAACGTAATGAATAAAAAATACTTCATTTTCATCTACTCTGTTACAAGCTGTAGTTTATATATATATACAAGGAGGGAAAATAACTAACTATCGCTGTTAACCCAGTACAGCAACTACCCCTGTTAACTCAATACAGCAATACAGTTCACTGTTAAGTAATTAACTAACTAAGGTTCAACTTAGCTAATTAACTAAGTAATTGTACAGTATCACCATCACCAAAGCATTTGATAGTACATGTATGATCTATGCCTTCATAGATGTGATAAGACAGTGCCAATGAGTCTTCACATTATGGATAGTTTACTTAATCTCTAATATGATTGCGTTGTATAATAGTTGGCCTTTGAGAAGTAAAGTAATGCCTTTGACACAAATAAGATTCTTGCAGCTGAAAAAAGACATTGGGAATAAGGTTTTGTTTGTTGCTGTTATTGAATCTTATGTAATTTAGATTTTGTTATGAGCAGAAAAAAAAAATGTCATAGAAATCAGTAAGCACAAGAATTAAGTACTCTTGAAAGTCATATAAACAGTACAGCAGTAAATTTATTTCCCAACTTGATTCTGAAGAAAGAAAAACAGAAAAATATAAATAATATCTCCCTTGAGGCCACTTCAGTGTACTGGTACAAATTCACACTTGGGACTAGGGACATGTACCTAGCATACAAACAATTTGTAAAAGAGTGAAATGCTCAATTTTAAAAACATTACAATGAAGTCTGGAATGAGTTCATTCTAAAACAAAATCTCATCTACAAGTACCCTTGGGCATAGTTGTTAAAATCTTCAATTGAAATTGAATCGTATGGGAGCTTGGGGATTGAATCATTCTTTGAACTTAATAAATCATAAGATTCATATACGGCATACATCATATGAATCATTTCCATACGCATGCACGCATAGACCAAGATTTAGAGACATAAAATTTAATTTATTATCTCATTAACAGTCCATTTGTTCAAAATAGGTTTCTTTGCTAAGGAGATCATCTTTACAAAATTCACTATGAGATTCACATAATTTGAATTAGGATTTCCGTCAAGCACTTCATTTTTTCCACCCACAATAGCAAAAGACGGCCAAGAATGATAATAACAATTCCAACACTTTGACTATCTAGAGCATGGTAGAACATCTTCTCACATTCACTGAGAGAGTTTCCCTACATTCATAGGAAACTGCCTATATGAAAAAAATTATGTATTTTTACCAGAATTCTGTATCAATCAAACCATGATTGTTTCAAATCCAAACATGCAATAGAATATAACTTTTTGTATCAACTGATGAGGAAACCATTTTGAATAAAGAAACCTACACCGCAAACAAAAAGGATTAGTAAGGCAACATACAATGCCACACCACGAAATAAATGGTCATAAGATTTCCGCAGCTTTTCGTATGAAGTCGCATTTTCATCACTGAGCTCCCCTTTAGCATTAAAAATCTTAGCATTTTCATATTCCATATGACGAAGTGACTGTTCAATAAAAAAATCAGTCAGTTGATAGTGTCCCGATCTAATCAGTTAAAATGCAGAGGGAAATTAAAATTTATGAGAAAGTAAAAAAAACACATTAGAAAGGATAAGATTATTCAAAAAGACAATTAACAATAAAGAAGAGATAAAATGATACAAACACATCCAGAATTGAATTCTTCAGCAAAGAGGAAAATGTATTACGGAAGAACAATTCTTACAGTATGCTCAGACTGAAGAAGCTCCACAGCAGCATCATAGTATGTGCAAAATGCCTTTCTGAAGATTTTCTTCTGATCTGCTGTGATATTAAGGCCCTTGAAAAACTGCAAATATATGTTGCCAGAAAACCATCACTTAAAATGCATATGATAAAGGAGGGAAGATAAAGAAGAACAAGGAAAAAATAACTGTCATGATCCATGAAAAATCTCACAAACAAACATAAATATGGTCTAAAAATTCGCCGAAATTCGGTGAATTTTTTCGGTTTTTTTACCATCGAAGTGCAAAGTGAGATGTAAAATAAAAAATGCAAAAATTCGCTAAATAATTCGATAAACTTCGACAACTTCGATGAAATTCGATAAACTTCGACAAAAGTTTAGTTTTTCAATAAAAAATGCAAAAATTCGAGCAAAAATTCGATAAAATTCGATGAAATTAGACAGAGAAGTAAAAAAGATGTTACTTCATCAATAAAAAACAAAAAAACACTAATAATTATGTATTATTTTCAACTTCATCAACCAACAGAGCAATATAAATTTTAAAAAATAATTTAACAAGTTAACAAATTATGTAGTTTATGGGATATGCTTTACCAAAAAAAAGAAGAAAAGAAGCAAAATAAATTAATAGTTAAAGTCGAAATAAGATAAAAACTTAAAAATAAATTAAAAGATTTCCTAAAGTTATCTTTTTTTAGTTAACTCTTATAAAACAAGATTAATAAACAACACATTCAAATAATAAACTAATAAATTAAGCATGATAGAATTCAAACTAGTAAAGTATATGGTCGAGAAGCAAGCCACCACAAAATTAAATATCAAAATAAAGAAAACAAATTAAGACCAAAAGCCGTCATTCAAATTCATCAACTCACTTAACAAGATTGATTTTGTTAGGTCGCTTATTAATATTTTTATGTATTAAAAGTGTCTATTTATATTAGTTTTTAGCTTATACTACAATAAATTTAGATATTTAAGCATATATGCAAAAATTCTCTAAACTTCTCTAATTTAGCAAATTTTTACAAAAATTCTCCATGTCGAATTAAACTTCTCCGAATTAATTCTGATTTTTGAAGGTCGAAGTTTAGGGCGAAATCGAAATTTCGTACCTTGAACATAAATGGCAGGATCTCATAATAGAAACAGCTTGCAGCCAATCAGAGCTTTGGAACATAAATAAATTAATGAATACTTCAGTTTACAAAATTGCAACCACTTCAGTACCTCCTCTGGGCTAGATCAATTGAATATGTTGTTTTGTGTGTGTGTGTGGGTGTGGTGGGTGGGGGTGGGGTGGGGCGGGGGGGATATCTACAATCACATCCAAATGCATTTGATAATGCGGGTAGAACTGCAGTATAAAGAACAAAAGGAAAAAATGATGAAAAGACAATAATCATAAAGAAAGGGGGAAAGAAGCAAGACTAGAAATCCAGATAGAATAAAATAATACTCCTGTTTGGATTTCTTATGCGTGCTCATTAGATATATCTTGAACAAGTTCAATTCTATTGGGCATATAAGCAAAATGTTAAATAAGTGCTGAATTTTTGTAAGCAAGCAACTACAGACATTACCTCTTCATGAATTTCTTGGCCTGATGGTGGAAGTCCAAGGAAAATTCTTCCTTGTCGAGCAAAACTGGAAAGAAGGGACAAATTCGTCTGAGTTGTTTCTCGATCCTTCAAATGTTCTACACTTGTGAGATCCTTAATAATGTTAACAAAAATGCTAGCATCTTCTAGAACTCCCACAAAATAAAGTTCCAGAAGAAGTTTCAAAGTACTGCGCTTCTTCATGGCCTTTGAGTTCCTATCAGCATCCAAGTCATCCCCGGATTTTCCAGGAAAGAAGATTTTCAAAAGACCCTGAAGCAGACTTGGAGAGAAATCTTTGTATCTCTGATGAAGCAATGAGCATATCTATATAAAAGAGAAATGTAAATAAAAGTAAAACAATGATGAAACTTTTAGACCTAACACTAAATATATTACTTGAGGTTAATGAAACAACTAATTAATAATATTAATTCCAAAAAATAACGTGGATCATTGTAACAACATAGACATATTTTGCCAGTATCACAAAATGTAGATGAAAATCTTCGAAAAAACAGTTTCTAACCAGTATGATTTAGAAGCTGTATCAAAACAGAAATTTATGTTCCTCAAGAGAGATTAAAGAAAGGAATGCATTTAAATACTACGGAACTATCCCCAACTAATTTATTTTTGGTACCATACCATACAGGAAATACTTCAAGCAGTGGGGTGGGACAGCTCAATAACGATAATAGGCATTTGACTAGACCACATTTGCTAAAAGCCAAAAATAATTGATTGCAACATTCACAATTATCCAAGTATCCAACAAATACTTACAACTCCAAAAATGAAGTATTGTTGATCCAACCTGTCAGCTGGAGCTGGTGGATGTTTTGCCCAAGTCATCATGTTATTATCAAAACCACTAGGTTGTCAATGCAAACAGACGAGCCTAGCAGAGATGAAGATCGGCAGAATGCTAAATATGATCTTGTTAGGTGGGATTGCTCAAATTTAAAATGATGGCTTTAAGTCTTGATCTATTTTCAGCGTCTTGGTTTGCTCTTAGACTATATAATTTGCTACCTTGGCAGTCCACCTTGCTTAATTTATCAACTTATATTAAATTGTATTGCCTTTTGCTCTTGTTCTGTAAGTTGTTAAAAATTAAAGGTTATCGCTATGGAAGCTGTTTTAGTTTTTTTTTTTTTTTTCAGTGCTTTCTTTCTTTCTTTCTTTTTTCATAGTCGGCATACTTTATACAATAACATAATTTGCTAGCTTGCTAGTAGACTATCATATTTTTTATCATGCTAAGTGAATTGAGAAATAAAAACAGCGTATGGCTTCTAGTAACTCTTCTACTTTTTTACTCGTGATATGTTTCAAATCTCAAACTTTCTTTCTTTCTTTCTTTTATTTATTTTTTTTCTTTCCATGGTTGGTTAGCAAACCGCAACCTTGCATAATTTGCTAACTTGCTATTAGAATGCATTGCTTTGTGTGTGTGTGTGCGTGTGTTTCTATTTATTTATTTATTTTAGTGGGATGATAAAACATAATCAGTTGTCTCGATTGTAGTGTGTTTTCATCCTATTGTGCCAATTGATGGAAATTACACATGGTTGCTTTTGGTATTGGTCTCTTTATAGGTTTTTTTTTTTTTTTTAACCTGGGTATTCGGGCCAGCTTGCGCACCTGACTAATCCCAGGGAGGTGCAAGTCCCTAGCCCGCAAAGGGGGCACCACCTGAAACCCCGGGAAAATCCTCATTCGGGCTCATACACCTTGGAATGGCGATAGGGGAATGGATCCTGAGACCTCAACCAAGTAAAGACTTGGGCACGCCCCGAACAACCACTCTGCCACACCAGATTTCGGTCTTATTATAGGGTTTATGAGTTTTTCATTATTTGTTTTAATGTTTTTTTCCTCTTTCTTTCTTCGTCATGTTTAGGCACAATTTTGTAACTTGATATTTAAGTTATGCTTTTTGATCCTGCTATGCTATGTTACATGGACTCAAGTATGGGCATCAGATATAGGTACATATCTAAAGGTCGGACTTGTTCATTTTCAAATCATGGGATACAAGGACTCGGTTAAAAAGTGTCCAAAAATTTGGATTTGGGTACTTGGACAAATTATGTTCATTACTAAACCTATATTTTATTTTCTTCTTTCGATTTTTTTTAGTTCTATTTAATCGTTTATTTTCCTTTTTCCACCTTCTTAGTAAATCATCACTCATGAGTCATTCTCTTCAATTCAACTTTCTCTTCTTTCTTTGGGGAATCTAAATGGCAGTATTCCAAAATTTTAAGTATAGGACACATATCTTATATCCATGTTAGTACCATAAAGTGTCAACATAAGTACGTTTGGCGAAAGTAAAGAGTTCAAGTAACATAGCCATTATGTGAATTGAGGAAATCAGAAAATCTCAAGTTCTTTATCGAGTTTTTGCATTTTATATTTGAAAATTTAAACTTTTATTAATTTTGTTGATTTTTTGTATTTTTGAAATTATCTTTGCTCTCTAACTTGCCAAGTGGAACATTGGCAAACCTCATAAAAAATTAGATGAGTTTTGTTGATTTGTTATACCTTGTGTTGGTGCAAAATTAAACCAACACCAAATAATAAGAATGAACTTACTCGAACTGGACTAGATCTACCATCAAGTTGTCAACTAGGAGCCTCAAACCTATAGACAAAGAGAAGAAGAAGAACAACTATCGCTCAGAACACCGATGTGATATTGGCTTAAGACCCTTTAAGGCTTTAATGCTTAAGTCAGAGCTAAGCTCTCTAAACAGTATAACAAGTACATATTTGTTGTAGCATTAAATGACTTACCTTTTTTGGAGGAAATTAGAGGTATTTATACTAGAGGGTCCATGGCTAAATGACGCCCCTTGCCATGCTTTGGGGGTGGTCCCACATAAGTGCTTGACAGTTGTCATTTGGTTGTTTGTAACTCGGGTCAGTATTACTGATCTAGTACACTTCAATCCTTCCACTAAAGTCATGTTTCTTAGAATCTTAGGTCACCAATAGCTCAAAAACATGAGCATATACTGAGCTATCATCCTTCCCAAATAATCATTGATAGCTCAACTTTGTGGTCAAAAGGACAAGCACATACCAAGTTGTCTTTTACGAATATTATCCTCTGTAACATCATGAGCTCAATTTTGCACTAAGCTATCGGTACTTGCAAATATCTTGTTAAAGATAGCGATACATGGTCAATATCTCATCAAACACCGAGCTATCGATGTTTTCAAATGTAGAGGACGACTCATGACTCCAAGATCAAGGAATAGCATGAAATCTTAAAATGGAGAGGTCGTCTCAAGGAGCATGTTAGGGGGCAAAATCACTGAGAATAGACTACTAAATCAATCGGGGAAATCAGAACAATTTTCTGTGGAGACCTAGAAAAAAGTCAAACACTAGGAAAGTGTATGCTAGGGAAATCCAAGTTAGAGTCCTCATTGTGGAATGCCAACCTGAAAAGTTGCAACGAAGAGCCAACTTAGCCATCACCTTCACTGAGGATGAAGCTCGCACCATACACAACCCTCATTTAGACGCTCTGGTGGTAGCAATGAACGTAACAAACTACAAAGTTCACGAGATGTTGCTAGACAACGGAAGCTCAACAGACATCTTTTATTGGTTGGCCTTTGAGAAGTTAGAGTTAGAGAGAAGTCTGCTTACTCCCATCGATGCACCTATGATGGGATTCACAGGTGACGAGGCCATGCCCAAGGCGCATCGCTCTTTCAATCACAACAAGAGATGAGGAGAATCAAATAGCAACCATAGTGAGCTTCCTAGTCGTGAAGTATTTGTAGCCTTACAACACCATTAGAGGTTGACCTCTCTTGAACATACTAAAAGCCATTGTGTCCACCTACCACCTAGCTCTAAAATTCTCAATCGAGTAGGGGGCCAGAGCGGTGAGAGGTAGCCAAAAAGAGCCAAGAGAGTGTTATGCGACAACCATGAAAGGAAAGAAAGGTAAGACTAAAGTGTTTGACGTCAAGGATGATGAGTTGATGCATCTAAAGGTATCGTAGTCTTGAGGTACTGATCAAAAAGTGCACAATGGTCATGACCTTGACCAAAGAGAAGGAGTTCCTAACCTCGAGTTGTAAGAATAGTGGAAGGAGGTCCAAATCACATGGTCCCATGTGATCTTGGAAGCATGAGCTTGGAATAAAGAGCAACCCTCCCAAATTCGAAAACACCGATAGCTCGGTGTTTGATGTGATACTGGTCATGTGTCATCATCTTTAACGAGATATTCACAAGTACAAATAGCCTAGTGCCTAATGTTATTGCTAAACTAAACTCATGATGTTACTAAAGATAATATTCGTAAAAGACGATAACTCGGTATATAAGCACCCTTCCAACCGCAGAGCTAAGCAATCGAGGATTATTCAAGAAGGACGATAGCTCGGTATATTCCAATTGTACCGAGCACCAAGTCAAGCTATTAGTGAACGAAGAAACATGACTCCTGTGGAAGGGTCAAAGTATACCAAGTTAGTAGTATCAACTTGAGCCGCAAATAGCCAAATGACAGTTGTCAAGCACTCATATTAGACCACCCATAGTACATGGCAAGGTGCCACGTGTCTCGCCATGTGGCCATAGACCCTAAAATATAAATACCTCCAATTTCCTCCAAAAAAGATAAGTCATTTAATGCTACAAAGCATACATACATACTTTATTGTTTAGACTGCTCAATTTTGACTAAAGCACTGAAAGGTTTTAGGCCGACTCCACACCAAGGTCCCTCACAATAGCTATTCTTCTTCTTTCTTTCTATAAGTCTAAGGCTCCTAACTGACAGTGTAGTGGTAAATCCAACTCCAGTTCCAATCAGTTTATCATTATTACTTGGTGTTGGTAAAATCTTGCACCAACGCCTTGGTGTGCACAAGGTAGTAACCTATTCCTCTATCGCATTAGGATGCCCTTCCTTATCCAATATCTTCCTTGGTGAATGGGATCTAAGTATCCAAGATTGTTCTCCCTTACAGATGCAAGAAGAAATTGGAAGTGGTCTTCAAAGCTGATTTCGCCAAGGCATACGACACAATGAACTGAAACTTTCTGGATTACGTGATGAAGATTAAAGGAATGGGCAGTAGATGGAGAATGTGGATCAACGGATGCTTGAGATCAGTCACATACTCGGTTATGGTGAATGGAAAGCCTCAGGGTAAATTTTCTGGGAAACGAGGTTTGAGACAAGGAGACCCCCTCTCTCCCTTTTTATTCACTTTGGTAGCAGACGTTCTCAGTAGATTGATGAGCAGGGCATGTGAGTGTGCTCTAGTAAAGGGCTTTCAAGTGGGCAGGGAGAAGGTAGAGATATCACATCTTCGGTACGCAGACGATACGCTTTTCTTACTACATGGTACTGAAGATAATGTTTTATCAACAATTCAGATACTACTTTGCTTCTGCAATATGTCGGGTCTGAAGGTGAATTTGGCTAAGTGTCAAGTGGTGGGTATCAACGTTAACAGTGGAATCCTTGCTTCTTTGGTAGATAAGATAGGATGCTCAATGGGTTCATGGCCACTTAATTACCACGGGTTGCCATTGGGAGACAATTCTTTAGCGACTAAGTTCTAGGAATCGGTGCTAGCTAAGATACCAAAAAGACTAGATGGGTGGAAGAGGTGTTGCCTATCTAAAGGCAGAAGGTTGGCGTTAATACGAGCAACTAGGGGTGTAAGCCAACCCGACCGACCCGAACAACCCGACCAAACCGAACAAAACCGATGGGTTGATCTAGGTGTTTGGGTTGGGTTGAGTTCAAAAATCTCATTCCGAACGGTTTGAGTTGGGTCATAGGTTGACACCCTTGAAACCCAACCCAATCCGAACCGAACCTAATATTAACCCTTAAATCCCTTATCCCTTAAAGCTACCAAATTGTGAAACTAACGAAACCCCCAAAGTCTTAAACCCAAATTGTAACCTTTTTGTCCTTCTATATAAAACCTCTCAACCCTTCTTCTTCTTTGTTTCTTCTTCTTTTTTATTTGTATTTCTTCTTCTTCTTAGATTTTTTATTTTTATTTTTATTTTTTTCTTCTAAAATCAAGCCATCTTCTTGAAAAAATAAAAAAAATAAAGTCATCTCAATCCCGAATGACCAACCCAACCAAAACTAATTCGAATTGGGTTGGGTTGGGTTAAGGAGTTAGTTTGGTTCAAGTTACAACCCAACCCGTTACACCCCTATGAGCAACCCTCGCAACAATTCCAACATATTTTCTCTCCCTTTTCAAGATACCTCACGGGGTGGCCATGGAGACAGAAAAAAGAATGCATTCATTTTTATGGAAAGGTGTGAACATAGAGAATGATTGTCACTTAGTTAATTGGAAAGTGGTTCAGATGCCAATGTGCAAAGGGGATCTATAATCTAGATAAGAGGAATGTGGCTCTTGTAGCTAAATGGCTATGGAGACTGACGCAAGATAAAGATTCATTATGGTCAAGGGTGATTAGGAGTATCCATGGAAAGTCGAACTCGGGATGGGATATCAGCACTTCACCCTCTATAACCTATAGGAGCCCTTGAAAATTCATTTCTTCTATAATTCCAATCTTCCGCCCCCATATAGTCCCAACGATTGGCAACAGCTTGCCCTTCCAATTTTGGAAGGACGAGTGGTGTGGAGACTTCACCTTGGCTTCTTGTTTCCCTTGACTTTATCAATTATCCTCGTTACACCATCAACCCATAGCTTCCTTTTTCACTCCAAACGAACCTTCCCCAGAATCGTACTGGAATTTTCAATTATCTAGGCCAATCCCATCGAGATCAGCTAGCCATCTAGCTAATTTGTTGTCAGTGTTATCAAATATTTGCTTATCTTCGGATCATGATAGTTTTAGATGGTTTCTACTCTCTTTTGGTGTTTTTTCCTGCAAATCATTTCTTGACATTCTCATAGACAACCCAACCTCCATTGTAGCTCCCTCGACACCCCATTTATGGAATGCTCATGCTCCCTCTAAGGTCAAATTTTTCGGGTGGACTTTGTTATATAAAAAGTTGAACATGGCGAAAATATTGCAAAAAAGATTTCCCTACAAGTATATTTCCCCACACTGCTGCCCATTATGTAAGCTTCAAGGAGAATCTGTAGAGCACTTGTTCATAAATTGTAATGTGGCTAGGGAGATATGTCAGAGGTGGGAGGGCACGTGCGCAGGCTAGTTTTTCAAACTCACGCCTTTTGAGGAACAAGGATCGAAAATTCGATTTCGACTTGACTTCGGTCACTTGAAAATTGGAATTAATTCGGAGAAATTAATTCGACATGGAGAATTTTTGTAAAAATTCGCTAAATTAGAAAAGGTTAGAGATTTTTTGCATATATGCTTAAATATCTAGATTTATTGTAGTATAAGCTAAAAACTAATATAAATAGACATTTTTAATACATAAAAATATCAATAAGTGGCCTAACAAAATCAAACTTGTTAAGTGGGTTAATGAATTTGAAATAGTAGTTTTTGGTCTTAATTCCTTTTCTTTGTTTTGATATTTAATTTTGTGGTGGCTTGTTTCTTGACCATATACTTTGCTAGTTAGGATTCCACCATGCTTAATTTATTAGTTTATTATTTAAATGTATTATTTTTTAATCTTGTTTTATAAGAGTTTAGGGTTTAAGAAACTCTAAACTAAAAGAAGATGACTTTGGGAACTCTTTTAATTTATTTTTAAGTTTTTATCTTATTTCAACTTTATTTATTTATTTATTTATTTGCTTCTTTTCTTCTCTTTTTGGTAAAGCATATCTCATAAACTACATAATTTGTTAGCTTGTTAAATTATTTTTTAAAATTTATATTGCTATATTGGTCGATGAAGTTGAAAATAATACATAATTATTGGTATTTTTTTTGTTTTCTATTGATGAAATAACATTTTTTTTACTTCTCTGTCGAATTTTGTCAGATTTTTGCATTTTTTAATTGAAAAATATAAATTTTATTGAAGTTCATCAAATTTTGTCAAATTTTTTGAATTTTATCGAATTATTTAGGCGAATTTTTGCATTTTTTATTTTACATCCACTTCACACTTCAGTGGTAAAAAAAAAGGGAGGAAAAAATTTGTAGAAGTTCGCAGAATTTCGGGGAATTTTTGAACCATGGTGAGAAATGCATTTCATTGACACAAATCACTTCACTTTCTAGGAGGGTGATGGAGATTTGAAGGGTAATTTCATTGGCAACAATATGGGGTATATGATTGGAGAGAAACGTGAGGGTTTTTCATAATTGGGAGAGAGATCTTTCGGGATTATGGGATGAAATAGTTCTATTGGCGGCGTATTGGGTTGCATCATCGGAACTTGCAAATGGTTTTTCAGTTAGTGATTGGTTTAGGGATGGGAGTTTGTGTATGTTCTGAGTATATTTTTGTTTAGCTCCATCGAGTCCCTCCGGTGTTCATAAATAGTTGTACTTTATATTCTTATTGTTAATAATATTATACTTGTTTCCTCTAAAAAAAAAAAAATGTTCTCCCTTTATAGAAGGTATACTTGTGGATTTAGGGGCATCAATAGAGGGACAACCATTGTTGCTCAAACCGCCACAAGAAATGTTGTTTGTACATTGGTTAATCAGGGTACGCAACAAGTAGAAGTCATGATAAAAGGTCCAAATATCAGAAGGGATGCGTATATTCACAACCACTATGCCATACAATAAATGTCAACCTCCCAAAAAATGAAGATTGTAGAAAGAAGAATTTCAAGAAAAATAAATGATTTGATGATCTGATCTAATAATATTAATATGCTTCAAGGAGAAGTAGAAATATCTATTTGAACAATACAATGGAAGTGTGTTGAATCAAAAACAAACAGTAAGCATCTTTTATTGACATTTTTGTTTTCACTTATAGAAGGTCAAAAACATACAATAGGCATCATTATGGGAGAGAAATGAAATCTTGCTGACTTTTAGAAGTGAAGTAACTGGTAGCCAAAATGAGTTTTCCTTCAATAGGAAGAAGGGACAAAATAACACGTAAGGATGGTAAGATTGTCCTATGAGAAAGCTTAGGAATGAAAAAATAAATAAAAACACAACAAATATATAATTGAGTATCAAGGAGATGAGAATGAAGGTAAATAAGTGACCAAACAAGAGAAGATAATCAATAATAAAATAATTTACAGGAGTCTGGGTGACTTGACTATGTGAGACAAAAACCAAGTACTGCACCTTTGAGGTGTGATGTGGTGCAATTTTTTTCCCCAAAAGTGATATAATGCAAGTTGAAGATATAGGAGAACAAGAATAAATACTAAAAACAAATTAAATTGAAACCGTTAGGAGCGATAGAGGCACTCTCAACCTCACAAAAAATATAATCCAATCTTTGCATCAAAGAGCCACATTTACACAACTCAGTAACTGATCCAAATAGTTTAAACAAGTCTATGTGCTGTTGGCACTGTATCAAATCTGAGCAAAGAGCCCCAGTTGTCCATCAAGCTATAAGAGCAAGGCATAGTTAAAAGGGCACAATACGTTGAAACTTTCATAATCGAAACTCAACTTTTATTTAGAAAAAGACTCGTATTAATGCCACTATAAGCAAGAAAATACCTGAACTGCAGCTTGTATATCTGAAGTCTTCAACTTGGCATCACAGATAGCTGTCACAGCTTCACTAACAAATTTGCTTAAGTTGACACTTTTTAATTCTTCCATTATCCCTTCCTTCTGTTCTTCGTTTATCTGTTTAAGTTTCTTAATGACTGCAGTATTGCGCTTAATGCTGGAATCTAATGTTCTGAGAAAACCTGAGTCTGAAAGAGAATAGCACTTTAATCAGTATTGTGCATCAGTCATCAATTCGCAAATTCAGAATGATACTCCATCCAATTTTTGAATTAAAAAAGCACATTGGCTAAATTTTTTAAAACCTAACTTATGATGTGTAAACAAGATAGAATTCATTGCTCTGCTTTTACATATTATCAAGATCATATGCTTTCTCCACCGTACAAATATAATAAAAGAAACATTAGCTTACAAGATAAGCCAACTTTTCTACACGGGAAGCTCTATCCAAGAATGCAGTATGCACAGAATTCACAAAAAATCATTTCAGAGATTTGGCAAATCGTCAAGCCCACGATGAAGTAACAAAATAATAAAAAGCAATACAATCAGACTGCACCTGAATACAATTTTTCGTTTTTTAGGCCGCGTTTAGTTGGTGATTCGAAAACAAGGATTGAATTCGGAAACAGAAAATTTAGAAAATGACATTTTATCCTTTTTTGGAGAAACAACTTTTTTTTTTAACAAAAAGTTAAAAACCGAAATTATTCAACCAAACACATTTTTAGTGTTTCAGAAACTTGGATACAGAAAATTGTATCAAGATTGCAAACCAAACGAGGCCTTATGTTTTCACTGAGGTATTCCTCCACTTAAAGCAGCAGGGTTCTCCTTGAAGAAAAGTTTGAACTTAAGATTCTTAGCTACTGACATCAATTACTACAACGCTGATACATAACAGAAAACTAAATGAAGGGTCAGTTACTCATTAGAGTTTCCATACTTGAATAGCCACATAGATCAGCTGTCTATCACAAGACAGACTGGTTCAATCTTAGACTGCTGAGAACAACGTGAAACTGGATACAGACTCGTACATAAAGGGCGCACGTTGTAACACATAATAGGCTGCTAGACATAACTACAGCCATTAAGATAATTAGATCTGCAGTAACTCACTATGGACCTAAACTAAGAGTCAACAAGAACAATTTATATCAAACACAATAAACAATTATTGGAAATGCCACCTTTGCGGCACTCAAATAGCAGCGTATCTCTTCTTTTAAACTAAAAACTCTCAGCGTGTTACTGTGTATTTATATTTGACAGATGACAACATCAATAGAACAGATTGAGGATCAAGCGACAAAAATCTTGGGGCGGTCACAATGACCCCAACCTTTTGATTGGCGCAGAAGTACTAAAATTCCCAGTAATAAAGATTTTTAAACATCATGTAGTCCAAGCACCCCCAAACTTCAGTGAAGTTTAATACTTTAAAAGCAATAAACCAAGCCAGTAGCAACTCATAAGACAACTTTCCTAGGTGCAAAGTTGCAAACTGATTTAGCACTGCACTAACCATGAAAAAAGACGCCATTCCCAATACTTGTTTCAATCTAAAATCGTGCAAACAGCAAAGATGCATGCATAATATTCATGGCTGAAAGAGTTCAGTAAAGAACATTGTTATGTGATAAGTCATCTTGATTTTTTAAGCCACACAACCGGGACCAGGACCACTTAAACAACGTAAATAAGTGACTCGCTTATATAAAACACCCAAAAGAAGTACCAACTGTCACTGGTCGGGTTAACAAGATATTGACATTTCAAAGGAACATCAGATCCAATAGAAGGATCTTTTCTCTTCAGATGGAATATACACCAAAGCATTATTTTGCCCTCAATGATTCGATTTTGATCCCGCAAAAAGATTTAATTTTTTTAAAAATGATATTAACCAATTTTTCAACAATAAGAAGCAATAATTCTAATTTTTGAAGTGACAACACTGATTAAACTTCATAAACGCGTACACATCTCTCCGATTATTGCACGAGAAGACCGATAAAAATAGAAACAAATCGTTGATTAAACAAATAACTGTAAATTGCCGTGCAGTAGTATTTAGGACTACAAGTAAGCTTGTTTCAGTGTTTACCAACCTGGCCTTTCGGGATTCAAGTTACTTTGTCGCAAAGCCATCTTAGCTTCTATTGATTTTTTAAATTCCTCCAAACGAGCAGCAGTCTCCTGCAACAAAAGATCATTTTGACGTAAGCACCACCACACATGAAACCTATGAAACTCGAGAAATAGATGCATAGTATAAAAGCCTTAAATGCCGTACCTCGTCGTCTCGTTTACCGTGATGCTCACCGATAGCACGGGATTCATCTTCAGGATGATCCATCTCTCCCGAATAATTACCACCAAACTAACAAGAAACCCACAGTTACAGAAGAAATTAAACCCAGAAAAATTGAAGTGGTAGTAGAAATAACTTGTATTTGGAATTCGATTGAGAATAATTAGCCGAACTGATTCAGAGTAATTAGGTTATGCAAAAGGAGATTCAAATGAAAACTTACTCAAATAACTAGAAATCGAAAGGGCAAATTCTTAACTCGTTGCTTTACGCAGATGGGGATTGTTTCCTTTACTTGCTGTAATCAGTTAGAAATTGAGCCGTTGGGTTCGAGAATTAGGGTTCGAGCCTCAACGGCCTCTGTTTTCTTTTTTGGTTTCACCTTTTTAAATCCGCAGCGAAGAAATTACTCCCTCGATGGCGTTGGGAATAAGTACGATTTCTGTTCCCCTCTTTATTGTTTTTACTCCAGGGAGAATATTGCAATTTGAGGTCATAAAATAATCCAAGGATGTTAACTAATTAAAATAATGTATTATTTTCGTTATATATACTAGTCTTAATCACGTGTGTTGCAAGTGAATAGGAAAGGCTGAAAACTATCAAATAAAAAATAAAAGGGGATGACAAAAAATAATTATTCTTAAAATAAGTCTTATATTTATTAATATTATAAAAAAAAAATTAGCATCTTATTACTAAGTTACTTATAAGTAAATTTTTTTATACAAATTTATTTGACAATTTTATATTAAAAAATAATAAATAATTTAATAATTTTTAGTAAAAGTAGCATTTATGATTTAAGAAATTTTAGGTTTATAAATAGTATAGACAATTTCATTGGACCAATGTATGTGGAGCAGTTCAATGGAGATTTTTAATGAACATCCAGCTAAATAAAAACAACAAAACGTGATTGTTGTTTGAATTTGATGATTGATTAATTAATGAAACAAAACTCAGTTAAGTCAGACTGAAAAAAAAAAAGAAAACAAAATTAACCTAACCACCCAACCTGGTAGACCCTTAAACCTAATCTAATCCAATTCAACAACTTGGGATGAATTTGGGTTGGATTGGTAAGCTTATTCTATAAAATTGTATAATCTTATCTTATTAACACATTCTAGGGCTTGAAGAGGTGACATGTGACACTACTTAAAATCTCTTTTACTTAAGTACAAACTAAAAATGTTTATTTATTTATTTATTTATAATTTTTTTATGACACCTTACGAGTATGAAACTAATCCTTATTTGAGGCAGGTGCGAGCCAACCACTTGTTGGTCTAAAAACGTTTATTTTCTCACTTGCAATGAAATGACCGTGACCCAAATTTCTTATTTTTTAAAATTATATGAGAAAATGTATCAATATTTCACATAATCGTACATTTCAAATTTCATGCAGTATTCACACACTTTAAAGTGAATACGAGTTTTGATTACGTGGCCAAATACTTAACTCATTTTGATTAGTTATTAAAAAAAAATGTATATTGACGTGGAATATTTCGATTCGTTATTAAAAAAGATATTCAGTTAAAATGACTATTCGATTCTACCTTCTCAATAAATGTATCAACATTCCACATCAATATACATTTTTTTTTAAAATAAAACTTCTACGTTTATATTCATTTAAAATGACTTCATTCCATTCCAATTTCTGCCACCATCTCCCTCTTCACAACTTCTTCTTCTTCTTCAACAAAACCAGACAAGAACACACCTCCTCAGACATTCTCCAATGGCGCCAGTCGATCCTCATTCCTACACAGACTCCTCTCACCCCTTCGCAACCCACATCTCCCTCTCTCTCTACTTCGACTTCTCTTCTTCAACTCTTCACGGCTCCGCTCTATACACTCTCCCATCTCCTCACACCGGTCCGATCTTCCTCGACACCCGCGCCCTCACAATCTCCACCGTCGTCTCCGATCCCCACAAAACCCAAACCCCCCTCCCCTTCTCCGTCGCCGGCGACGGAGATTCCGTCAAAGGCCAAAACCTCTCCGTCACGCTCTCCGGCGACTCCTCCACCTTTCTCGTCACCTTCACCACAAACCCTAACGCCACCGCTCTCCAATGGCTCTCTCCTCCGCAAACCTTCAACAAACGCTTCCCATTCGTATACACGCAGTGCCATGCGATCCACGCGCGGTCAATCTTCCCGTGCCAGGACACGCCGGCGGCGAGGATCCGGTACACGGCGAGGCTGAACGTGCCGGAGAAGCTGTCGGCGGTGATGAGCGCGCGACACGTGGAGCGGCGGTCGCCGGCGCCAGGGGAGGCGGCGGGGGCGTGCGAGGATAGGGTTTGGTGCGCGGAAGGGAGAGTTGTGGAGGAGTTCGAGATGGAGCAGCCGATTCCGGCATACTTGTTCGCGTTTGCGGTGGGGGAGCTAGGGTTTAGGAACGTTGGGGTGAGAACGAGGGTTTATGCTGAGGATGAGGAGAGCGTGTTGAGTGCTGCGGCGACGGAGTTTGCGGGGACAGAGGAGTTGATTAAGCAAGGGGAGAGTTTGTTTGGGGATTACGAGTGGGGGAGGTTTGATTTGCTTGTGTTGCCTCCGAGTTTTCCTTACGGAGGTATGGAGAACCCTAGAATGGTGTTTTTGACGCCGTTTGTGATTAAGGGAGATGGGAGTGGAGCTCAGGTTGTGGCTCATGAGCTTGCGCATAGTTGGACTGGGAATTTGATTACTAACAAGACTAATGAGCATTTCTGGTTGAATGAGGTATTGATTTTTTTTTGGATTACTTTTACTTGATGATTTGTTCAATTTTTGTACATTTTTTTATTTTTACAACCCTGTAGATCATGTTCTTAGTTTAGTTAAACAGTTATTAAAATATGTTAAATTCTAAATGCTCACAGTAAGAAGATGTGGATATTTTAATTTTTATTTATTTTTTTCACTTTTTACTTATGTGTTGCCTTTTGTGACAATGGTAGTTTTGAACAAAATATAGAATCTCAAGAATAATGCAACAAAATCAAGGTTGATAAGGTATGTGAAGCATTTGCCAGCTTCCTTTGGGATTTAGGACATGTGAGAAAATAGGGAAGTTGTATGTAGTTTTGATTGTCAATATTTTCTTGAGATTTTTTTTTCAACCCTTATTTTTTTTGCAGAAATGATTTCTCAAGAAGGCTTTTCTCAGTTATCAAATTGGCCCTTAATTTTAATTTTAAATTTTTTTATTTTATGTTTCTGTTTATTATTATTATTATTTTCATCTGAATCTAGGGTTTTACAACTTATGCTGAGAGGAGACTCATTGAAGCAGTGCAAGGGAAAGAGAAAGCTGCTCTAAATAGTGGAATTGGCTGGAGGGGTTTAATCAGAGACGTGGAAAGATTCAACGATAGAATGGAATTCACAAAGCTTAAGAATAACCAGGAAGGGGTGGATCCAGATGATGTCTACTCCAAAGTACCTTATGAGAAAGGTTTCCAGTTTTTATGTCGCATTGAACGTCCGGTATATTCTACTTTTTCATAATTATTCTTGTTTGCTTGAATAAACCTTAATGGGTGTGTAACATGCTTCTTCCATTTCAGATTGGAAGACCGGCATTTGATGAATTTCTTAAGAAATATATTGCAACCTTTAAGTTCCAATCCATTGATACAGAAACATTTCTTGAATTCCTAAAAGCGAATGTTCCTGGGATTGAGAAAGAGATTGACCTGTACACTTGGACTGAGGGTACTGGTATTCCTCCAGATGCCTTTGAACCAGTATCCGACATTTATAACAAGATTGTTTCTCTAGCCAATGACTTTAAGCTTGGGAGGATGCCTAATGAGGATGAAGTGGCAGATTGGCAAGGACGGGAATGGGAACTTTACTTGGGGAATCTTCCCCAGTCTAGTGAAGCCTCACAGGTATACTTGTTTCTTCATCGAAGCTTCTTTCTAGTTTCTATAATCAAGCGTTTGCTTTACGTTTTATTTCTTTTTGTGGGTTTTGTCAATTTCTCGTGCTCATCTAGCATATTTCTTCTTTGGGTCTTTGTAAATTCATAGGCTACATGACTGTAACACTCTTGGTGTTTGACATGATTTTGAAGCCTGGGTTGAAATGCTCATCAATTAGTTGTTCTTATAACTATAGCTTATCCATTCCCCCTCCTGCTAGAATCCAAATTTAAGTGCTCATGATACCTTGTTTTTGAGCATTAAGGTTAGATTAGACCAAAATCATTTTTAAGAAGCAAAGTGACTCGACATCACATCCTCTGTTGCAGTTTTAGTTGTCCTTTTTGTTCCTGCATTTGGTAACTCAAACCCTCCACCCAATTATTAGTTAGTCTATTGCAAGTAGAAGTTGGGCAGCAGATGGATTATTTAGTTTGTAAAACATAAATCCATTTCTTATTAGTAGAGGTTTAATCTTAAATTTTTCAAAGAAAAGGTAAACAATTTTTTTGCTGTTTTTTTTGAGGCTAAACCTTAACCTCTTATGGTTAGAGTACATTTTCAAGCTCTATCTTTTACGAGCCACCAAAAATATTTTTGTACACGTGTTCCTGTTATTTTGACCTTATGTAGTTGGGAAAAAGCTTAGTTGAGTTAAGTTTCCTGTTTATTTTCCTACCAAACTAAGCTTGAATTGTTAGCCTGTTTTGTTTGTGATTCGAATGCAATTTTCTGTATCGAAAAACTTGAAAACACAGAAAAAGTGTTTGATTGGTCTAATCTCAAAACAATTTTCAAGATTTTACTCAGAACGGATTGTGTTTTTGAAAAGAACAAAAGTTGTTTTTCATTCTAAATTTCAGAGTAATGCTACATTGATTGGGATAAAAATCGCTGTACAAATTGCATGGCCTCAATCCAAAGGTGATGGGGGTGCTACAGTTTACATTGTAATAAATCACTCATTCAATTTAAAGCATCACTTTTTGGGTTAACCATACCAAATGCAGGAGTATTAACATAAAAAAAAACTCCATTCAACCTTTTGGCCGTTACTTAATCTTAGTTAAATATAAACACATATACGACTGTATTTTTACCTTCAAACCTCTCAAATATTGTGTTTGAATTGGTTATTGTGTAGGTTACAGCTCTGAATGCACGCTATAGGCTTGCAGAATCCAAGAACTATGAAGTGAAGGTGGCATTTCTCAATCTTACCATTTTGTCTGGGTGCACAGGATACTATGAGGAAGTGGAGAAGACTTTGAAGGAAGTAGGAAGGATGATGTACCTTCGCCCACTCTATACTGCGCTGGCGCAAAGCACAAATGATGAGGCAAAGATATTGGCTAAAAGGGTGTTTGCAGAGGCTCGGAACTCATATCACCCAATAGCGCAAGGTGTTGTTGAGTCCATCCTTGCCAAGCACCTGTAGGATAAAAAGGTTAAACTGACAGAACTGGTTTTTTTTCAACTTTAATAGGCAAAGCTCATTGGTATAATGACTCGTGCATTTGGCGAGTCATTAGCCTTGTCACTATTCTTGTAGCATGTTGCCGAACAAATCAAAAGTTACTGCTTTATGTGTATTACAAATATACTTAATCTATATCAGTTCTCTAAATTCTGCCACTGGTCCCCGCCAAAGATCCATGCACATGCCATTGCAGGTTTATATTGTCTCAATTTGTCCATTTTCTTCCCTTATGTCTTAAGAACAAATAGGAAAGGCCTTTTTACCACATAATAGTTATTGATTTAGGCTTTATGAATGTATTGTGCTGTTTACTAGGCATGCCTTTTTGATAAAAAACTTGGTGATCACCAAATAATTACCTCTGGTAGGATTGGGGATCAATTAAATATATAGTTGCAAAGATGTTTGGTGCAGGGTTTTGCTGCAGCTGTCAATGAAAAGTTAGAATTGATAGTTTGGTAGTTTTACAGAGATGTTTAATGGGTATTCCTTTCTCACATTTTTGTGCTAAAACTGTAGCTATTGTAGATACAAAAAAGCATTGAACATCTGATGGTTTAATCTGTGTTACATCCACCATCCCTTCTCTAATCTACTAAGAGGAGCTCAGTTAATGGCCCTGAGAGGGCTTTTCCAAAGTGCTTTAGGAGCAAAAACAGGTTTAGAGTTGTTTGGTAACACGTGCTTCTAATCAAACTATAGTGAAAAAAAGTAATTTTCTACTTTTAGAAGAAGTTGGACGAGACTAACTTTTCCCAAATGTGAAAAAAGTTCTAGAGGCGTTTCTCAATAAGCACTTTTGGAAAAGTTCTCAAGAGCAGTTTCTAACCAAATATCCTATCACATTACAAAAGGAACCTCAACACAGCAGTTGGTCTCAACTCATCCATGAAAATCTATATATTGGGTATTTTCCCCTTCCCAGCAAACAATCCATTCTATAATAATTGAACCCGGTGTCCCAAATGGATGCATAGGTTGTTGCTTGTAGAAACAAATGATCTATCCAATTGTTTTGTTTTCATTTATTTGTTTTGTTTTAACTTTGAATGTAATAATGCAATTTCATATATATGTGCAAAATAATCCAACTTGTTCAAGTTGCTGGTTGTGCCACAAGCTAGGCAACGAAATTAATTATTATTTTGGAATTTCAATGTTAATCGTCTAAGGAACAAATTGATGATGATCACATATTCTCTAACTAATATGCTCATTATATAACTCTTTTTTACATCAATGAGTATCTTTCTAAAAGATAAAGAAAAAGTGTACGGTGGGCACATCAAATCACATAAGGAGACAGTCTTTTTACAAAATTCTTCCCTGTAGGCAATGGCATCTGCCTTTGGTTTCTAATTAAAAATTAGAGGTACAATATAAAAATAAAAAGTTTAAAAAACTTTCAACTGTTTCCTAAAACAAAAAAACATGGTTTCTTACTATAAGTTTTAAATCCGGTAACATATGGAATCAATATATTCATTGTCTTCTTAGGGTTAGATATTGCTCTTAGTAGCAAAGCTGAAGCTTCCATCTTCCACAGGCTTTAAATACATATTTACCAAAATAAATTAAATTTATTTGATCTTCTTTCTTCTTCTTTTTTTGTTTTTTAGGAGTATTCACATACCTTTTGAGTATCAAGGAGATGAGAATGAAGGTAAATAAGTGACCAAACAAGAGAAGATAATCAATAATAAAATAATTTACAGAAGCGATAGAGGCACTCTCAACCTCACAAAAAATATAATCCAATCTTTGCATCAAAGAGCCACATTTACACAACTCAGTAACTGATCCAAATAGTTTAAACAAGTCTATGTGCTGTTGGCACTGTATCAAATCTAAGAAAAGAGCCCCAGTTGTCCATCAAGCTATAAGAGCAAGGCATAGTTAAAAGGGCACAATACGTTGAAACTTGCATAATCGAAACTCAACTTTTATTTAGAGAAAGACTCATATTAATGCCACTATAAGCAAGAAAATACCTGAACTGCAGCTTGTATATCTGAAGTCTTCAACTTGGCATCACAGATAGCTGTCACAGCTTCACTAACAAATTTGCTTAAGTTGACACTTTTTAATTCTTCCATTATCCCTTCCTTCTGTTCTTCGTTTATCTGTTTAAGTTTCTTAATGACTGCAGTATTGCGCTTAATGCTGGAATCTAATGTTCTGAGAAAACCTGAGTCTGAAAGAGAATAGCACTTTAATCAGTATTGTGCATCAGTCATCAATTCGCAAAATCAGAATGATACTCCATCCAATTTTTGAATTAAAAAAGCACATTGGCTAAATTTTTTAAAACCTAACTTATGATGTGTAAACAAGATAGAATTCATTGCTCTGCTTTTACATATTATCAAGATCAAATGCTTTCTCCACCATACAAATATAATAAAAGAAACATTAGCTTACAAGATAAGCCAACTTTTCTACACGGGAAGCTCTATCCTAGAATGCAGTATGCACAGAATTCACAAAAAATCATTTCAGAGATTTGGCAAATCATCAAGCCCACGATGAAGTAACAAAATAATAAAAAGCAATACAATCAGACTGCACCTGAATACAATTTTTCATTTTTTAGGCTGCGTTTAGTTGGTGATTCAAAAACAAGGATTGAATTCGGAAACAGAAAATTTAGAAAATGACATTTTATCCTTTTTTGGAGAAACAACTTTTTTTTTAACAAAAAGTTAAAAACCGAAATTATTCAACCAAACACATTTTTAGTGTTTCAGAAACTTGGATACAGAAAATTGTATCAAGACTGCAAACCAAACGAGGCCTTATGTTTTCACTGAGGTATTCCTCCACTTAAAGCAGCAGGGTTTTCCTTGAAGAAAAGTTTGACCTTAAGATTCTTAGCTACTGACATCAATTACTACAACGCTGATACATAACAGAAAACTAAATGAAGGGTCAGTTACTCATTAGAGTTTCCATACTTGAATAGCCACATAGATCAGCTGTCTATCATAAGACAGACTGGTTCAATCTTAGACTGCTGAGAACAACGTGAAACTGGATACAGACTCGTACATAAAGGGCGCACGTTGTAACACATAATAGGCTGCTAGACATAACTACAGCCATTAAGATAATTAGATCTGCAGTAACTCACTATGGACCTAAACTAAGAGTCAACAAGAACAATTTATATCAAACACAATAAATAATTATTGGAAATGCCACCTTTGCGACACTCAACTAGCAGTGTATCTCTTCTTTTAAACTAAAAACTCTCAGCGTGTTACTGTGTATTTATATTTGACAGATGACAACATCAATAGAACAGATTGAGGATCAAGCGACAAAAATCTTGGGGCGGTCACAATGACCCCAACCTTTTGATTGGCGCAGAAGTACTAAAATTCCCAGCAATAAAGATTTTTAAACATCATGTAGTCCAAGCACCCCCAAACTTCAGTGAAGTTAAATACTTTAAAAGCAATAAACCAAGCCAGTAGCAACTCATAAGACAACTTCCTAGGTGCAAAGTTGCAAACTGATTTAGCACTGCACTAACCATGAAAAAAGACGACATTCCCAATACTTGTTTCAATCTAAAATCGTGCAAACAGCAAAGATGCATGCATAATATTCATGGCTGAAAGAGTTCAGTAAAGAACATTGTTATGTGATAAGTCATCTTGATTTTTTATGCCACACGACCGGGACCAGGACCACTTAAACAACGTAAATAAGTGACTCGCTTCTATAAAACACCCAAAAGAAGTACCAACTGTCACTGGTCGGTTAACAAGATATTGACATTTCAAAGGAACATCAGATCCAATAGAAGGATCTTTTCTCTTCAGATGGAATATACACCAAAGCATTATTTTGCCCTCAATGATTCGATTTTGATCCCGCAAAAAGATTTTTTTTTTTTTTAAATGATATTAACCAATTTTTCAACAATAAGAAGCAATAATTCTAATTTTTGAAGTGACAACACTGATTAAACTTCATAAACGCGTACACATCTCTCCGATTATTGCACGAGAAGACCGATAAAAATAGAAACAAATCGTTGATTAAACAAATAACTGTAAATTGCCGTGCTGTAGTATTTAGGACTACAAGTAAGCTTGTTCCAGTGTTTACCAACCTGGCCTTTCGGGATTCAAGTTACTTTGTCGCAAAGCCATCTTAGCTTCCATTGTTTTTTTAAATTCCTCCAAACGAGCAGCAGTCTCCTGCAACAAAAGATCATTTTGACGTAAGCATCACCACACATGAAACCTATAAAACTCGAGAAATAGATGCATGGTATTAAAAGCCTTAAATGCCGTACCTCGTCGTCTCGTTTACCGTGATGCTCACCGATAGCACGGGATTCATCTTCAGGATGATCCATCTCTCCCGAATAATTAGCACCAAACTAACAAGAAACCCACAGTTACAGAAGCAATTAAACCCAGAAAAATTGAAGTGGTAGTAGAAAAAACTTGTATTTGGAATTCGATTGAGAATAATTAGCCGAACTGATTCAGAGTAATTAGGTTATGCAAAAGGAGATTCAAATGAAAACTTACTCAAATAACTAGAAATCGAAAGGGCAAATTCTTAACTCGTTGGCTTGCTGTAATCAGTGAGAAATTGAACCGTTGGGCTCGAGAATTAGGGTTCGAACCTCGGTGGCCTCTGTTTTCTTTTTTGGTTTCACCTTTTTAAATCCGCAGCGAAGAAATTACTCCCTCGATGGCGTTGAGAATAAGCGCGATTTCTGTTCCCCTCTTTATTGTTTTTGCTCCAGGGAGAATATTGCAATTTGAGGTCATAAAATAATCCAAGAATGTTAACTAATTAAAATAATGTATTATTTTCGTTATATATACTAGTCTTAATCACGTGTGTTGCAAAATAGAAAAGGCTGAAAACTATCAAATAAAAAATAAAAGGAGATGACAAAAAATAATTATTCTTAAAATAATTCTTATATTTATTAATATTATAAAAAAAAAATTAGCATCTTATTACTAAGTTATCTTACAAATTTATTTGACAGTTTTATATTAAAAAGTAATAGATAATTTAATAATTTTTAGTAAAAGTACCATTTTATGAATTAAGAAATTTTAGGTTTATAAATAATATATATAGACATTCCCATTGGCCCAATGCATGTGGAGCAGTTTAATGGAGATTTTTAATGAACATCCAACTAAATAAAAACAACAAAACGTGATTGTTGTTTGAATTTTGATGATTGATTAATCAATGAAACAAAACTCAATTAAGTCATATTGAAAAAAATAAATAAAATAAAATTAACCTAACCACCCAACTCGGTAGACCCTTAAACCTCATTTAATCCAATTCAACAACTCAATGTGTTATTTGGGTTGGATTGGTCAGCTTATTTAATATATAGATTATAAAATTGTATAATCTTTAAAATCTCTCTTACTTAAGTACAAACTAAAAATGTTTATTTATTTATTGATTTTTAGTTTTTTTGTGGTTTTTGACGATGTATCATCACACCCTATGAGTATGAAACTCATTTGAGGCAGGAGCGAGCCAACCATTGATCTAAAAACGTTTATTTAAAAAAAAAAATTGTTATCAGATTACTTTGAGTACAAGATCTGCTATACATTCATTAAGGATACTTCGTTATAATAATAATAATAAAAAAAGGGTGCCCTGTTAACTTTGCTGTTTGATTCTACGAGGATTATATGTTTACGTTTTACAAAAGTAAACTTATGTGTTACATATAATAATTAATTTGTCATTTAAAAAATTAATTTGTTGTTACCAATATTCAAATATAAATTTCTACTTTTGATTTTATACATTTTTATAACTTTTAACGTATAAACCTAGCCTAACTCAAGCCAAAAGTTTCGGGTTGATGGTATCAATTGAGTTGGTTGACAGAAGAAAAGAAATTCTTATTGATAATTCTTTAGAAGATATCAAATCTTTTGTAATTTCCACGCCAACTTATTTAAATATTCTTTAAAAGTTGATCATTCTTAAATAATCGAAAGCACCAGGTCTTTATTGTCAATATTCTTGAAAAAGAATTATCTCTACTCCCTAACCACCAATTTCTCACCCAGAATTTTCAATTATCATAAATAATTTAAAATTTTCAATTCCCCTTATATCTGAACTGCATTAACATTACAAAATATTTTCTAAACTATAGAGAAGCGAAAATTTCTTGATTACATTTTATTGAGCTTCTTCGTTGGCTGACAAATATTTTCTCACTTGCAATGAAACGAACGTGACCCAAATGTCTTATTTTTTAAAATTATATGAGAAAATGTATAAATATTTCACATCGTCGTACATTTCGATTTGTTATTTTTGTTGGTTTTTCATGCAGTGTTCACGCATTTAGAGTGATTACGAGTTTCGTTATTAAAAAAAATTGTATATTGATGTGGAATATTTCGATTCGTTATTAAAAAAGATATTCAGTTAAAATGACTATTCGATTCTACCTTCTCAATAAATGTATCAACATTCCACGTCAATATACATTTTTTTTAAATAAAACTTCTACGTTTATATTCATTTAAAATGACTTCATTCCATTTCAATTTCCGCCACCATCTCCCTCTTCACAACTTCTCTTCTTCTTCTTCAACAAAACCAGACAAGAACACACTTCCTCAGAAATTCTTCAATGGCGCCCGTCGATCCTCATTCCTACACAGACTCCTCTCACCCCTTCGCAACCCACATCTCTCTCTCTCTCTACTTCGACTTCTCTTCTTCAACTCTTCACGGCTCCGCTCTATACACTCTCCCATCTCCTCACACCGGTCCAATCTTCCTCGACACCCGCGCCCTCACAATCTCCACCGTCGTCTCCGATCCCCACAAAACCCAAACCCCCCTCCCCTTCTCCGTCGCCGGTGACGGAGATTCCGTCAAAGGCCAAAACCTCTCCGTCGCGCTCTCCGGCGACTCCTCCACCTTTCTCGTCACCTTCACCACAAACCCTAACGCCACCGCTCTCCAATGGCTCTCTCCTCCGCAAACCTTCAACAAACGCTTCCCATTCGTGTACACGCAGTGCCAAGCGATCCACGCGCGGTCAATCTTCCCGTGCCAGGACACGCCGGCGGCGAGGATCCGGTACACGGCGAGGTTGAACGTGCCGGAGAAGCTGTCGGCGGTGATGAGCGCGCGACACGTGGAGCGGCGGTCGCCGGCGCCAGGGGAGGCGGCGGGGGCGTGCGAGGATAGGGTTTGGTGCGCGGAAGGGAGAGTTGTGGAGGAGTTCGAGATGGAGCAGCCGATTCCGGCATACTTGTTCGCGTTTGCGGTGGGGGAGCTAGGGTTTAGGAACGTTGGGGTGAGAACTAGGGTTTATGCTGAGGATGAGGAGAGCGTGTTGAGTGCTGCGGCGACGGAGTTTGCGGGGACGGAGGAGTTGATTAAGCAAGGGGAGAGGTTGTTTGGGGATTACGAGTGGGGGAGGTTTGATTTGCTTGTGTTGCCTCCGAGTTTTCCTTACGGAGGTATGGAGAACCCTAGAATGGTGTTCTTGACGCCGTTTGTGATTAAGGGAGATGGGAGTGGAGCTCAGGTTGTCGCTCATGAGCTTGCGCATAGTTGGACTGGGAACTTGATTACTAACAAGACTAATGAGCATTTCTGGTTGAATGAGGTATTGGTTTTTTTTTTTTTTTCTTTTGGATTACTTTTACTTGATGATGTGTTCAATTTTTGTACATTTTTTAATTTTTACAACCCTGTAGATCATGTTCTTAGTTTAGTTAAACAGTTATTAAAATATGTTAAATTCTAAATGCTCTCAGTAAGAAGATGTGGATATTTTTATTTTTTCACTTTTTACTTATGTGTTACCTTTTGTGACAATGGTAGTTTTGAACAAAATATAGAATCTCAAGAATAATGCAACAAAATCAAGGTTGATAAGGTATGGGAAGCATTTGCTAGTTTCCTTTGGGATTTAGGTAGGACATGTGAGAAAATTGTTACTTTCTCAAGAAAATAAAAGATTTTCTCGAGAAAATAGGGAAGTTGTATGTAGTTTTGATTGTCAATATTTTCTTGAGATTTTTTTTTTCAACCTATTTATTTTTTTCAGAAATGATTTCTCAAGAAGGCTTTTCTCAGTTAACAAATTGGCCCTTAATTTTTTTTATTTATTTTTATTTTTTATGTTTCTGTTTATTATTATTATTTTTTTCATCTGAATCTAGGGTTTTACAACTTATGCTGAGAGGAGACTCATTGAAGCAGTGCAAGGGAAAGATAAAGCTGCTCTAAATAGTGGAATTGGCTGGAGGGGTTTAATCAGAGACGTGGAAAGATTCAACGATAGAATGGAATTCACAAAGCTTAAGAATAACCAGGAATGGGTGGATCCAGATGATGTCTACTCCGAAGTACCTTATGAGAAAGGTTTCCAGTTTTTATGTCGCATTGAACGTCAGGTATATTCTACTTTTTCATAATTACTCTTGTTTGCTTGAATAAACCTTAATGGGTGTGTAATATGCTTCTTCCATTTCAGATTGGAAGACCGGCATTTGATGAATTTCTTAAGAAATATATTGCAACCTTTAAGTTCCAATCCATTGATACAGAAACATTTCTTGAATTCCTAAAAGCAAATGTTCCTGGGATTGAGAAAGAGATTGACCTGGACACTTGGACTGAGGGTACTGGTATTCCTCCAGATGCCTTTGAACCAGTATCCGACATTTATAACAAGATTGTTTCTCTAGCCAATGACTTTAAGCTTGGGAGGATGCCTAATGAGGATGAAGTGGCAGATTGGCAAGGACAGGAATGGGAACTTTACTTGGGGAATCTTCCCAAATCTAGTGAAGCCTCACAGGTATACTTGTTTCTTCATCGAAGCTTCTTTCTAGTTTCTATAATCAAGCGTTTGCTTTACGTTTTATTTCTTCTTGTGGGTTTTGTCAAATTTCTCGTGCTCATCTAGCATATTTCTTCTTTGGGTCGTTGTAAATTCTCTTTTTGCACATATTTTATTGTTTCTTGATTATTAATTAGAGAGCAATATATCCAGTATTATAAAGAGCTGGTTGGATCTTAGTTCCATTCTACTCGCGTCAACAAATCCTTTTTCCAACTACATAAGTTTGCTTGCATGAATTTGCTTCTTCGACTCTACTTTATCAAGGGCTAAGTCTAGTGTCTAAATCTTTCTTAGTTATCTCTATCTTTATTATTTTAGGTCTTCCTCTTCATGTCTGGTCTGAATTGTACGCCGAAAGTAGTTTTTCCTTGAGAAATTTATGTTCTTTTTTCTAAGTTCATAGGCTACTTGACTGTAACACTCTTGGTGTTTGACATGATTTTGAAGCCTGGGTTGAAATGCTCATCAATTAGTTGTTCTTTATAACTATAGCTTATCCATTCCCCCTCCTGCTAGAATCCAAATTTAACTGCTCATGATACCTTGTTTTTGAGCATTAAGGTTAGATTAGACCAAAATCATTTTTAAGAAGCAAAGTGACTCGACATCACATCCTCTGTTGCAGTTTTAGTTGTCCTTTTTGTTTCTGCATTTGGTAACTCAAACCCCCCACCTAATTAGTAGTTAGTCTATTGCAAGTAGAAGTTGGGCAGCAGATGGATTATTTAGTTTGTAAAACATAAATCCATTTCTTATTAGTAGAGGTTTAATCTTAAATTTTTCAAAGAAAAGGTAAACAATTTTTTTGCTGTTTTTTTTAGGCTAAACCTTAACCTCTTATGGTTAGAGTACATTTTCAAGCTCTATCTTTTACGAGCCACCAAAAATATTTTTGTACACGTGTTCCTGTTATTTTGATCTTATGTAGTTGGGAAAAAGCTTAATTGAGTTAAGTTTCCTGTTTATTTTCCTACCAAACTAAGCTTGAATTGTTAGCCTGTTTTGTTTGTGATTCGAATGCGATTTTCTGTATCAAAAAACTTGAAAACACAGAAAAAGTGTTTGATTGGTTTAATCTCAAAACAATTTTCAAGATTTTACTCAGAACGGATTGTGTTTTTGAAAAGAACAAAAAGTTTTCCATTCTAAATTTCAGAGTAATGCTACATTGATTGGGATAAAAACCGCTGTACAAATTGCATGGCCTCAATCCAAAGGTGATGGGGTGCTGCAGTTTGCATTGTAATACATCACCCATTCAATTTAAAACATTATTCTTTCACTTTTTGGGTTAACCATACCAAATGCAGGAGTATTAACATAAAAAAAAACTCCATTCATCCTTTTGGCCTTTACTTAATCTTAGTTAAATATAAACACATATACGACTGTATTTTTACCTTCAAACCTCTCAAATATTGTGTTTGAATTGGTTATTGTGTAGGTTACAGCTCTGAATGCACGCTATAGGCTTGCAGAATCCAAGAACTATGAAGTGAAGGTGGCATTTCTCAATCTTACCATTTTGTCTGGGTGCACAGGATACTATGGGGAAGTGGAGAAGACTTTGAAGGAAGTAGGAAGGATGATGTACCTTCGCCCACTCTATACTGCGCTGGCGCAAAGCACAAATGATGAGGCGAAGATATTGGCTAAAAGGGTGTTTGCAGAGGCTCGGAACTCATATCACCCAATAGCGCAAGGTGTTGTTGAGTCCATCCTTGCCAAGCACCTGTAGGATAAAAAGGTTAAACTGACAGAACTGGTTTTTTTTCAACTTTAATAGGCAAAGCTCATTGGTATAATGACTCGTGCATTTGGCGAGTCATTAGCCTTGCCACTATTCTTGTAGCATGTTGCCGAACAAATCAAAAGTTACTGCTTTATGTGTATTACAAATATACTTAATCTATATCAGTTCTCTAACTCTGCCACTGGTCCCCGCCAAAGATCCATGCACATGCCATTGCAGGTTTATATTGTCTCAATTTGTCCATTTTCTTCCCTTATGTCTTAAGAACAAATAGGAAAGGCCTTTTTACCACATAATAGTTATTGATTTGGGCTTTATGAATGTATTGTGCTGTTTACTAGGCATGCCTTTTTGATAAAAAACTTGGTGATCACCAAATAATTACCTCTGGTAGGATTGGGGATCAATTAAATGTATAGTTGCAAAGATGTTTGGTACAGGGTTTTGCTGCAGCTGTCAATGAAAAGTTAGAATTGATAGTTTGGTTGTTTTACAGAGATGTTTAATGGGTATTCCTCTCTCACATTTTTGTACTAAAACTGTAGCTATTGTAGATACAAAAAAGTATTGAACATCTGATGGTTTAATCTGTGTTACATCCACCATCCCTTCTCTAATCTACTAAGAGGAGCTCAGTTAATGGCCCTATATGAGAAAGCTTTTCCAAAGTGCTTTAGGAGCAAAATCACGTTTAGAGTTGTTTGGTAACACGTGCTTCTAATCAAACTACGGTGAGAAAAAGTAATTTTCTACTTTTAGAAGAAGCTGGACGAGACTAACTTTTTCCAAATGTGAAAAAAGTTCTAGAGGCGTTTCTCAGATAAGCACTTTTGGAAAAGTTCTCAAGAGCCAGTTTCTAACCAAATATCCTATCACATTACAAAAGGAATCTCAACACAGCAGTTGGTCTCAACTCATCCATGAAAATCAGTTTCTAACCAAATATCCTATCACATTACAAAAGGAATCTCAACACAGCAGTTGGTCTCAACTCATCCATGAAAATCAGTTTCTAACCAAATATCCTATCACATTACAAAAGGAATCTCAACACAGCAGTTGGTCTCAACTCATCCATGAAAATCTATATATTTGGTATTTTCCCCTTCCCAGCAAACAATCCATTCTATAATAATTGAACCCGGTGTCCCAATTTGATGCATAGGTTGTTGCTTTTAGCAATGCTAAGCAATCCTGGTGCTTTCACCCATCTATCATAACATTTTACTAATGATTAGTATAATATACTTGTTTTTGCTAAATAAAAAAAAGAGGCAATTGCCGCTTGGAATAAACAAATTTAGTGAGCTCCAGGAAATGAACATTGTGCCTCTTGAAATGTTTTAGTTATATATTGACTGGAATCAATGACTATACCAATCAAGCTTTCCGCAAGATCAATGAGTATACCAATCAAGCTTTCCGCAAGATCATTGAGGCAATGTGCCTCAACAATCCATAAACCCAAAGGCTCACTTTCAACTTCCAAAACAATTCTCAAATGCACCGCAGTTTTTCATGGTTTTGACCACCTAAGTTTGAAGGTCTCCACTCATACTGACATGAATTATAATATACTTCATGGTATTACCCTAGATATGCTAAAGTTGACATTTTCATGACAAACACAGCCCAAAAACCAAATTCATAGAATGCATGGGTAGAAAATTGAGGAATATTTCTGACCAAGATAATTAACCTTTTAAATTGCTAATGGCATTTTCTGGATTCCAACATTTACATCCAATATTTCAATGATAGATTCTCATAATAAAACTGCAGTGGCAACGATACCTAATGGAAGCCTGAGAAAGGTAAAGAAGCTGAGAACCAGAGAACAGGTCATGACCTGGTTCCTTGGTCATGCCCGTATGGGGCTCTAGGAGGGTCCAGACTGGCTATAGTCAAGATTTTCACATGTTTTAGCAACTTGCAGGGAAAAAAACCTGTGGTTTCACACTCTTCAACCCAAGAGTTTTACTACGGCACTGAAGCAATTTAACAGGCCAAATCCATTTTCTATGAGATGCCCCCAACAATGAACAGCATATTCTTAGGTTTGTCAGTATTGAGGCCAAAGAGAACATCAATGATGGTTAAGCTCAGGCTTGCCCCGTCTTCCTTATTCAAAGGCTTGGCTGTTCCTAATCAATCTCCACTCTCCTCCAAACTAAGTTAACTTAGGATAATAATTTCGGGATTCCTCTTTAGAAACACAACATTCTCTCAATATCAAGACCTTAGTTGAAACCATCATCCTAACTATTGAAAGATGGAACTCTTGGTATCAACTAGGGTCTTAATTTTGGCATCCTATTTAGCATGTTAGGATCATGGGCCTTGGCACAACGGTAAGGTTGTTCCAAATGTGACTCCGAAATTGCAAGTTCAAACTGCAAATAGTCTCTCCACAAAGGAAGGATAAGGTTGTGTACATTGACTCTTTTGTAGACCTCATAATAATGGAAGATCGCTAGTTGAGACCATCATCCTTCAAAGCATTGACTAACCACTCTCCAAGAGACAAATCCTGTGGTATCTATGCTTTCAATAATTAATTTTATGCTGATTGCACATAGTTCAGTGTCATCTACTGCCGAAAGGGGTTCATAGTTCATACTACAATCAAATGTTGAAATAACATATTAATCTATTTTTCAATTTAATGTAACCAGACAAGAATCCAATATCTAATTCTATAATTTATACTCCAATATTATGATCTTCTTATCATGTCAACAAGTATCCCACAAAAGACAACATTAACAGTAAGAGCTATCAAACATTATATCCAAGATAGCAAACAATGTGCCAAAAAAAAAAAAGAAAAAAGAAAAAAGTATGAGCTATGAAACAAAATTACAAGCAATTCCCACAAGAAAATTACAAATTTGATTCATAAAAAATAAGCATTTTTGTGTTCCAATTGAAGTAACAGAAACAAAATCTGATGAACTTACAACTTCACATCATCACTTGCTCCCTTCCTCCTCCAACTTCTGCACATAAGCCTTCAACACCATCACCAAATCCCTAGCCGGCGCCTGAAGCGTACTAACCAGCGCAGAAGCCGGACTTTGCAACGACCCCAACAACTTCGCATAAATCTCCGCTCTCGTCGGCATCGTCTCCAACGCCTTAAACTCCGACGGTCCGTAAAACTTCCCTTCAAACACTGCTCCGGTAAAATCATTATCCTCAAGCTTCTTCTCCTTCTGAAAATCCCTGTACGGTTTCAGCGCCGTAGGAATCTCCTCCGTATGAACGAACATCCACGCATTCATTCCCTTCATACACGGCTTCAAGGCCTCCCATGGCGTACCTTCCACCGCCTTATTCACAAGCCTGTTCTTCGCGACCACGAGCTTCACCGACGGAGGTAAGCTTTTTCGGAGATCCTGAAATTGCTTCACTGTGAGACCTTTGTACTTGATTCCTGCGACAAGGACGCAGTTTTCGAGCTCTTTCTTTACGTTTTCCACTGTTTCTTCCTTCTTAGCTCGACCAATCGCCGCGCGGATTGAGGGAAAGGAATGAGTGGGTTTTCTGGAGGGTGGGAAGGCGGTTTTGGGGATGGAAAGCGGGTTTTTGACACCGCTTACGTTTATGGTTTGAGGAGAAGGCGGTTTTGATGAGGGGAATGTGCAGAGAGAGGCTTCCATTGAAGAGCTTCAGACGAGAGCGTAGTAGAGAGAAGCAGCAGAAGAAGATGATGAAGAACCTTATCTTTGGCGCGAGAAGGGTATTTTGGTCATTTTACTTACTTGTTTTGTAAATGTTTGGGAGCTTTTTTAAATGTTTTACAGTCGGGAGCACTGGATGATAAAGCGTCAGCTCTTGATAAGGGTGATCTCGTCATCTCGCTCGTTTAGGAATTTTGACGGGTCCCTATGAATCGGAGCATTTTCGTCATTTTGTTTTGTTGTAGTAAATGTTCATCAAATGGATTTCGTTGGATTCGGGAGGTTTTTAATGTGTTACAGTCGGGAGTGCTGGATCATGAGGATTCTGATATAAAATGAGGTTTGTCACCGGTAAGTGGAGAGTTTTAGCAGAGCGAGAGCGGGAGGGAAAGTGTGGAGAGGACGATGGGATCGGTGAGATTCGGAGTTATAAGAGCGATTAATGGAAGTTCATCGTTGTGCAATGGAAGATTTTGTAATCGGATGGTCGGAGTTCGAGCTTCTTCGGCGAAGATGTCACCGCCTGCGAAGGCGGTGGTGTACGATCAACATGGACCACCTGATCAAGTGACAAGGTTCGGGATCTTTCTGTATATATTTTTTGCAAGTTTTTCCTGTAATTGTGTGATTTGATAAGTTTGTGAGATTGTCTTGATTTTGGAGAAAGATCAGTTTCTGTGTTGTTTAAACGTTGAGAAAGAAGATTGTAGTGAGTGAAGTTCGTTGCTACAATTTGCAGAGTAGTTGATGTTCCGCCGGTTGAAATCAAGGAAAATGATGTATGCGTGAAGATGTTAGCAGCTCCGATCAATCCTTCTGATATCAATAGAATTGAAGGTTGGATTGTCTTGTTTCCTGTTGCTGAAAGATATGGCTTTCGTTACGTGTTTGTTTGTCATCATTTCTTGTTTTTTTTCGATTATGAAAAGGATGCTTTTAGTTCACGAATCAACCGGTCTTTGGATTCTAATGGCAGCTGTTTACTTACTTTCAATCACATTGTTTATCAACCTGGTTCTTAGGTTCGTCAATTTTATGGAGGTTTTTAGTTTTTTGTGAAAATGTATGATATAGTTGCAGTTTTGTTCAAAGATTTGAAATAACTAGTCAAATTTGAATCTGGCCACAATTAGAAACTGTACTTTAATGATATAGAAGTAAGATCAACTGATAAAAACTGTTTTCTAAAATAAAATGGATGAGAATTATATATTAATCGAATAATTTGTTCTAGAGATGATATGGGGAAATGTCACTTTTCATTTAGACAAGTATGGCTGAAGGTATAGCTCAAAGCTATTAGAAAAATATTTTAATGAACTAACCCCTAGTTTTCTTGGGACACTTTTTCCAAAGAGTGAAGTGTAGGAGCCAACATGGAGTTTGTGCAGTTGGTAAAGAGGTGGCTTTGAAACCTAAAGGTTTTAGGTTCAACTCTTGCCAGTTGCCACTGCCTTACCCTAGGGGGTGAGGGGATTAGTGGGTCAGGAATGAACCTGATACCTCCTCGAGAGTGTTGTATGGTGATGGAGCTGGTTATACAACTAACAACTAACATTGTTTCTTCTAAAAAAAAAAAAGAATAAAGTCTAGGAATGGAATGTTGATTTTTTACTATTTTGTGCTTTTTAAAATCATATAAACTTTAACCAACGCTTGGTTGGTTGAGTGGCTCGGGGCTTGCGTCTCATGAAACGAGGTCACGAGTTCGACTCCCACCTTATCAGCGTTGGCCACTGGGGTGTCTCCTACTCGATTTCGCTAGGGGCCTTAGTCGATTAGTAGGTCCGAAGGTCCGGATACCACTAAGTTGTCAAAAAAAAATCATATAAACCCTTGGTGGGTAGTCCCACTATACAACACCTCTAATTGATAAAATGCGAGGTTAGGTTCTCCTTTGATAATTTTGATTGCTTAAAGTAAATATATCCTTGATTAATTCTTCTTCTCATCTCCATCCATTCATTCTTACTAGGTGTATACCCTGCAAGGCCTTCTGTGCCTGCTGTTGGAGGATATGAGGGAGTTGGTGAAGTACAGTCTGTTGGGTCTGCAGTGACAAGTCTCTCTCCTGGCGATTGGGTTTTGCCATCTCCACCTTCCTTTGGTATGCTCCTTACAGTGTGATTTTGTAGCTACTTTGCTTATGCTTGATAAAGCTGAACTATTCTTTTCAATTTTATTATGTTATATGTTTTTGGCTGCTCTAAATCATTTTCATTGTCTGTGTTCCCTTTGATTGTCTTGTCAATGATGAAGTATCTGCTGCTTAGGAACATGGCAGACTTACATTGTAAAAGAGGAGGATGTCTGGCATAAAATTAACAAAAACTATCCTATAGAGTATGCTGCTACAGTCACTGTAAATCCCCTGACAGCTTTGCGCATGCTGGAAGACTTTATTAACCTGAATTCAGGTATTGTTTGTCATACCAGTTTTCTACATAATTACTTCTTCTCTTGACATTCATTTATCAATTTTCTGACCTGTTTGTAAATACCAGGAGATGCTCTTGTGCAAAATGGGGCCACAAGTATTGTAGGCCAGTGCATTATTCAGCTTGCACGAATTCGTGGTATCCATAGCATTAATATTATCAGAGACAGGTGCAAACAAACCTTTCAATTTAAGCATAGGTTAATGATTCTATAATGACAGGGATTGCATGGCATTTTTTAGTGACTTGTATTCTTTGGTGTGTGCAGTTTTTCTTTTTCTTCTTTTGTTGACGTGTGGCCAACCTTTTTTTTTATGTGTTCTTATGCCTGAATCTGATGTAGTTTAAGCTTTAAAATTCAACTATGGACTTCTTGGAAATATGGATGCAGAGCTTTTGTAATCTTTGTGGCCTTCTCCATGTGGCCAATAAGGTCCATGAACATTGAAGCTGATCCAATTATTTCGTGTTGACTGTAAAATGCCTTCTTAACAAAATCCCCTTTTACTACATTGTAAGGGGTTGTCCATGCCCTTTTTTGGTTGTACTCGCATTTTTGCCACCCTTACAGGTAATTCTTAAGCTTGGGTTGGGGCTTTTTGGAAATGTTTTTAGAAGTTCAAGGGGGTTTGCATAAATATGACATCTATAGTTCTTGCCATAATTATAAAAAATTATTATTCCCGCCCAAAAAAAAATTATAAAAATTTATTGAGATAGTTTACTAAAGCCTAAAACAAAATGATAGTTTACTAAAGCCCCTTATGATTGAAACCCCATAGCCCAACCTTGTCCCTGAGCAGAAGTTAGGTTTTCTTTCTTTTTTTCTTTTTTTCTTTTTTTTCTTTCTTCTTCTTTCTTCAATTCTTTGTTCTTTTCAGTTATAATGCTGCACTTTTGTAGTTAAGTTCCTCAAGCATTGCATCAAATATCAAACCTAATTCTATTTTTACTTTCTTCCTGGTTTTCTTTTTCATTTCAATTCTCCCTTATTTTTTGTTTTATATTGTTTGTTTCTCCATATTTTTGCATGTGTGATTGCGTATCTTAATCAATGGCATAACTCTTAATTTTAGTGTTATACCTATGATTCGATATTTATCAGTTTCTTTTCTTGTTTTCTAATTCTAATTTTCTGTTTTTATTTCTTATTGCTGCAATTTGTCTTCGACATCGAACATGACTTTTTAAATGTTCTATATAATTACATTATGCCTAGGTGCCTTTTTTTATATTTTTTATCTTTTTGGTTTTGAATTTTGTGCAATGAAATTTCACAATGTAGATATAGTTTAGTGTTTATGCAAGAATTTTATTTTTTTACATTCTAGAATGTGTATAATTACAATATAGGGTATGCATGTATAAAATTAATAATTATTTGCCTAGGGATTTATAAATAAATAAATAAATAAATATATATATATATATATATATATATTTTTTTTTTTTTAATGCCTTAGCATCACCTAGGTGCCTAAGCACCAACTCACTTCCTTAGGGAACCTAGGCATAACCTTGATGCCTTGACAACTTTTTGGAATACAAGTGTTACGGTCTTGGGCTCAAACTATGGCACTTACATTTTAATAATAATAAAAAAAAGAGCAAGATGGTTAATATTATCTGAAATCTAATTCATCGCTAAGAATGTGTGGACTGAAATAACGACCCCACATCAGACATAAGCGAATTCATGACATGGGATATAAGTGTGAATATACATATTTATATATTGTGGAGGTGAGCACAGAAGTGGGGCTCTATCTAGCTGCATTTGAAATCAACAAAATTTATGTCCTAAGAGAACTTGAACCAGGAACTACCATTCCTTGATTGACGCAGGGCTGGATCAGAAGAAGTGAAAGAAAAACTCAAGATACTTGGGGCTGATGAAGTGTATACTGAGGGCCAACTGGAAATTAAGAATGTCAAGGGCCTTCTGGTATGGTTTTTGGTTTCTTTACAGTGCTACTAATACTAGTATTATCCTTACAGTGGCAATTTTTGCTACAACGTACTATTTGCTCTTTCTGACAAGCTGATCTACAGATTTTGGAATAAGTCGTATTTTATTGACGTGCAGGGTGCTTTACCAGAACCTGCCTTGGGCTTTAATTGTGTTGGTGGCAATTCTGCTTCTTTGGTCCTCAAATTCTTAAGGTGAAGCACGCTTTCTTGATCTAGCTAATTTATGTGCTAAGAAAACTGATGACATGTTCTTTACAGGCAGGGAGGGACGATGGTTACTTATGGCGGTATGTCTAAGAAGCCCGTTACAGCGTCTACATCATCTTTCATTTTTAAGGTAATGTCTTAGTCTTGCAAATTGAAACACTGCAACATATGATAATGTACTAATAATGATGAATTATCTATATCTGTTAATTTGATTAAACTTTTGTCTGCGCAGGATCTTGCTTTGCGAGGGTTCTGGTTGCAGAAGTTGATGAGCTCGGATAAAGCAAAAGATTGTAGAATTATGATAGATTATCTTTTGGGCTTAGTGTGTGAGGGGAAGCTCAAATACGAGTATGTGTTTCTCTCATAATTTTCATCTTTTCTGCTTATACCAACTATTTAGGTTGGCAATACTAATTGTATTATGCCATTTCATGTTTGACCGTATTTTTCAGTCAGTGGTTGCGTACGCTCATTTTTTTAGGGACATTTTTTAAGGAGGGAAATGTTATTCTAACTTCTAAAAAATGCAACTATATGTGTAACTACATTTTTTTTTTTTTGGGGAAGATGTGCAACTAGGATTATTTATTATACATATTGAAATGTGTAGCATGAAGGAGTAATTGCATGGGTAGTTTTCTTTTTGGGTAGTTAAAATATAATTTTTCTTTTTTACAAACCCAATTAATCTTATTTTAATGCTTTTTTTGCAGGATGGAGCCGGTTCCATTTGACAATTTCTCCCTTGCGCTGGATAAGGCACTAGGAAAACTTGGAAGCCATCCTAAACAAGTGCTTAAATTCTAATCCGTGCATCCAGAGAGTACACACTTCATTGTGTCATTAGTTTTGCGGCTCTATGATTTTTATCCAGTCGTACTAGTTCTTGGCAGCTCCAAAATGTTGTATGTATGAACGAACTTCCGGAACTGCAACATTTGTACCATGGATGTCAGGCACCATCTTTACGTGAAATAAACACTTGCAATGGCATATCATGGAATATAATCTTAAACAGCTCCAACACAATCATTTTGGGTAGGTAAGTTTCCCGTAAAATGAGTAAAACTCAATCAGTTTATGGGCTTCGCGACTCAGTTTGCCTGACAAACAAGGAGATGCTAAATCCTGTTGGGTGGAACTAGAAAATTATTGCAAGTGCAGAAGATAAGCCATGGAATATCAATAGCATGAATCACTTATACTTTGGACAGCGTTAATAATGTGAACAATGGCTACGAGCTACCTCAAATAAGAAAGCATATTTTGAAAGAGGAGTTCTGCTTTTTAGAGGCATCTCTTTTCTATTATTTTGAAAGAAGTTTCTGGATGAATACAAGGATTTTGCTAATAACACAACAAAATAGGAAGAAATTGCAAAAGCTTCATGAAGCACCTTCTTTTCTCAAAATGTAGTCCACTGCGTCTTCGACTGTGTCAATAACCTGCAGAAACATACAAAAAAGCAACAGTAGTCAGAGTAGTTCCTGGGATGAATTGGGGAAGATAAAGAACTAGACGAAAAATGACGTCGAACCAAAAACTATGTATGCAATGACTGAATATCAGGAAGGAGCTATTTTTTTTTGTCAATTGATACTATTTGTTACATTGGATCACGTACATACAAGTCATTCAAAATTAATGAAACAAAGATAAGGGTAGAACCAGCTATTAATACTACAGGGAGCCAAAGTTGGGTCAAAAGAAGAAATGATGTATTATCACATATAAAGAAGCTACTTGGATCTGGCAAATCAATTAGATGAAGCATGTTTAAGTTTGGATTATTCCATCATGCTCCACGTTTGCCCAGTGTTGGGAATTGCACGGATAGTCTTTCCCAATGGAAAACAGTTTTGGGAAAACTATGCCTTGATTTTTGAAAAGCAGCAAAGCAAGTAAATAGGCACATATTTGGGTATTGGTGCTATTTTCATCCTGTAAAAAGGGAAAGAAAATAGTCCCACTGATTATAAGATGCATGCTTTTGAATTCTTTGTCATTAAGCAGTGAAGTTTTTCTGCATCTACCAAAGGAGGAGTGTTTCTTCTTTTTTTTTATTGTTAGTATCAAAGAAACTATGTTACAGTTGGATGCTATCTACTTATTGAGAAGGTTAGGACACCTATGCATGTTTCTCATGGTTAGACGAATAGAAATGGAGCCCAAAATTTTCAAATACAGAAATTCAACATACCAGATCTGCTGGATGCTCAGCATGGTTTTCTTTCCCTCTGAAAACGCCCGTCCTTGTCAAAATAGAAAACCAGGGATTTCCTGCCTAAAAGGTGAAAATAGAATCTTCACTCATCTGATATAGCTAAATTCTGAAAGGCTTTACATGTTTAGTGCAAAATCAGTTCAAACCAGAGCAAATATAGAGACAGACCTGCCTTGCACCTTTGATGTCGACCCAAGGGTTATCCCCAATCATATACAGGGTTTTGAGAAATTGGAATCCACTGTCTCCATTATCCACAGAATGACCATGACAAGAAGAGAGCTGAAGTTGTTTCAGCAAAACTTCTGCATTCTTGAATACAGATGGATTTGGTTTCCCAAAAGATGTGTACTCCAGAGCTGTGGGGTGAATACTGCACATTGAAGACTAAAGCACATGAAAAAGTGCATAAATCATTTCTACATACAATGGAAATGCTGTTATTCCTGGCTAGAATTGCAGAACACCAGCTGCAGGTAAAGTCCCAAGGAACTCCCACAAAGTTAGGTTTTTGGCTGGTCAATGAGCATTTGTAGTTGGCCACAATAATCAATATTAGCCAGCCATCTCTTTTGTGGACCACAATTTTAAAACTTGAAAGCAGAAGCAATTTTAATGGTTGCTACGCCATATGAGTTGCTTGATTCTCCAACCGGTAGAGTATAGTAATACTGGCAAGTGCCAATTGATAACTCAATCAGATGTTAAGTAGCCATTATATTAGACACTAAGGTTGGATAGCCATCAATGATATTTGCATTGTACTCAATTGTTTTTATTACTTTTTTGAATGATATAGTATTACCTGTTATATATGCCTTCAAGGGCAATCCTGAAAGCACCCATACCAAGACGCTCTGAGGGAAATGCAGCCTACATGGGTGGTACTCAGTCAACACATATCTTTCGCAGCAATAAAGCAAATCTTAGTTCTTAAACCCCTAAGCAATTGAGAGAGGTTAGGTTATGTGGAATAGTCAGTTGACTCAGTTCCTGTAGAAAGAGAAGGTAAGATTACATTCTACAAAAGTAGGAGCTTTACATGTGCAGCAAACAAACTACTCCAATATTTCCCAGGCCAATGGCAACCTAATTGTAAGATATATAACCATAACAGAAAAGTTTTCCGGATTTTGTGACTATTTCTTCAATCTTCAAGCATAATTTTTGGAGTTTGATGGCCAGTTCACCATCTTTGTGATTTCAAGATCTTAACAGAATTGCAGAATGCATCACATGTGTTAATTTCTGGCTCAGAGCAAAAAGCATTTGTATGAATCAGAAATAAAACATTTCAAAATTTCAAAAAACATAATACTTAAAATGATTAACCTTCACTGACCTGATAAAGAAGATCATCATTTGCAAAATAAATAGGAGGTTGATGCCCAATCTCTCTCCCAGGAAGACCGCCAGTTCTTAAGATATCACAAAGAACCTAAAGCCATTCATCAATTAATTCAAAGCTTATTGAAGCAATAACAAGACTACACAGGCCTACATCTTCAAATAGATTGATTAATTAATACCAAGAAAACATAAGAAATTAAGTAATCTCCAAAACAAGTAGCGTCACATGAGAAACCTGAAAGATTTCAAATTTCTTGGTGCAATGCAATGCTGGATACAGAGTACAAATATAAACATATACTGACCATGGTCCATTGGAACCACAAAAGAAGGTCCACTTTTTCTTTCAAGAATTAACATTTCCGGAGAAGAAAAGAAAGGGAGGGCTACAAATCCAAGGAAAGATTTGCCTTCTGCAAATTCATTAATTGATGCAAGCACTTGCAAGGTTTTTAATGTTGTTGAACTATTTCATTCTTGGGGAAACCAATTATTTCTCTGATGGGGGTTTCTTCACCATCTAAACTTAGAAATTAGAATAGGTTTGGGGTGCAATAATAATTCTAATACTCTTTTACTGAAAGGTATGGTTTGGGCGTACAATAGGCCCAAATGTGTTCCGACCCTTCCCCAAAGACCCCGCATGGTGGGAGCTTCATGCACCGGGCTGCCCTTTCTTTCTTTTTGCTGAAAGGTATGGTTAAACATGTAGTGCAGCAGGATTTTATTTTATTTTATTTTATTTTATTTTATTTTATTTTATTTTTGGGATAGGAAAGAGCCATGTGTATTAATAAATAAAGAAGGGAAAAAAAAAAACTTTACAACCTAGGATACTTTAGTGCAGCAGGATTGAGCTATGTATATTATAAAAATCATAAAAAAAGCCCTTATCTTAAAAACAAATAAAGGTGCTCAGCATATTAGAACCATTTTATTCAAGTGAAGCATGTGTTGTAATATTGTTGCTGGGAAAAAGCTTTGTTGTGTTGAGTTGAACATATGTTATTGTCGATAAAATTGCAAGTCTAGATGTCATCCAGGTTAAAGAAGAAAACCTGAATGTCCTTGCTCCAGTCTACAGGATCACTAACAACAAACACTGCTTGAACTCTCTCCGAGAAAACACTGCATCTTCCGTCCATCTCCTTGGGCTTGCAGTTCTTATTGGTTTCCTTCTCAACCACCCATTTCTTATACTGTGAAAGGGGATCAATATTATCAAAGTAGGATGCATACTCATCAATTGACAGAACATTTCTGCAAAAGATCCATCAGGTGCAAAGTAAGCCTCAAATTACTCATATATTTGTCATGATAAAAATTAACTTTCACCTGGTAATCAAGCCAAGATGACAATGTTCGAAACTCACTTAAATCCATATTGGGACATGACTACAGAAGGTTCCCCTTTACCAACAGCAATGACGAATTCATTCTCAAATCTGCAGAAAGCATGTTGCATTGGCAAAGAAATAAAAAAGATCAAATGAAACATAACAATGAAGGCAGGAACTGATTCACAACAGAAAACTATTCAGCGCCAAACATCAAATTAAATCTCAGTCATGGATCATAGTTTTGTTAAGAATCACACCTTCCCACAAACTCTTTAAAAGGTGTATGACCCTGTAGAACCTGCATAAAAAATGTTATGTTCAAGCTGCTTCACTATAAATGCTAAGAAAAGTAATATTTTGAGGAAGGGTGAACATGGCAAAGTTCATCTAGACAAGTTCATGGCAATATCATTCTTCAGAACTGTACCTGTGAAGGTAAAATGTTGATTCCCAAGAGTTTGCTTAGTTCCAATGCTCTTTTAGATTCTGGAATGCCACCTCCTATTGAACAGGATGGATAACTAACTACATAAGTAAATCCGACGGGTGTATTTTTTAAGTCAAGAAACTACCAGTATGAAAATCATGCAAAAAATGGACTCTTTAGTTGCATAAAAGAAAGGTAAGAGAAAAAATTGTAGGCAAACCAAATAGCATACTACGAAACTGAACAATAGAACATTATTATTTTTCTCACTTTAGCAACTTGCACATGATTTGTATGAGCGGTGAAGAGAAGCAACCTAAATTCTTATTATGTCAGGCACAAGTGTAGTCTTTCAGGTATAAACTAAGTGGAACTCTAGTTCAAACCCATTAAAAGAAAACTATTAAATGATTTGACAAATGATTGAAAACCAGTACTTTTTATCTATATATTTTGGTCGTTGCAATTGTGCAAGCCAACTCCATTAATGCCCAATAGTAACAACCAATAATAATACTTCTATTTGTAATTGTAACATAAACCTTATGACTTAGGGGAAACCTATAAAGATAATAATCATATGCATATGGTAAATTTCCTTGTACCATGATGCATGAGAATCAAATTTCACAAAAACTTTTCAAAACATACTAACAATTTTGAAAATATGATATTACAAGTTTACAAGAAAAATAAAAAGAAAAATGACGCCAACATGGAATTGGTGCAGTTGATAAAGAGGTGGCTTTGAAACCCAAAGGTTTCCGGTTCAACTCTTGCCACTGTCTAGGACGGAGGATTAATGGGTCAAGAATGGGTCTAATACCTCCCCAAGAGTGCAGTATGGTGATGAATGATGGAGCTAGTTATACTACTAACTACTAAAATTGTTTTGTCTCAAAAAATTTTAAAAAAAATGCAACATAAGTAATAAGCATAAATCATGTCTTCTAATGGTTTTCCACTTTTCCTAAATGAATGCTGGTTTCTTAGTCAAGTACAGGATATCAATAAACCAATCACTAAAGGATGAACAATAAATTGATGCAACAGTCTTCATAATCATCTTTGTGAACGTAAACTCAAATGGACCATGAAACAATCCCACGGAACAGTTTTAGGTAGCACAAAACACAATTTTTCAAACAGAAAAAGAAAAGAAAAAAAAATCACATAATTTACCATTCGTCAAGAACAGATATGGAATCCCCAAAGCGCCTGCAGAGAAGAGATTTCTTATAAGCTCGTTACGCAAGAAGACATCAAAGTAGGAAAAACGCTCAAAATTGTTAACAGATATAGTTGTAAACATGAAAAACCAAAAAGGATCTATTACAAAGGTAGGGGAAAAAGAAGAAGTGTTATCTATTTTACCGACTGCTTGAATCTTTGAGCATTGTCACAAATGATGTCAAATTCAAAAACTATTTAAAGTAGTCGAAAAATATTGCAGAACGAGCAACATTCCAAATAAACAACAGTGAGGCAAGAATCAACAAACAAAACACGCAATTGAAACTCCAATCCAATCTCATTATAGCTCCCCTACCAGAATCATCGTATAGTCTTCTCAGTGCCTGAGGAGAACCGCCGATCGGATTACCTCCTCGGAGAATTACTCCATCAATATCAAATGCAATTCCAAAAGACGGCGCGCTGGCACTGCAACCACTCGAATCAGACCATTTCCCAAAGCACAAAACAACAACCGAACTAACAACAGTGAAGAAGAAGAAGAAGAAGAAACTCACGATTCCGGTTTCGATTGATGATGCAAGAACCGAAACGACGACGACGACGATCTGCTTCTCCTCTGTAAAACACTAAATCCAGCTCGAAATCTCATTGTCCGATTCTCGATCCTCCAATCCCTCGAAAACTTTCCTCTATAAAATAAAATAAAAATCCCTCAAAAACTTCTCTCTGATTCTTCGGCGCTCTTCTATTTCAAATGAAATCGAATCGAGACTTGATTACTGGTAGGTATTTATAGCTTTGATCTCACTCGAGCAACGGTCAGAAATGATCGATCAGGTTGATTATAACAGTCCCCAGTTCTCTGTGGGCCCAAAACCTCCTTCTGCTAACCAAAAGCTGCGTTGCAGCCACGTGTCAACCTTGAGGATCGCTAATATTTTATCGTTGGAAATAATAACGGCCATAGTAACGGCGTCTTTCCAAAACTCAACCGTTGCTCTGTTCAATTATCTATGGCGACGCTCTTCTTCAAGGCTCCGTTCACCTGCTCTGTTCGGCCGAACGAGAAGAGAGGCTATGGTGGGGCTGGTTCGTTCGTGAAGTCTACATCTGTGGTGGCTCAGAGATTTCCTTTCAATCTCGAGGATGGTCTCAGACGGTTCAGATTCTTACCTGGTCGGAGTAGGATCCATGTTTCTGCAATTTCCAGCTCCGCTGGTAAGTCCCAAGTTTCTTTATTTGTTTTCTGTACATTTTGTCTTGGCTTACGCTGGTGTTTCACTTGTTTGGTTGATTTATCAAGTTGCTAATCCTTTCTAGGCTTGTGCTTTTTTAATTGTATCGTTTTCTTTGGGGCTGTGATTCTGTAATTATATGAGAATGTTTCATTTTGTTCCAGAAAAAGGAATTAATACTAAATGTTTTTTTTTTTTTTTCCTGCAATTTTCTTTCTTTGTGTTGGTACCACCTGAAACCTGACACAGTATCGTCCTCTTTGGGGTCTCAGTCTTAAGGGGCGCTTCCACGTGTTTTCTTCAGCTGGTCTAGTGCTTCCAAATAACCCTGTGTGAGCGCTATAAGCGCTTCTCCCAAGACTTTACTCTTGTCTTAGGAAAAATGCGTGGTTGCAAGTATAAGAGGGCAAGGCTATACTAAGTAAGAGAATTTGAGAAGTTTTACTGTTGATGTGGGTCTATTCCGAGGGATTACCCATAACACTTTTCATGTTGACATCAGTACGTATGCCCAGTTCAAAATAATCAAATTTTGGTTTAGTAAATTGAAAGTGAAGTTTCCATTAATTATCAAAAAGAAGTGGGAAAGGATGTTGGGCAGCGCTAGATCTCTACTACTTGTAGTACTGATATTGTCCCCAACTTGACCACCTTTTCTAAGTGTGGGGTTTTATTCCAAAAGGCCTCGGTACTAATGAGAATGGGATCCTGACTTATATTCCATGTGATGAACTTGTTCATATTTACATGAGACTATTATGTCAATCTAGGGGTATGCAAACCTCAGTTCGATTCGGTTTTTAACTTAGTTCGGGTTGGGTTTTCTGAAACTGAAACCAAACCGAACCGAACTAATACTCGTGCACCCACCCATGGTCTACCTTGACATAATCTATGTTCAAATGGCACTATCTTAAGTAATCATTTGCGACTCATGAGCACCCACGCGTGCTTCACCTTCACATATGTGTCATGTCCCAATTGAACCATTGGCTCTAATACCACTTATTGCTCATAGGCCTAGATCTCTACTCGTACCAATATTGTCCCCAACTTAACCACCTCTAACCCTAGGTTTGAGGTTTTACTTTAAAAGGCCTTGGTACTAATGAGGGTAAGACCACAACTTATATTTCATATGAACTTGCCCATATCTAATATGAGACTATTATTTTGGTCCACAAGTACCCAACAAAGGGTGGTGTGTGTGTGGATTCAACTTTCTTTGATTCAAAATTCTTCACTTTAATTCAAAACTAACTCTAAAAAGTGTGGCAGCGGTTTTTTTCTTTTTTTCCATTTTAGGGGGTGGGGCTGTAGGTTGCTTGAGTAATAAACTGGAATCAAGAGATATTTAGTTCATTTGATTGTATAATCGTTTGTTTTTAATTTTGCATTGATATATGTTACTTATTGAGATATAGTTAGGATGTACCTATTGCGTGGTTTCATCATATAATATTTAACCAAAATTGTCTTCAATACATTTATATTAAATGTATGAATTCAAGTTATTTCAAGTATAACCTTTCTTTCAGATGTTTCTATAAGTAAAAGAGTATAAAGACAAATAGATAAAATTGTAGTAATAATATTAACAAAATATAACTATTGAAAAAATTGCTATAATAAAATGCTAATAAAAATAAAAACAAAATGGAAAAGACATAGTTTAGCTAAATTAGATGGAACTAAGGCCTGTGTAGCACACAGTGTCCTTAAAACAAATTCACCCCTTACATTGGTGTAGGAGGTGGATCAGCGTCTGTCTCTCAAGATACAATAGATGATGAGCAACTGACTAGCACTCTGTCACTACTCGGGCGTACTTAAATTGGCAAAAGACTATCACCAGAAACAAAAAAAAATCTCAACTACAAGAGAGATGACTAGAGAGAAGAAGAGATTTTCAGAAGAAGAGAACTTTAAAATTTGGTGTGAGAAAAAGTGAGGGGATCACCTCCTTTTAAACTAGTAGAGGGGAGTGGTGCTCTTAATGTCCTCTATTAAGATCAATAAATGGCCTTCATTAACGTTATGAATGTTACGAACTTTTTTAAATTTAAATTCAAATTAATTGACCATTTTTAATTTAAATTCGAATTAAACCGTTTTAAAATTAAACTGTTTTAATTGACCGTTTCACAATTAAAACATATGGTCGTTACAAGGTTTCGTAAATGAGAATAATGACTCCATTAGGAGCACTAAACTTGTGTGAATTTCTCATTCACCATTTTTCCAACCGTTTTTGAATTAGCTTTTAGGCCATCTGCATTCTGGTAGACCATTTGCTTTTGTATTAGCTAGATTTTATATTGAGATTTTGTAGTGGAATATATTGTTTACTGTGTGGTTTTGCTAGATTGATTTATGTAGGCTTTTTGGTCATTTTGTTGATCATGTCGACGAAGATTTTATATCCCAACATGTACCTGGAACATTTTCATCTTAATTTCCCTTAGGCTGATCCTACATGTTGGCAAACAACAGCGTATCCTTTGCTCTTTATTTTTCATGATTCTCAAGTTACTCAACTGTTGAATCATTCCCTTAATGGGAAGTCCATTTTAGAGCTTGAACTTTCATGTGTGGGCATGTCCTGTTTGTTGACATGATATGTTTAAAATCATTGATTTTGGTTCACGAGAATTCCAATCTTTGTTTGAATAGGAAGTGCATCTCCTTCTATTAGCGAGGATACAACTAGCTTACTGGATAAAGTGGATGTGTTTGATTTGAATGGAAGAGCAATTGCACTGACTGATTTGTGGAAGGATAGAAAGGCAGTGGTTGCATTTGCTCGGCATTTTGGGTAGTTTTTCTTTTAAATCACAAATCATTCATCAAAATTCCTTGAAGGTTGTGTATTTTAGACATTTTTCTGCCCTTAAATGAAGGTTTCTTTTATTAACAATGTTTTGCTCTTTCTCTGCAGATGTGTTCTCTGTCGCAAGCGGGCTGATTATCTTGCTTCTGTAAAGGTAATAAATTAAATAAATATGGTCACCAATATATTCAAGCATAACCTCTGTTTCCTGGGGATAAAATTTATTTCAGAAGATACTGTTCGTTGGGCTCATATGCTCATATCATCACCTAGATGTCAATGAGCAAGTTTCTTTTATGATCCAAACTTTAAGGTCATTAAGCTCATTACCGTATCCTGGTCCCAACAATCCAGGTTCTTGGTGTGGTTTTTAGTGAGGAAGCCCTCCAAGTAGCAAAATTGTGCATAAATAAATGAAAGTATGATAGAAGGATGTTTATCTGTGTATGACATTTTGAATGTTCAGTCAGTATAGAGACTTTAGAGAACAGATGTGTATTATAGAATCTTATTACCTTGAAAAATTATTCTCAATAATAAATGGTTACTGCTTTGCACATTATTCTGAAAGTTATCATCTTTGAACTCTACATATGCAATTAATATTACATATGTTATTTATCTACAGGATAAAATGGATGAAGCAGGGGTAGCGCTTGTTCTAATCGGACCCGGGAGTGTTGATCAGGTATGGCGTTTAGATGCAAAGAGCTGCCAAAGCAAGTTGTATTGTTATCGTGCAACTTCTACCATTTAAAAGTAAAAATAAAATAAATAAATAAATAAATAAGCCACCTTTAGGTGATTGAAAATGTTTAAAATTTTGGTTGGCAAGATGGACCTGAACTTATTTGTGCATCAATTTTTTCAGTACCATCTGGCATTTGACACTATTTGATAAATATAAGTTTACAAGAATGTTCGTTATTCCATATTCAAGATCTTTTTCCAACATCGTTTCCTCTTTCTGGTTCCAGTTAGATCAAAGCCCCTTAGGTAGACATTAAAGGAAGACAACATTGGAGCCAAACACCATTTTTAAGATGGTTTCTGAAATACTCCGTGTTTCCTCCACCGACAGTTTAAGCTCTCAACAATATACTATTTTCTATTTTTGAGAATTTACAGGTGCAGATGCACTAAATAGATGAAAAATGAAATTAAGAGCAAGTTCAATGATCCAAACTCAAATATAAGAAGGATTGCTTAGAGATGCTTATAAAGCTTCTTCCCTTTTCCTGTTTATTCTTAACAACTAAATGATCTCCAAAGACCTAGCTTTGAAGTTTTTAATTTGCATTTTGACTCGTAAAATGGGTCCCAATGCCATCCTATGTTGGGATCCCAAGGATATGGTTGGAAATTTTGACCACATGTACAATTGACATTTGCATTCTTGTGCCTTTTCATCAGTGCCATCTCCTAATTTAGTAGGGTTGGGACCCAGTTTCATGTGTGAGTAGCCTTTTATACATGACACTTGGATTAACTTCCTAGCCAGAGATTTTCTCTATTTTTTTTTTCAATTACTACATTGTAACCTGTAGGTCACGGGTTTAAATCCGAAAATCTTTCTAATGCAGAGGTAAGGTTACATACTCGTTCCTTTCTAGACCCTTTTTTTTTTTTGACATGAGAACAAGAACCCATGTTTTCAGTTGATTTTGAGGGTCAGCTCTTGTGCTTGTGTTCATAAAAGCTTTTAGGTAATGCCACTTGGTCTCAGTGTTTTCAGCTCTTGCTTCTTTTTGTTTCCCATGGATGGGAATGATCACTAATGCTCTGTCTCTTAATCTGAATGTCGACATGAACTTGGTCTTTCGGGTCTTTCATTGCACTATTAATGGATTTTGTGATGGCATCAATATTTCAAAGTTACAAAATGTTGGCATCGTGGTATGCAAATTGCTATATGACCATATACGTTGACTATATTTCTTGATAATATTGTGCTGCAAAAATAATCTAATTATCAGCAGAAATTGAGAATTGATAATATAAATTCTCTGTATATTAACTGATAATTAATGGTTACACAGATCACTTCTTATAGAAGTGTACATATAATAGGAATAGAAATATACATATTGGCTTTCCTATTTTACAGAGATTGATAGATTTGTATTTACATAAGAGAGGAAACTTTAAATACAAAATTGGAATCTAGCATCATATCAACAACATTCTAAACTTGGCATCTCAATAGCATACTAAACTTAGAATCCAGCAATAACAGCAATATCTTTATTTTAGCAGCAAGCTAAATATGGAACTTGGAATCCAACAATATCAGCAACATCTTCATCAAGCTAAATATGGAACTTGAAATCTAATAGCATCTTTCCTAATTTCCAACACTAAAATATGTAGCTTTTCTTCAAGTCAGTTTTTCCTTGCAACTTCTCTTTACATTGTGTGTCCAAATTATCGCTTACATAAAGAGGCTGAAGTTTGTCCCAATTATTATCCTTTGATGTTGCAGGCAAAAGCCTTCTCGGAGCAAACAAAATTCAAAGGAGGTATGCTTTTGAAGGGTCCATGACTATTAATTGTAGCATGCAAAGCCTAAACTGGTGTTTTAACTTCAATAACATGATACACTTTAGGATCAGAAAATTAAGCCCAAGAACTAAGAAGAAATAAATAATTGCTCACTGTAAATGAAATTGTCAAACATACTTTACATCTGTCAAAGTTGGGTTCATCCATTTATCATATTCTGTCAGGGAGATCTTTCAAATCAAAACTTTAGGACAATAGAGATATTTTGAACAACAGAAATTTTCTCATGTACTTCTGTAAGTTCTCTTTCAGTTTCTCGTGCAAGTGATCAGCAATGAAAGCCACTTACAATTGGTTGATTAGTTTAAGTTGGACCAAGAACCCTTGTAAAACAATAAATATCAAAAGAAGTCTACATAAGAACCACTTAAATTGCAAGAACTAGTTTATAAGATATTATGCAACTAGTACGTGGTCTTGGGGAGGGAATGTGCCAGTTCGCCTCTTCAATGTAGACCTTAAGAAATGGGTCTATCTCCAAAGGAAACATCTAAATGTGAGGCCAGTCATATTGTTAAATGTCCATTGGTCCAAATTACACAATTTTTAATTGCTCAAGCTGTTAATGACACAATAGTTGGGAATAACGACTTGTTAGAATTGTAGGGAGCAAATGTATTTCGTAATCAATAGTAGGCTTCTTTATACAAACTGTAATGAACATATAATTTTAAGGATTTTATATTTAGTTTGGAACATGATTGTAACATGAGGCGGGTGGCTAACCTTGCTTATCCTTCTCTTTTCCCTGTATGTATGTCTTCAACATCCCATTGCTGTAAAATTTGCTTCATTATTGCTCACCCGTACTTAACAGACACAAATATTTTTGTTTTTAAAGGATCAAGTAAATGGAAATAACCACTCCATTTATAAATTTCTCATACAAGGACCTATTGTCAATTATAATCATGTTCTTATAATTCATAATGTTTTTCTATACAATTTTAGCTGATCTCAAATGGACTAGTTTTACTATTGCTTCTTCTCCTTGTTGCAGCACCATAACAATTCTCTCTCCCTCTCTCTCTCTCTTTTTTTTTTTTTTTTTTTTTTTTTTTTTTTTTTTTTTTGTAGAAGTGTATGCAGATCCAAGTCATTCTTCATACGAGGCATTTAGTTTTGTTTCTGGGGTTTCAACCACATTTACTCCAAAGGTGTCTTAAAAAGAGATTTTTTCCATTGAGAGAATCCTAGTTCATCTTGGAAATCTTTCCTCTCCTCATTGGGTTACTGGCATTTTTATTGGCATCTGGTAATTTTGTATATTTTCATCTGATATTTGTGAAATAAACATATTTACCTATTGGTTTTCATTTCATGATATTGTAGGCAGGTTTAAAGATAATACAGTCATACATGGAAGGGTATAGACAAGACTGGGGCCTGTCCTTTGAAAAAGACACCAGGACTAGAGGTGGCTGGTATGTGAAATATCTTTAAGATTAAGATTGAGTTTGCTGTCTGTAGATCATCACCTTGCAAAATAAAATCTAAGGCCAACCCTCCTTTACCCCAATATAAGTTCGAGTTTGTCAAGATATAAAATTAAAATGGATCTAAATTGTAAAATTATCAACAAATGCCTAGATATAACACGTGACTATTTTAAAAGCTTTACAACAAACACCGTAACCATAACATTGTAAATATAACTGTAGTTCTTCTCCTATTATCTGAATTATTATCATCCTTAATACCTTAACCCATATATCTGAGGCTGACTTTCTATTTTTGAACAGTTATGCTTTTTTGCTTTCATGTACAATTCTTCTGTGAAATTAGCAAGTTATTGTTATTATGAACTCTTGCTAGTTTTGCATTTGATACTGACACTATAATCTATTTCAAATAATAGATGAAGTATGATAATTCTGTCTTTTCTTTGTCAGGCAGCAGGGGGGTGTCATTGTTGCTGGTCCTGGTAAGAACAACATCGCGTACATCCACAGGGTTAGTTCCCTTTCCCTTATCCCATTTCTTAGTTGGCCTTTTTTTTTCAGCAAATGCATGTTGATTTTGGCAACCTGGTTGCAGCTATATATGGATCAACTTTGTTGTATTAAATTTGATTCTTGCAACAAATTGAAGGACTTTATTTGACATAATCTTGCTTTTCAGCATTGAAATTTGAAATACATCTAATGAAAAGTGTCATTAAAGAAGAAAATTGCAGGGAAAAAAACTCCCTAATTGGTCAATCTTTATATGTAAAGCTGCATTCTTTGTTGGGCATATGAACAAGTAAAATTAATATCATATGATAAGATGATCTCAGAATATACAGGATTCTGTAGCCAAAACTATTTTGGCATATTTCAACTTTTTTTTTTTTTGTTCCTCCATTTTAATTAGGACAAAGAAGCTGGGGATGACCCAGAGATTGAAGATATCCTGAAAGCATGTTGCTCCTAATGAAATCATACATACCAGGTATGTCTTTGTTTTAAGTGTCACAAACCGTTTCTAACATTTTCCTAATGTTAATTGCAAAGTGTTTCATTCATTTAAAAGTTTTTTTGTTTTTGGGTAATGTACCTATTCTTCTATGATACTATAGCTTGCCTATGGTCTTCATGGTTATTGAGATCACATCTTTGCTATGGTCAGTTGTGAAATTCGTGTAATTTCCTTCTCTTTTCTTCTTCCATGTAAGGGTCCTGTTTTTTCCCCCTTTTATTTGCATATTTTTATTTTTCAACAAGATTTTCCAATGAGTAAATTTATTAATCTTCTCACTGCAAAAGTGCAAATTCAATTAACTGTGCTTCCATAGCACTTTGTAATTGATACAAACACTGATTAGTGATTACTGAGTCAGACCTCTCAACCATCTGAATCAATCTGTTAATATTTAGTAATTTCTATTCTCGTCTTCTGATGATTTCATCCAAATCAGAGAGCATAACTGCAGTAGGAGCAAGAGCACCATGATTTTATCACACACTTTATGCATCATTTGGTAGTATGTAAAAGCCAGGAAATGCTAATGTGCATTCAATTGGATATTATAGCAGAAATGATATGGTGGAAACCGGAAATGGATTGTTTATGGTTTCAAGCAGAGGGCAGAAACAACTCTGTTTGTGACTAGTGTTACTTCAATTCAAATTTTACATGGTTGCGTGTAAGAATACTCCAGAGCTGGGGAATTAGAACAGGAAGTCCATGGATAAAGAACTTTGCTTGAGGGGATTGAACAATGTTCCCATGACATTGTCATGCTACTAATTCATAATTTCTGCATCGTCTTGATTTCTAAAATATATAAATGATGCTGGTGATGGTGGATGTGTGTATCTCTCTCGTGTGTAAAAGGGGTGCAATGCAAGACAACTCAAACTTTGAACCATAAACAAAATTTTCATGGTTTTCCAAGTTAGGTGATAATCCATTGTCAAAAAAGTGATAATGGGATTGGTTTTACTGGTGGAGCAAAGTGATAGAAATCGAAGAATATGATTGAAATCAAATTGATCCTATCTCCTGTGGGAACACTGCTCCAGAAAATTCTAGTAACTGATAAATAACTTCATCTCGTGGTTGGTTGTATGTGAAGAGAAAATTATGTTCTTGGTCTTTGTATGTCTTCTATTTGTAACTTTAACATATTTTGAGTCTTTCCCATTTTGGTGCTATTAATTGAAATGGTAGTTGTTAAATTCTCGTCATCATTCATCCATACTGCATTTAAAACATTGAGAAATGATATCTAATTACAGAAAAGTGCAACTACATTGTCATGACTATTAAATTTCATGTGTTACGCATCCCAATGTATATAGTGCGTGATCCAATGGCCATAAGGCCCATAACAATGTAGTTCCACGGTTAGTGGCACTTTTCTGCAGTTAGAATAGCATTTCCCCGAAAGCATTTCACATGTGTATTAATTGCCTCGTGAACTTTTGATGTGTTAGACAAACTGCAATAGTTGTCCAGATCACATGGATCAAAGGGGAACAAGTGCAGCTATGGCCTCAACTCTCACGGGTGTTTGGCGAATTTACGCAGGCAAATTGAAGAGGAAATTGAGTATATCTATGCGTTCTTCTTGATTGAACTGTAGGCACCTTGTGAATGTAAGAGCTGTTCATATTTCTGTTCTGCTTTGATGGGAAGATTGCTTGTTGAAGAAGAACGACAGTTTGATGAGGCAACTTTGTCTTGTCAATATAAGCATTCCTTGAGCTTGTTATCATTGTTTTAATTAGCAAACTATGGCTGTTTGAGTTTCATGGTTTAGGCATTGAATGAAGGCAACATCAAATGTCGTAGAAAAGCGCTGTGTTAACAGAAGTTGAACAAGGAGTTGCATTGTTTTTTTTTTCCTACTCATGCATCACTTCGTTGAGCATTTTTTCTCTTGAAGTAAAAAACCAAGATATCTCATTTTGATTACATTTTTCAAAAGAGCTATAGATACACAAGATGAAACTCGGATGAAAACTCGATCATCCTATGCCCCTCTGATGAATGATGAATGCGTCTATGTGTATGCCACAGATCCGTGTTGATCCAAGGGGCACGGGATGCTCGAATTTTGGCATGAGTTTCAACCTGTATACCCCTGACATACTCCTGATTTTTTTTCTTACATGAATTTGGGATATTACATGTTGAGTTTGGCTTGATCTCTAGTTGTGTTGTCTTGGATTGATTGCGAATTCATCCTCAGGAGTCTTAGATTGAGTAGTAGTTATAATTATAGTAGATGTTTGATTTTAGTATATGGAGTTTAGTGTATTTGCTATAAATATTGGATATATAGTCTCGGATTACTGACAATAAAGTGATGCATTGAGAATTGTAAGATTACAAGTGATTGAGTGTGTGGCAACAAGTGATTTCCCTTTGTGAAAGTATACAGTTTGTCGGACCATGTAAAATTAATTGTTTGAATGCATATATTTCCATTGTGTTGGTTTAACACACTTGGAAAAAAATAATCTCAATATAAAAGCAAAAAATTTAAGACATGTTATAGAAAGGAAAATATTAATTCAACTATAAAAATTACAAATACAAGTGCAATTACGTCATTAATATCATTGAATATATATGCATTACACGTCCCAATGCATGTAATGAACAATCTAATGACATTAAAAATATAGTTACATTTACGGTTGTATTTTTTGCAATTAGATTATTATTTTTCTTATTGAAAAATGATATTTGTTCCCGCATGAATATTACTTTTTTAACTTTTTTCTAAATTAACTTTAGGCCATGCATATTGGAATTTTACATCTGAAAGAAGCAAACGAGTCTTATGAAATAAATTTGTCCTAGCTTTTGCTTGTCACTTTGGCAAAGTTACTCATGAAACAAATGAATGGAGAGGAGTTAAAATCCCATTTTGCAAAAAAGTATTTTTGATGCACTAATAAAACTATTCAATTAAAATAATAAATTTACTATGTAAAAGAGAATTTAGAATATACATACACAATCTTATTGATTTTTTAAAAATAAAAGCAGTCTGAATCACTACTTATGCAGCTAATCGGAATAGCGCTCTCCTTGCACCCAAACATCGGAACCAGAGACAACGGGGACAATAGAAGATGGATTGACTATTTCACCCTCCACTTAAAGCGTTTTTCCCTCGTACCGAACAAGCGAGAAGGGAACCTAGAAACTTCTACTACTAATAAGTAAATTCTCCGCTTAAAAAGGGTAATCCCTGGAAATTGTAGACCCAATTATATAACTCAACACTTACCCTAAGCCGCTCGCACACGCCTTAGAACTTCGAACTATCTCCATCTCCGAAGATTGCAGGGAGTTGGTTCTCCGTTCCGTCTTCTCCTCGCATTCTTCTTTTTCAAAACCCTAAAATTACTGATCGAGAGTTCTGAAACCCTAATCCAGAAAATCAAAAATCGATTTTTAGCTTAACTTGAAATTCCTGACAAATCAGTAGCCTTTTTTTGTTGTTGATTTCGTGTCGATTGATGCTGATCAGACATGCCTCCGAAAAACCAGTCCAAAACAGACCTAGCGAAGAAGCAGAAAGTTGTCGAAGATAAGACCTTTGGATTGAAGAACAAGAACAAGAGTAAAAATGTTCAGAAGTATGTCCAGAGTCTCCAGCAATCCGTGCAACCCAAGCCCGATGCTTCTAAGGCCGCGGCCAAGGTTAATTTCTTATTTTTCACAAGAATCAACGCTTTTAACATCGTTTTTTTTGGCATGAAGACCTTGAATGCATGCATAAAGTTTCGTTTTTTAACGATTTTTTTTTTTTTTGATGTGGTGAACAGAAAAAGAAGGAGGAGGAAAAAGAGAGAGAGAAGGAACTGAACGATTTATTCAAGATTGCTGTTAGTCAGCCCAAAGTTCCTGTTGGTACGTAAAATCATTAGTCATTACGGGTACTTAGGTTGTTTTGAGGGTTTTTACAACAGCATGAACGAATAAGAAAGGCTTAAGGCTAGCTGGTTGGATCTGGCGGGCACATTAATTTTATTCATATGTCACTATTTGTCTAGGACCATGTCTGATGGTTTATGGTTTTATGAATTTTTTGAAGTGTGATGTCGATATTGGGATGGTGCTCAGGTGTTGATCCCAAGTCTATATTGTGCGAGTTTTATAAAGTCGGGCAATGTGCAAAGGGTTTTAAGTGCAAATTCTCACATGATTTGAATGTCCAGCGGAAGGGTGAAAAGATTGATATTTATAGCGACAATCGTGATGAAGGTGACTTAAATTACATTTATTTGTCCATAGTTTTTGTTCCCCTCACTGTTGTAGTTTTTTCTTTTATTTTTATTATGTTGGTTTTGATGCATGAACTGTTGGGTGTTTTTGCTTCTGTTTGGTTAATAAGAAACCATGGAGGAATGGGATCAAGAGATGTTGGAGAAGGTCGTTGAGTCAAAGAAGAAGGAATATAACCAGAACAAACCCACTGAGATTGTAGGTTTCCTTTCCTCCAAATTCAAATGTTGGTTGCTCTATGTCGTCTATCAATGAAGATATTGCCATATTCCTCTTATGTAGTAGTTCTCATTTTCAATTTCTATTCTTTTAACCTGATAATGTAGTTAAACTGTGCTGTATGTTATCCTTTTCAACTTTTCATATATATGCGTTAACTTTTTTATTTTTATTTTTTTGGTTTAGTTCAGTTGAATTTGCATTTTTTTGTTATAGTTTTATGGACAATAAAGATAAGCCTCATTAATTATATTTCTTTTATATGGATGGGGATTATGTGCTTATTAGAGACACATAAGTTGGTAAGTGAGCGATTAATAATCGCTCAATCAGAGAGTTATAGGAAAAAATATTGTCTCTTCTCTTATTCTTAAGTGTACGAAATCGGAATGGGTGTTCTTTCTGTGAATTTTGTTTTCTCCAGCTAGATGAAATGGTTTTCTTCTGGTGAATCTCGTTTTTTTCTTGACAAGATGTAAGAAATGTAAAAGGGATTGACGGCAGTGAAAACACTAAAAACTAATACTTGCGGGTTTTATGGATTTTTTTTTAGGAAACAAGGGTATTTTGATCTTTTCAATTAGAGAACGAGTTACAAGTATAGAAATTTGAATTTTAAATTATATTTCATTTTCCCGCCAATATGCAGGTCAGTTGCTACAAATGTAGATGTATCAATTTCAACAATCTCAAAATGGATAAATAGGTCTTCGTGCTGCAAAACCAGATATTCAGATGATCACGATGTTTCTTACTGCCTAGAGTTGCTTTAAAAATGGGACTGGATTTCTGTGTTTGAGATATGTTGATGTTATAATGTTATTAGTTGATTATAGTAGTGAATAGCTATGAAGTGATAATACTCTTCAGATTCTTGGAAGTGAGTACTTGGTACCATATCAGTGATTGTTAGTTAAATAACAATCATTGTAATTGTTAGTTAAATAAAGTTTTAAGTTGTCAACATGCGATATGAGAGGTTATAAATGGTCAAGTGAATCTTCAAATATCAAGTATCCTTCTTTTTAGTTTCCACATAGCAGTTTACTTAGACTAGATCATGGATGGAGCTTGCTATTGGATTTGGCTATTTAGACACCCTCACGCATCGACGCATGTGCTTACATATATAAATGTATATAATATATGGCATATGCTTACCATTGCCTGTCCTATAAATCGTGTTATACTTATGTTTTTGTATATAAAATGAGGGGTAACTGCATATAACATATGGCACATGCTTACCATTGTCTGTCCTATAATTCCTGTTACACTCATTTTGTTTATGAAATGAGGGGTAAATGTGCATAATATATGGCATATGCAATGCTTCCTTTCAATCCCCAGGGTAACGAAAATATCTTGATATACTCGGCTTATTGTACAAATATAATGCCATAACCTTATTTGTGATTCTTCTCATCCAGTCATACTATGATTTCTTTGAAGAAAAAAATGCAATAGTTACTCTTCTCATTTGTGCTTAATACATGTATGAGCAGGTTTGCAAATACTTTCTGGATGCTGTGGAGAAGAAACAATATGGTTGGTTCTGGGTTTGTCCAAATGGTGGTAAAGATTGCCACTATAGACATGCTCTTCCCCCAGGATATGTGTTGAAATCACAAATGAAAGCTTTATTGGAGGAAGAGACAGAAAAGATAACTATTGAGGAAGAGATTGAAAATCAGGTAAAGGCCCTACCTCAGTGCACCTATTTCCTTTCTGAACCTGAATAGGTTGTTCTCCTAAGTTTGTTTGATAGCCATGATTACACATTAGGAGGTTCTTATGCCATATACTGCTATATTAGCTATAATAATTGAGCATCTTGCTCTTTGGCTACAGCGTGCAAAAGTAGCAACTTCAACCCCAATGACTCCAGATCTGTTCATGCAATGGAAAAAGAAAAAGATTGAAGAAAAGGAGGTTGGACTAGCTGCACAGAGAGCAGAAAGGGCCAAGAACGACCGCATGAGGTTTTCTTTTTTTGCTGCTTGTCTACTTTTATTCTGTTGTTGTCTCGGCTTCACTGTGTTAGGTAATTAATTAATATGGTTTTGCATCCCTTGCAGTGGTCGTGAACTGTTTCTTTCAGATGCTAGCTTGTTTGTGGATGATGCTGAGGCCTATGAAAAATACCAAAGAGAAGAACCTGACGAATCCCAAAAGGTATTCTTGTTTCCTCATGATGTGATCTTTTGAATAGATCAATAAAAATAAATACTTGCAAGCGCACAAGGTGAGTTGCAGCACTTAACAAGGTCGATCCACAAGGATAGGACTAATCACTCCAGAATTTTTAGAAAAAAAATTAAAAAATATTATATACTGAATAAGTCAAAAAAGAATAATTGTTTGATTTCTAACATCCTAAAATAAACTTAAAATGAAAATAAAGCAATTAAATAAACAAAAATAATGCAATAAATAACAAGAAGTAAATGAAAGAAAGACAAAAAAAAAAATAGAAATTACTGGAAATAAAACTTCATCAATGTAAAATAAAAGAAAAGAAAAAGAAAACTTACAGAACTCCAAATCCTTGGGCAATGTCACCTTACCTAGGGTTTGAATGAGCAACTAAAAATAAATCTAACCTAAAAAAATAAAAATGAAAATGAGAGTAAAGATGGGATGCATTCTCTTGAAATTTAATCCTATTTATAGATGTGCCCACCTCTTGATTTTCAAAAACAAAAATACATTCACCACCTATTATTCTCTAAAAAATATCCTCTAAAAATGGTCATTTTCTAAATTACATAAAGATTTTTTTTTAATCAAGAAAATGAGAAGAAGATTGTGCCCATATGTGGAGAAAATTTCTTTTTTTTTCTTTTTGACATGTGTGACATCTTTTTCTTCCATAAATGGGTTGATATGAGCTCAATTAGATCTTCATCAAAGATTGCAACCATGTGGGCCCCTTATTTCAAAATTTTTAAGTTGATTAGAATATAATCAAACAGACTCGGATTGATCATTTAAGCCTTGTTGGATCTAACGGCTCGGCTTCTCCACATCTGGTCCATGTAGATCTATGGTGTGGATCTTCCTGAAATATGTAAACTCATTCTTTGATCCTGAAAATATCTAAAAAATACTTGAAGACCAGGTGAGACACCAACATACCTAAAAATAAATAAAAGTTCAATAACCTTATTAAAAGAAAATTAAAATAATAAAAAATAAAAAAATGCATTATTAAAGTAGTCAAAAAATGACCTAAAAATCTAAAATGTGATGTAAAAACATTTTTATTATTTTTTTCTATTTTTTTTTCTTTTATTTTATTTTCTAGCCTAAAAGCACTAAAAATAGGGGTAAACATATGTAAAATTGTGACTTTATCACCTCCCTCTATCCTGGAACTTGTCCAATTAAGTTTCAAGGTGGAAAACTACCTGGAAAAGTTTACCAACATGCTTAAAAATAAGTCTAAGATTTTTTTTTTCCCCCGGTGCTATGCTATTCAGCTGATGACATATGTGAAATGCAATTTTCTTTTATATCAGTTGCACGTACATGTTAAAAGATAAATGCCTAGAATCTAAATAAAGAATAAACTTCATTGGGTTTAGAAAACAAACTACACATCTAAAAATCTAGGGTATCCATGTTATATGCGTATGTTGTGACATTCATTTTTATAATATTCTGTCAATGTTCCTACATGATGTTTGGGAATGAGTCTAAATGAGCTTTTTCTCCCCTCCTGTAGAAAATTGGGTTCCACTATGTTTACAACAAGTTTGTTTTGATCTCTAAGACATAGAATTATCCATATTAATTTCTGTTTTTATTCTTCAGATTTTTTCTTTAAAGATTTACCTTATTTGTCTCACATGATCAAATCATATCCTATTTACTATTATGTGATTAAAACTTACTTGATTATGATATTAAAGGGTCCTTGTAATCTTGTGTCTCCTCCATGAGAATAAATTTTGTAATCTTGTGTAGTCCTTGTGGGCAAGCTCAAGCTCCATCAAATGATAAATGGTAAGAATCTCCATGTTAAGAACCTCTATGGTGATGGTGCCCTCATGCGGTTGTTCTCTATTTGACCATTAAATATTTTTGAACCTAAGAAGTACACCAAGTTCACTAGAAGAGCATGGCATTACTCATTAGCAAAATGACAATGTAAATGGTCTATCAACTCACTCCCAACTTTGCGTAAGAGTTAGATTGTAACAATAATTCCATCGCGCTCTCAAATAGTTATTAGTGGGGTGTGATTAAGGTTATATTTGTTAACTTTATTTATCCTCTACTTCCACTCTAAAGTACCCTTTACTTTTAGTAGAAGTTTAGGCTCAAATAGAATAAGCAAAGAACTTTGGGTTATTCTTCTAGTGAGTATATATACCTCTAATTAGATGTAAAGAATAAAAATAGTTGATTTATTTTTCAAAGATAAGGCCGCATTTGGTTTGTGATTTCAAATACAGTTTTTTGTATTTGAAATTTGAAAACACAGAAAACGCGTTTGGTTAGTTGAAACTCGAAAACAATTTTTTGAAATTTACAAAGAAAACTTGTTGTTATCAGGAAACGATAAAAAGTCAATTTTCTGAATTTTCACCCCAAATTGTATTCTAGTTTTCAAATCATGACTCAAATGCAACCTAAATTTTTTGACCACCTTTAATTTTATTTTTTGAGAGGTTGCAGCTAGAGTTTTGACAAACCATCCCCTAAAGTATTCTCCACACTGAGAAGGAAACTTTCGGAACTTCAAACCATGAGGCAAATAGGCAATGAAGGAAGCTGATCATGCGAAGGTTTGAAGTCATGAATAGACAAAGAAAGAGACCAATGGAGGGGAACCTCTAATCTTGAACTTGTTCAAATGCTTCTATCTTTAGATTCAAGGGATCTCTGGACATTCTTGATTTGATGCAATGTATTTGACATTTTAAATCTTAATTTCACAATAACATTTCCCCATATAGGGTTGCGTGTTGGTTTGGTATGATAGGGTTAGGGATCAAATCTCAACCAACTTATCTTGGGTTGGGGGAAGCTCATGCGTTGAGCTCGATCATGCCACTAATAATGTGATTCTAGAATCAATCATATAAATTGGATCTTTGGTTGAGAGACACAAAGGTCCCATGTCTCAGAGCTTAACATAGCCAATGATAGTAGCAAAGACTTGGGAGGTTGTCGTTTTCTTTGGATTGGTTACAGTTGGAGATGCTATCTTTGTGTTTTTCATGAGAATGTAGATTTGATCCACAACAAATAGGAGAGAAGAGAGGAAAAGGAGCTTAGTAGCTTACCATGTTGATTGTTCGTCATTATGGTAGAGGACCTCATGGGCATGGGCACTGCAGACCGGGGGGGGGGGGGGGGGGGGGATACATATTTGATGTTAGATACACAAAGGTTAATAAAATTTGTTTGTGCTTCAATTTAATTTTAGTAGGTGTATGTTTGTGTGTGTGTGTATCTTTTCATTGAGAAACACTTTTTAAATAGTCAAACAAACATCTATAGCTTATAGGTTTTGTAAAAGTGCTTATGGAAAAGTGTTTTTCAATAAAAGACTATATTACCCTTTAGAACCTTATATATATATATATATATATATATATATATATATAATATAAAAGACTATATAATAAATATGTACTAAATTAAATTATAGCACAAACTTTGGGTTAAAAGGAGACATACTTCAAGGAGATAGAATTTAGGAGAAGGCATCTTGAGCAAGAGAAGACGAACTTGTTTTCTCAAACTAGAGATTCAGAAAACCTTTGAAACCAATTAAAAATGTGCAATTAAAATCTTGCGTAGGAAGAAAGTTCAAGAAAATTGTTGGACTATCAAATATCTGAATCTAAAAATTGAAGCACAAACAAATTTGACAACTACGTTTGAGAAGTGTTTGTAATGTCGGATAGATGTTTGTTTGACTATTTAAAAAGTTTTTTTCAATAAAAGACTATATCACTCTTTAGAGCCTAATATATATATATATATATATATATATATATATATATATATAATAAATATGTACTAACTAAATTAAATTATAGCACAAACATTGGGTAAAAAGGAGACATACTTCAAGGAGATAGAATTCAGGAGAAGGCATCTTGAGCAAGAGAAGACGAACTTGTTTTCTCAAACTAGAGATTCAAAAAACCTTTGAAACCAATTAAAAATGTGCAATTAAAATCTTGCATAGGAAGAAAGTTCAAGAAAATTGTTGGAGTTTCAAATATCTGAATCTAAAAATTAAAGCTCAAACAAATTTTATTAGCCTTTGTAGTTTGTATCTAACATCAAACATGCACCATATAATATGTTGACAAAGTTCAAAGTCAATAATCGTAAAAAAAAGTGAGAAAGTGAAGAGAAAAAGAAGAGATCATAATGATATTTTTTGTAAAAAAATACTAATCACAAAATCTGTTTTCAAAAGCTGGTGGGGATAAACTTTTCAAAATTGTGATTTATCTATTTTTTTTTTTTTCTAAAGGCTAGAGGTACCAAACAGGTTAAACGATTAAAAAGTAGTTTTAAACACTTGTATGAAATGGGCTATTGAAGTGGGCAAGGTGAAGCTTAATTATAACATTTGTAGTTCGCGAATGATTGCTTGTTCCTTTTGCATGGACAAAGTGTGATCAATGCTTTGGAGATGACAAAATGCTTCTATTTTGTATTGAGTCTTAAAATCAACTTGGGGAAGAGCCAAATAGCAAGAATTTGCTTAAAGGAAGAAGAGCTAATTACATTGTTGAGAGTGCATGGCTATTCCATGGGGATGTGGCTCCCAAAGTACCTCGGTATGCTGTTGGGGGTTCGGGGGGTAACCCACACAAGTTAGATTTTGGAGTCCCATTATCAATATTATTTCAAAAAGGTTGGATGGGTGGAAATAGAGTTTTCTCTCGAGGGTTGAAAGATTGGCTTTTCTAAGAGGGGTGCTTGAAGTAATACCAATTTACTATCTCTTTGTCTTTTGGATCCCTAGGCTGGTAGCTAAGAAGATTGAGGAAATAACGAGGAATGAGGATTTTCTTTTGGAATGGTGACCAAGTGAGCGGGTGTAATCTTATCAAGTGGAAAGTGGTGAAGAGGAGCTTAGAACATGGGGGGTTGGCAATTAGAACATTGTAATAGGTACAAGGTGTTGGTTGGAAAATGGTTATGAACATAGGTGGTTTTAGAAAGAGAAGGAATCATTGTGAGTCAAGATGACCAACGGTAGGCATGCGTTACAATATAATAAATAGGATGCTAGCTTGATTTCAGAAGCTAGCTTTAAAAGCCCATGGAAATTTATCCACTTATTGTATCCCATCTTTTCTAGTCTAGTAAGGTTGAAGTTAGTCAATGGGGAGCACATTAGCTTTTGGGAAGATATATGGTATGGAACTAGTAGCTTCAAGGTCCTATTCCCAAAACTGTATAGTCAGTCAGCCAAGCACAATAAAGCAATAAAAACATTTGTGAGGACCTTGGAACTGCACGAAGATGGAGGATTGATATGGAACTTGTCAGGTTGGGCTTCTATTGGTTTTTCTGCCAAATCTTGTTTAAATTCAGGATTTTCACTGTGCAACCTGGATCATTAAACTCAGCCACACAAACAATGATTGATGCCCACAATATTGACATTGATCTTCAATTGTTTCCGACACAGACACATTATTTAGCGCATAGAATGACCTCGGTTGAATTATTTTGTGGAATTTGATTTGATAAAGCAAGATTCATAGAAATTGTTCAAAAAGAATCTTGGCATTGTCTCAAGAAAAATTTATTAAAACAATTCTTGAACGATTTAATGTGCAAAATTACAAGCCCATAGATACAACAATCACCAAAGGAATACCCCTTAGTCATGATATGTGCCCCTTCTGAAAAACAAAAGATGTCAAAAGTTCCTTATGCCAATGCCATTGGAAGTCTAATGTATGCTATGACGTGTACATGATCAGATATCTGTATTCAATCAGTCTAGTTAGTTGTTATCAATCAAATCTTGGAGAAGCACATTGGAAAGCAGTGAAGAGAACTCTTAGATATCTTAAAGGCACAATGGATATGTGCCTATGCTTTAAGGACACAATATGCGTTTGTTGGGATACTCTGATGTTGATTGGGGTGGTGACCTAGATGAACGCAAGTCAACATCATGATATGTTTTTTTACTGAACAATGGTGCTATATCATGGAGTAGTTAGAAGCAAACATGCATTGCTCTCTCTACTATGGAAGTTGAGTACGTGGTCTGTTCTGCAACAATACAAAAAGCCATTTGACTTAGACGATTTTTCCAACATTTACAAGTTATTAATGATGCATCGAAACCTGTTGTTATTTATAGCGACTACCAAACTGCAATTGCCTATACTAAAGATCTCAAGTATCATGGCAAAACCAAACATATAGACATCAAGTATAATTTTGTCTGAGAGATAATAGCTTGTGGTGAATTCTGTATACAACATATTTCTACACATAGGATGATGGCTGATCTATTGACTAAGCCAATTGCTAGAGATGTTTTCCTTGAATATGTTAAATCCTTGGGTTTGCGTAGGTTGTAATTATTTTTTGTATTAGACTTATTTCATTAGATCATTTAGTACATTTCTCACTGTTCATTATGTTTGTTTGTATGTGATCTATTATTGTTGGCACAACACTCTAGTATGTTAACATGCATTATTGGCTTATTCACATGAGCAATCGTCTTTGGCGCTTAGTGCGAAGCGAGCAGAGATGAGACATTTGACTAATGTTGCTTTAAATAGCAATAGGTCTTTTTCTGATGACATGCCGCCTTGATTGGGGCCAAGATGAGGTCTATCTCCAAAGGCCGATAATGGATTAACCCACTATCCATTAAGCATGTTGTGTGGAACTGAATAAGAGATCCATTAATTGGCGCATTATACTGGATATGCAAGCTTTTAAGGAACTCGAGTTAGGCACATAGTTGCGACTAGACTATAAATCCGTACAATGTTTTGAGCTAAGCATACACTTTTGTGAATAAGAGTTACTTCAGTGTAGCATGTAATTTTACATAACGTGTTAGGCGATCACTTTGAAAGTGAGTGAATAATCCTTACTCCGTTACGTGTGAGTTCAAATATGTGCATTTCTATATGAGACTACTTGTATCCCCTTCATTACTTTTGACTACATCATGAAGTGAAGTTTTAATGTTCGCTACTTTGGTGAATCACCCAAGGTCATAAGTGATTCAACCTTATGGGTAAACGGTTAATTCTAAGCCTAGTGGTGTGAGGGCGAAAGGAAGATTCGTCAGAATCACATCTCTATAGTATATTCTTAATCGCATGATGCTCATGTTGCATCATTTAGGAGGGCAATATAAGTAAGAATATGCTATTAGCTTTCAAGGTTTAAGTATTGCCCCAAGGGATAGGGAATATTTGAACAAACGTGAATAGATGAATGTAGGGCATAATGAGATACAAATATTTTTCGAAGGTGTTGATGTCTCTATGTTGACTCTTTTAAGGGTTTCTAGTATAGAGATCCCAATTGCAGGTGTTCTCACAGTACACGTTCCATTAGCTTAATTACTCCTTGATGAAGATCATTGGTCTACCACACCATGTGCATGTGGGAGGTTTGTAATGGATCAAATTACAGGGTACTCATGTTGTGTGTGACCCATCTCCTCGTACACATCATGTGCGAGTGAGCAATGTTAGACAATTTGATCCGTTACCCACAAGATAAATGTGGGGCCCACTAGATAAATTCTACATTATCTGAAAATATCTTTCTAATTAATCAAAATCTGTTCCAAATCTATCCAAGTAACAGAGTTTGTATGGGATTGAGAAACTTACTACAGATAAATATAAATACATGTTTCCCAAGAATAAAGTAATTAATTCATTGCAGGCTTGGAATGGACGGGAATTATTGGCGAGACCATTGAGAGATCTTTATTAAGGTCTGAAGAGCTTTTGGACTGAAATCGTGTTGGCATCCATAAGGAAGTTCTCCACTTAAATAAGTCCCAAACAACTTGACCCTTGGTAAAAACTTCCTCTTAGATCCTCCTATTGTTTTCAAATCATAGTGACCAGAACACCTCCATAATTGCTCTCATCCAGATTTTCTTCCATTTATAACTGAGGTTGCCCGCATTGGCTAACAACATCAATCTTAATACTTCCCAGATTGTGACCTATGTCCAAATAGTTCTTTCTACAAGGTATAGGACATTAGGAAATACATCATTTCAGCTTGTATAATGTTCCACTTCCTCTTAGAGGTACAAATGCATTGAATACAAAGTGAACTCAAGGATTAGATAAATAGAGCACTTTCTGATTTGACTTTCGATTCATTACTCAACTCTTGATCTTTTGGATGTCCAAGTGGACGTTGTCTCACACTTGCAATCTGAAACCAAAGATTTTTAATGTACAGTGTAATTATGTTTATGTTGAAAAGTAGAACATGATCTCTCGTTTTCTAATTTGGTTTAATAATGCAGGATAAGAAGGCTTCTGCTGTGGATGGGCCCAGTTCCTCAGCATCTGCAGCTGCTGATGCTGATGAAGCAATTCCTGAAGAAGAAGATGATGATGAACTAGACATGGATGAGTTAAACGAACTTGAAGCCAGCCTATCAAGAACATCAATCCAGATCCATGAACCAGGCATTGAAACTTAATCTGCACTTTTAGCTGTACGTCCCCATGATCAGTGATGCTGGCTAATGACTTCTTACCAATGGCGGCCTTGGCAATGACTCTAGTTATGATGAACGGGAAGTGCCGATAGTTCTTGGTCTCGCCCTGCTAATTATTGTTGACAATTCTGTCAAAAGAGGAAGTAAATTCTATAAATATATATCCGAGAGTTGTTGGGTCTTTTGGTTCTCAGTTGCACATTTTTGATGATTTTTGAGTATGGACAATAAGTGGTTGAAAGCCATGTTCCATGTTTCCTTGCCAGGGATGTAGCTCTGCTTCCCTCTCTCTAGTAATGCGAGTCGCAGGTTTGGGAATGAGAACATGGTAATTTGGTAATTGCTCTTGAGATTGGAACTAAATCAGAACAAATGGATGTTTTTAGTTTTCTTTTTCAATTTCTGTTTAGGTATCGTGAAACATAGCCATAGGTGGTGTTTGTTAACTTAATTTACAACCTCTGAAAACACTTTGGTGCAAGTAAAAAATTCTGGACCATTTCTATATTTGATTAGAAGCAAGATGCATAATTTCTAGAACAATAATTTAAAATTTTGTCATATTAAAAGTCCTCTGTTGTTAATAGAATTCAGAAGAGCATTTAATAGTTACATTTCATGCGTATCATTGCAAAGGGAATTCAAAGACAAGATTGTTCTCGCTGATGACACCATAATACATTTCATGTCAATCCGGAAACATGTCAAATCTCTGTTACTCGTATTGATATATTCTGATCCAATTGTTCAGAAAGAACTCATTCTCAACAAAAATGGTTGCTGGGAGAACTAAGCTGTTACTCTTCAGCAGGTAATCATATCTGGTATGGAATTCACAAACAAGTTGAACACAACAAATCACCCATTTTGTACAACCATGTAGATGGCACTGCAAAATCATCCAATCCAAGCCATCTCACCCCACAAAAAAAAAAGGAAACGTAGAGAAACCAAAACCGGTCTCTTCAATCACTCTGCTTATGTATTAACTGTAATCAAATTTCATACACACTCCTCTCAAGCCAAAACATGACGTTGATCCAACTCCAGAAGAAAGAAGATTCGAATCAAGAATACATCTACTCTGGGTTGAAGTTGAGAGATTCTCTCCATATAAGCTCTTTTATATCTTCTTCACTTAAAGATGCCTGTTCAAAATCAAAGTTGAAGGGAGATGGGCAAGTTGGCTCCTCATTGATCTCATGGAGGCTTGATAAGTATGGGTGGTTCAATGCTTCATCAACTTCACAAAATTCCACAAAATCTATATTAATCAGGGCTTGAAATAACTCAAAAGACAAAACACCACGAAACTTTGCTAAAACTAAAGCATATAAAAATACCTGTGATGCGTTTGCATGGATCAAATACTAGCATTCTCTCCACGAGATCAATGGCTGTAGGTGACACATTTGGAAACATCTCAGTAAATGATTGTTTAGGAACTTGTGGAAGGTCCTTAACATACTTCCTTGCATTATCACTCCTCAGAAAGCCGAGGTCCGCATCAGTTGGAGATCCTAATAGCTGTTGCAGAAATAGGAAAGAAAAATGTTTTCAGGCTAGTGTTCAATGATACACATCATCCTAATGCCAAGATTTTTAATTTGTTTTAGTGGGCATGCTTTTCTTTTTTTGCTAAAATAAGAATCTGTAAACATGTAAAAACAAAATTGGTGCAAATGTTGGTGCTTGTTTAACCAAATGATTGTCTTCTTGATGTTTTTGATCTGGAAATATAAGCAAGAAACTTATAGTAGTTGAAGAGAGACATCAATGGATCAGTTATTTTTCAGAATCATCTTATACAAAGTTATATCCTTGGTGGATATAACTTGCCGTGATTTTTCATCTATTCGCGGCAGTTTAGTATAAATAATGTTAGAACTTTCCCATTTCAAATATTCAATTTGGAAGAATGATGGAGGATAAAGATGGAAGGATTAATACCTCGGTTATAAGTTTCAACTGTTGAACATAGTCTTTACCAGGAAAGAGTGGCTCTCTTTTAATTATCTCCATGAAAATGCAACCAACTGACCAAATATCTATGGCAGCAGAATATTCTGAACAGTTAAGAAGCAATTCTGGGGCTCGGTACCAACGTGTAACAACATACTCCGTCATGAAATCTGCTTCCATGGTGGTTCTTGCAAGCCCAAAGTCACAAATCTTCAGGTCACAGTTTGCATTGAGGAGTAAGTTGCTTGGTTTCAGATCACGGTGCAAAACATTTGCTGAGTGTATGTATTTCAGTCCTCGCAGTAATTGATACAGAAAGTACTGCCAAAAAAAAACAAGAAAACAAAAGAGAAAGGATTTTAAATCTGTTATTAAGTTGCATTTATCAGCAAATCTACTCAGAATAAAAGGGGAAATCATAATGATGAGGTATAACTATAAGTTTGGAAATTCTTGATAAAAAAAGACCCATAAGTTTGGAAATTTTTGTGAGGTTTCATGCAAACATCCAGTTCTTTTGTTGAGGGGAATGAAAATTCATTTTCACTAATTCCTAACCAATCTAAATGAAATTGACAAATATGTTGAGAAGAACTAAAATGTAGCATTTGAGGTGGTACTTCTGATGACGCTCTTTAAAGCTCTTAATAGTTAATAGAAGGAACATCTCATAATTGCAAATCCAAAGATCCCAAGGATGATTTTTTTTTAATTCCAAAGCAAAGACTGTTTAAAAGGAAAAGTAATTGCAAGGAGTGCAGGACTTTATTGGTTAGACTTTCAGGCACAAAACAAAAGCAGTGAAGAAGATAAAATGGCCATATTCTTTGAAGCAGTTTGCATTAGAGCAAAGGTACAAAACTCGTTAGGATGTGCGTTTTAGAACAAAAGAAAAAGGTGGTCCAATAGACTCTGCTGTCCAAAGTCATAATGATAAAACCCATTAAAAGACACAAGTGCAATATGTTTTTCAGTAGACAAGTTCACACTTGGCAAAGATAAAATGCTCATGTTTCTGTGAGCCAAGGCTGCAAAAATTCATGATTTAGCACTCCTCAGTGAATAAGAAACCTATTACCAGGAATCAATGTGAAGTAGCAACTTTTAAGGTTGAGAAAGGCAATAAGGATGAAGTAAAAATTACAATGAAGGATGTTATTTCTGTTGGTACATACGTGTTCAGCTAGCACTCTCTGCATATAAACATTTATGCTCAAAATAAACACACATATTTGGAAAATCCAACCTAGAGGAGGGCAATAAATTCCTTACTTCACGAAAGTTAAGCCTAAAGGCTAGAAGTTTGGGGAGGGAAGCGCATAAAGACCCATTTGTGCAGGGAACATATCATCTTCCCCTTGCTTTCTTTTTTTAGCACAAAATATTCCTCTTCAACTAAAGTTACTAAACTCAATTCAACTAAGCCTTTTTTTCAACTACCTGAGATCGGCTACATGGTCCTCCACTCTACTTTATCAAGAGCTAAAACGACATTTATATCACAATTAGTTATATCTTTCTTGATTATCTGTATCATGTATTTTAGATCTTCCTTTGCCTCTAAATTACTGTGAATAAGAAGTCACTCTTCCTAAATGGTGCATCTAGTGGACTCCGTTGAATATGTCCAAACAAACTTACTTCAAGAAATATATATATCATCAACTCCAACAATTAAAATCAGAACTCTAGTAAATGACATACATGATTCTCTAATTTGAAACAAGAGAAAACTCTAAACCCTTAATACTGTCAGATACATTCTACCATAAGAAACTTATATAAGAAAAAGTTTGTACAAAACATAATCATTTTCAAGTTAAAAATTACTTGCCCTCCCTCAAAGAAGAACATTAAATGAAGTAGTTCTACCTGACAGTGATCATCAGTCAGTGACTGTGTAGACCTTATCACTTGATGCAAATCAGTATCCATCAATTCATACACTATATAAACATCATCAAACTTTTCCCTCTCTGGTGGCGTTATAATATCTTTAATCTTAATTATCTGCAACAACACAACACACACTCAATAACCAAATCACCCTTTCTCAAAAACTCACGAACCATAAACAACAAAACTTCAAAATAAATAAATAAATTCTACAAACATTATCATGACCCATATGGGAAAGCAACTTGATCTCACGAAGCGTCCTCTTCGCATCAATTCTGTTATCAAATGCACTCCCAATTTTCTTAATCGCCACCTCTTCATTAGTCTGAGAATCCACCGCACAACTACAACACCAAAATCACGAAATTGGGCAAAATTATCAAAAAAAAAAAAAGAAATTCAAGAAATCAAACTATTTAGAAAATATATACACATTACCAGACAATGCCATAAGCGCCACGGCCAACCGGATGAATGGGTGGGATGTATTTGGCGGAAATCTGGAACAGATTGCCCAGAACGTTGTATTGAACGTATTTACCTTCATGGGTAAGAAGCCCTTTAACTTCTTGAATCATTTCTGCTGATTCTTCCATTAGAAACGCGAAATGGGTGTGTGTTTTTTGATTGAATTGAGGGGTTTTGGGGGGTAGTAAATAGGAGAGAAAAGGTGAAGAAAAAAAGCAGAGGAGCTGAGTGCAGAGAAGGAGCCTTCGGGCAGTTTTTTAACTTTTGAGTGCTGCTTTGAAATTTAAAAGCGGGGATTCTTTCTTTGATTATACCAAGGCTGGTGTATGTAAGTACTAAGTAAGAAAGTATTTGAAAAAAAAATTAAAAAAATTAAAGGTTGTTTTTATTTTTATTTTTATTTTTTACTCAACATGTGTTGTAATTAGAAAATGATACATCTTTTATTTTTCTTCTCCCCTTGTATATATGTTATTTTGTTTTTATTTTTAATTTTGTGGTCATGGTGTTTAGGCTGTATATAATAGATCTAAATGTGGTCTGATCTTTGAGGTAAAAGTTTTTTACACCGGACAACCTTTTTTTTTTTATGGTTAGGGTGTCTAGGTTAGCTTGTGCGCACTTCAATTATTATTTAACATCTTCATCGAGTGAGTCAAGCAGCATGACTGCATATGGATAATTTTTTTTTTTTTCTGAATTAAAGGATGATTGATTCAAATGGTTATATGATTGGCATTTATAAGTCACGAAAGATATTGATTGAGCTTATCCTTGTTTGGTACATCTTTTACTAGAACATCAACTTTTAATTAATGAAAGATATAATTAACATTGAACAAACTTTAATAGTAATTAACTCTAATACTTTCATTTAATATGCCAAAGCAACATTACTATTAGTTAAAGACATTGACAAAATTTAAATTATTTTGAAATGTCAATTAATATATTCTAATTCTTATAACTTACAACTTCTAAACAGATGGTAATAGCTTTTTATATTAGAGTTTAAACCTCCCCTGCTACCAATAAAGGTTTATTTTAAAGTAAAAAATAAAGGTTAAATAGAGTTATCAAACATGTCTAATATATATATTTTTATATTTTTTTAGTAAGAAACAGATATTATGAATTAAGTGACATCCAACTTGATTGCTTCCCAAACCTCATCTACATCCCCACAAAGATTTTTAAAGATTCTTATGTTTCTTTCTAACCAAATGGATCACAAAGTTATTTGAATTGGTAGCTGCTTCCATTGGGGAGTAATTAAGGTTTTAAAATTCTTCCTTAGCTTTGCCCACAATGTCAAAGCTAAGGACAATGTCAAAATAAGTGATCTGTTGAGCTTTCCACATGCCATGGGCTAGGTGATTTTGGGCTTGATTGGCCATCATAGATATAAAAGTTAATAAGGATTTGAAAGTATAATTGCCAAGTACTCAATTTGTTTGATTCCTCTTCTAAAGCTTTTTTCGTTTGGTTTGCGATTCGAATACAGTTTTTTGTATCTAAAAATTTGAAAATATTAAAAACTTGTTTGGTTCAAAAGATTCTGAAACCAGTTTTTCACTTTTTTTTGTTAAAAAATCAGGTTGTTTTCAGAAAATGATAAAAAAACGTTTTTCAAATTTTTTCTTTTTAGATTGTATTTTTGTTTCAGGTCCGCAAACCAAACGCAATTTAACGATTTTTTTTTTTCATATTTAAGGCCTAATGGTTTAGACATATCGAGTCTTTAGAAAAAAACACAACAATTAAGAACTCGCAAGTAATGTCAATTCATATGGTACATGTAGACTCCCACATAATAGGCAAGCCTATAAGTGAAGAAAATTGATCCATGATCTCTTCTCTACAAACAAGGAGTGTCTCCATCATCAAAACTAGTGGATTCACTAGAAATCTAAAGCATCTTTATTTGGTTTGTAATACAGATATAGTATTCAGTATCTGAAAGCTTGCAAACACGAAAAACCCATTTGGTAAGTTGAACTCAATTTTTTTTTTTTTTTGAGATTTTACTAAAAAAAAATGTTGTTTGTAGAAAACGTTAAAAAAATATTTTTGAAATTTCCACATTTGGAATCATAAAATGAAAAAAAAAACATTAATTTGGAATTATATTACAGTTTTTAAACCACAAACTAAATGCAGTAAGGTTCCAAGAAGTTCTCTAGAAAAATGGACCTTCTCTTGGAATGTTCCACAGATAGAGACCTATATAGTGTCCACTTTATGATTATGAGTCAAGAAGACCTCTATAGGTTTGTCATAAAAGGAAGATATATAGTGAATACGGAGATGGATATAATAAGGATATCCATACATACTCCCAACACTATTTATCTTTTCTTAGTAGCTTAGTTGGTTAAGAAACTGAATATAAGTAAGGTTGAGGTCTAGATTTTAAATTTAAACCTGAGCGTATCTTAATTTATTCATCCTTATTAAGAGGATTAGCTCAAATACCTATGTCATATCTGAGTTCAAAAAAATTAGTGTCACCCAAAAAAAAAAATAAAGACATTTTCAAAATGCTTGAAAATTGGTAATAATAATAATAATAAAGACACTCTACCTTTTGAAATTCTAATATCCTGACCATTGCATCTATCTCCTCATAAAAGAACTAATATTAGGGTAATATATGCATTAATTACATATAGGTTTGATAAAGGAGGTTATTGATACACTCCGAACGATGAGGGATGTTCTTCAAAATCACTACTGAAAGTTCCATGAAATTATTCCTAAAATATTAGAGTCAAAAGTAACTGATTGAATTAATTGTGATGTGATCTGAAGCGCTTTTATTTTATCCCCCACACCACACATGCGGGTGTCTGTATTAGAACCAGGTTTCAAAATTTCAAATCCCATGGCCCCACTCTAAGGCTACCATCATTCCAATTTCCAGTAAAACTGATAACGATTGGGTACAGCTCTTTTATTTATTTATTTATTTTTTTAAATGTTAAAGTGACATTTTTAATTGATATTAACATAAGCAATTTTTATCAATTCATCGTTATAAATTATATTGAATCATGTACATTTATACATAATTTTAAAAAATTTAATAGTATATTAAATGTGATTTTAATTTTTTATGGATGTTATGTAGAAATATCAAGTGTAACACAACTCAAAATATGATAAATACTATTGCTAAAAAATTTAAATAGATTTTTGCTAGTGTTTTTATAGAGTTGTCAAATTGCCCGTCAGTCATAGAAGACAAGTTTGATATTTCAAGAAATTATGACTTATATTTTGTTTTTTTTTTAAAAAAAAAAAATCATTGATGGTCCCCAACTTTATATATGTAAAATGAATTTTGTAATCAAAGAAAAAAAAATTGATATGACGTAGAATGAAAACTATAGTTGATTACTTTTACCATTTGATTACTATTGAAAAATGTTTGTTAAGTCGTTGCAGAATTAATGTGAAGTACAAAAAAATGAGCGTTGATCACGGATAAGGTCCATAACAGAGGTGTAAGCTAACCCAATAAATCGGATTGAACCGAACACAACTTGACGAGTGAGGTTAAGTTGATCTAAGTATTTGAATTGAGTTGAATTTAAAAATTACAACCCGAACGATTTAGATTGAGTCGTCGTTGAAACTCTTGGAACCCAACCCAAAGCAAACCTAACATTAATTCTAAAATCCCTTGGTCCTCTAAAACTAGAAGATATCAAAACTATCAACATTTCCAAAAGCTTCAAATCCAAATCGCAACACCTTTCTCGCCTTCTATGTAAAACCTCTCAATCTTTTTTCCTTTTTGTTTCTTTTTCTTCTTTGATCCGCTTTCTCTTCTTCATTTCTTCTTTTGCATTTCCTCTTCTTCTTTCTTTGTGTTTCTTTTTGAAACAGTTTGTAGATAAGAGTAGGTACAATAGAAAGAGAGCAGATAAAAGAAGAAGACAACTTGAGGAAGAAGAAAGAAGAAGAACAACTTTACTGTTACTGTATTAATCACTCTCTAAAAATAGAATATAGACACCTCTAGCTTATATAGAGGATTCTATAATTAACTGGACATGTGTCAATTATACATTGGAGGATCTAGATCTAAACCACACCTGAGCAAACTCAGGTTACATAGCTTAACCACAGTTTAATGGATTAATCGTGGTTTCACTAACAACCCCCCACAAGTTCACTGGGGGAAGGTACCACAGTAAGCTTGGGTCAAAGATTAAGGAAACGTGATGTAGGTAGCACCTTTGTCATGGCATTAGCAAGTTCATCCTCATAAGGCGTATAGTGAATAATCAAAGTGTTATTGACAATTCGTTCCCGAATAAAGTGATAATCAATTTCTACATGCTTTGTGCGAGCATGAAGAACGAGATTAGCTGCAAAGTAGGTGACACTAACATTATCATATAACAGCAACGGTGGAGAAGGAAGTATAATATGAAGTTCTTGAATAATATATTCAAGCCACTCAATTTCAGCTACACCATTTGCCAAGCTTCGATATTCGGACTCGACGCTAAAGAGAGAAACCACCTTTTGTTTAGAAGAAGACCATGAGATCAAGTTCTAGCCAAGGAAAACACAGTACCCACTCGTGCTATGACGGTCATCCATGCAACTAGCCCAATTGGTATCAGTATCGTAATAAAGAGAGAGATTCGAAGATGCCTACAAAACCAGTCCATAGTTCAAAATAGCACGGAGATAGTGCAATATACGTTTCATCGCTTACCAGTGTGTAAAGGTTCCGCATGAAGAAACTGGCACACCTTGTTGACTGTAAAACTAATATCAGGTTACTGCAAAACTAATGTCAGGTCGTGTCAAGGTGCAGTATTGAAAAGCTCCAACTATAAATTGATAAGTAGTCGGGTCATCCAATGGTACACCATCATAGAGAAATAAGGTAGAAGCCGAAGACATTGGAGAATCTAGGGTTTGGAATACCACATATCAGCCCGTTTTAGGACGTCCATAATATATTTGGATTGGCATAGATGCAAGGACGAAGAAGTGGCATGAACTTGAATACCCAAAAAATAACTGAGAGTGCCCAAGTCTTTGAGGGCAAAGACTTCATTAAACATATCAATGAGTTGCGAAACAACAACAGTGTTACTCCCTGTGACAATTATATCATCAACATAGACGAGAACGATAAGGGTAACCGATGAAAAGTGAAGCACAAACATAGATGCATCTGCTCTTGAGGCATGAAATCCCCAAGTAAACAACTGAGAACTCAATTTGGTATCCCATGCCCTGGGAGATTGCTTTAACCCATAGATACAAAAGATGGTGAGAAGCTAGGTACCCTGGGGGCTACTTCACATATACTTCCTCACCATTAAGGAAAGCATTATGCACATCAAGTTGCCGAATAATCCAACTACGAGATAAAACAATAGTGAGAACAACTTCATGGAAAAGAATAGAACCATGCGGATTGTGTTTGATCTTAAAGACCCATTTGCACCCTATAACCCATTGTCTTTGTGGTCTAGGAACCAAAGACCAAGTGGAATTACGTGACAACACATTCAGCTCATCCTCCATAGCGGCACGCCACTCACATCATGTCAAGGCTTGTTTCACAGATGATGATTCATGTTGGGAAGACTCAAGGGAAGTAGAAGTTAAGACTTTAGGGAGAAAGAACCCAGACTTGGATCTAGTTGTCATTGGGTGCACATTAGAGGAGTCGGGGGGGTAATGTATAGCAGAAATGGAAAGGGTTGTAGCAGGTTCATGTTGGGGTGGTGGGGGGACATGGTTGCTGATGGCGTAATAGCAGCAAAAGCGCTCATTGAAGTAAAAGGAGCAGTGGTTGTGGGCGAGAAAACAAGGGAAAAAGAAGGTATATGAGAGGAAGAAGAAGTGCTAGTAATTGGAGCATCAACTGGCCGAGAGGATGGAGATGGAAAAATTGGTAGAGATGAGTATTGAGGGGCAGGGGAAGGGTGAGAAGACATGTGGGAGTGAAAGGGAAAAATAGCTTCATGGAAAATAACATGCTGAGAGATGTAAAGACGACCCAAAAATGGATCAAGACAGAGATAACCCTTGTGATGTAAACTATAGCCAAGAAAAACACATTGGGTGGAATGAAGCTCTAGCTTGTGATTATTACAAGGACGAAGAAACGGGTATCATGCACAACCAAAGATGCGAAGATGAGAATAGGTTGGAAGCTTGTTGTAGAGTAGCTCATACGAAGACCGATTTGAAGTAACGGGAAAAGGAAGACGATTTATGAGGTAAACACTGGTTAAAAATGCATAAGACAATAAAAAGATAGGAAAGTTGTTATGGGCAAGTAATGTGATCCCCATCTCAACCACATGACGATTCTTTTTTTCAACTATGCCATTTTGGGGGGAATGTATGGACAAAAGAGTCTATGGTGAATCCCATAAAAAGCTAAGATAGGCAAAAAGGGTCAAAATTCCCCACCCTAATCACTTTGAAAGGCTTAATTTTAAAATCAAATTGGGTTTTCACTATTGATTTAAATTGAAGAAAAAACTTGAGTGCCTCATCTTTAGTTTTAAGCAAATAGATCTATGTGAATATGAAAAAATCATCAATGAAAAGGAGAAAGTAACATGCACCAGTAATTGTTAACACAAGATAAGGACCCTAAATATCAGAATGTATTAATTGAATCAGATTTTACAGAAATAGACGAAGACAAACTAAACGGGAGTCAGCGTCTTTTTGCTACTTGACATGAGTGACAAAAAATTTCTTCAGCATGAACACAAAAATTCATATTACAACTTTTCAAGACATTGGACAAAACACTAACACTTAGATGACTAAGGCGACTGTGCCATAGCCACTTATTGGACAAAGTGGAAGAGGAAAGAGCTTTAGTAGAGCATGTGTTTGGAGAGGCCGAGAGAGATTTGTGGAGAGAATGGGCAAACGGAGTGGACTGAAACTTGTAAAGGCCATGCTCGTTGCTACCCCGATGAAGTACTTGTTATGTTCGCTGATCTTTTACTAAGAAAAATGATGGGTGAAATTCAACACAAGTGTTATTATCATAACCGAAATGTGAAACACTTACAAGTTGTTTAGAGACAAGAGGTGTATGTAAAACATTATATAGAGTGGTAATGCTTATTTTGACATTAAATTATTATTTTATAATAGAAGATTATCATATAACTAACTGGACATGTGTCAATTATACATTAGAGGATTTAGATCTAAACCATACCTGAGCAAACTCAGGTTACTCAGCTTAACCACAAGTCCAATGGATTAATCGTAATTTCACTAACACTTTTTCTTTCTAGGCATTTTTTTATATTTTATTACTTTTAAAATTTAAGTCATCTTGAAAAAAAAAAAAAAAAAATCCCAGGGATTGGAATATGAATCCAAAAAAGATTACACTTTCAATGGAGCATGTCCCATCAGAAGTCAAAAACATTAAATTAACGAGAAGATGTATTGAATGAAAACTTGGAGATAGCATAGCCTTAATAATTAAGAAGTTGATCACCGACCACAATTAGGAGGGGAAGGAATGAAGCATTTGAGGATAAAATGGTGGGGTCTATCCGTACCAAAGAAGATTGAGGTCGCCATTAATGGTGGAATTAAGCAGACCCGACCAGCTTAGTACTCTGGACTGGGTAGTTATTTTGGGAGCCCCACACGCCTAAGACTCTTGGGGCAGGGCGGCAGGACCGGCAAGTCGTAACCTTTTCTTCAAATCTTAATGAAAATATTTTTTTTTTTTTTTTTTAAGAGTAATGCTATATTTATTAGGATAGCACCAGCTCACTTCTTTTGAATTTTTGTTAAATTATATGTGACATGATTTAATGTAATTAAAAAATAACAAAGTTGCAAGTGCAACTACATTTTCAGTGTTTATTGAAATGTATAATTCATTCATATTCAATAGTATTAATAGGATTGTAATTATATTTATAGTTATAATTTTTATGATTAAATTAATATATATATATTTTTAAGAGTAATGACATATTTATTAGGATAGCACCGTCTCAACACTTTTGAATTTTTGGTAAATTAGATGTGACATGATTTAATGTAATTAAAAAATAACAAGAAACTTAAATGATAAACTTGATTGTCGTATTTTTACATTTTAGTCCCTTGTATTATCCTAAAACTATGTATTAAGGTGACATAATTTACACTGCACTAGGCATAACTCAACACCAATCTCATATATATATTTTTTAGTAAAAGCACTAATTAATGTTTGACAACACTATAAACCAACCAATTAAGAAACTTCATTTTGCCTTGCTTATTGCGCCAACCCCAAAACAAAAGCTCTTTTGTTCTTCTTCACCAGCTGGAACGCAGTACTTCCATTCTTTCAACCACATTAACTGATCTACAAAATTATTCTTGTAAAGTACATTATATTTATATATATATTATAAAAAATGCTAAAGTAACGTTTAAAATACACATTTAAAATATATATTACCTTAAATCATATATTAACATATGATTTAAGATAATTCAATGATATATTTAGACAATGTATATTTTAAATGTACATATTAAATATTAATATAATATTATTCATATTTTATTTACTTCGGATAGAATCAATTAAGAATAACCCACTCAAGATGACATTAGAATGCCTAAAAAGAATTTTTCAAAATCCAAAGTATATTTGTCACTAAGCTAAATATAAAAATCCCCTTTCAAAAAAAAAATAAAGAAAATTTTGTTGAGAGAGGTTCCTATTTTAACGTCTGACAGTAATATCGAGTTTAAGTAAATTAGTTTAGCGGTAAAATAGAAAGAGAATACTGCTTAACCACAGTAATCTCGATAACAAAAAAAAGTCCAAGAACACAAAATCTAATGACTATTTAAAATCCCTAATAAATTAATTAGGTAAGTTATTGGGAGAGGCAAAAAGGCCCACAAGAAGCGTATCTTTTTCTCTACTTTTCTTTATCCCATAAAAAAAAGTAGAGATTGTTGCGACAGGCCATTATTGTCTCTGGGAAATCTATGATTTGATTCATGAATATCCATCTAACCCCCAAAAGGTCTAAAGACAAAAAAGAAAAAGGAAAAAAAACAAGATGGATCTTCCCGGCCATTTGTATCTGGTTGTCTATGCCACAAGCCAAGGCACCATTAATTAACTTGAAGCTTATAACAAGAGTAGACTCAATGGACGAAGTTTACGTCATCATAAAATCGGAACAAGGATGATATGAATATTAACGTTATTTTTTAATACTGAAAATTAATTTTTTTATATATATTTTAAGAATGTATATACATATAGAGATGTCGTGCAATACACATATATTTTTAAAATATCAAAAAAAATCAGGTGTCAGAGTAAGAAAAATTGTACAAAATCAACTTGAATCCATTGAGAAAGTAAAATAGTAAAATAAGGTCCTCATTATTGTATTAAAATACAGCTATAGATACAAACCAACTTCACTAAATTAGCAAATACTATTGTTACTACAAGATAAGTACTGATCACTAACTAGGAAAGTAAAAACAACGAGAACCTATATTCAATAGAAGCAGAGGACCAGCTTTAAAATCCCAATGCCCTTCTTCTTCCTTATATAAATCTTCTAAAAATGTTGTCTTGAAAGGGCTTAAAAATTGTTGCATCCACCCATTCATCAGGCCTCAGAACTTTCTCCAGAATTGTAAGTGCTTGGTGATGGAGTTGATGAGAAAAATGAGCTTTCAGTACTGCTTTTGCTACTGCTCTCTTGCTCCTCCATCCTTCCTTGATCTTCTTCCTCTGCCTTTGAAGCCAATCTCTTGATGCAATTCACACACTCCCTAATTATTTTAGCCTTTATCTGCCCTCTTTCAGGAGGAAGCTTGACCCTTCTCTTCTGTTGAGCAGCAAGAGCTGTTGCATTTTCCCCTTTCTTACCTTGACCAGACATGATTCAAGCTTAGAAAAAAAAAAAAGAAAATTACAAGATCAAGTTAAGACAGAGAATGACCCCTTCTTTTAGAAAAAAAAAAAAAAAGAAAATTGTTGTATCTATGGATAAGTGTTGCACTGAGTTTACAAGTATATATAGACAGCTTGAATATGATATGTTGGGGGGGGCCACATTAAAGTCAATAGATTCTAGTCTCAGGCTTTCACACTTCCATGTCATGGGTCTCTCTCATTCCTTGTAGAATTAGCTAGCCAACAAAAAGAGAGAAAAATGCAGGAACCTGGCTTTGACATGATATGGGTGGTGGTGGTGGAGGCGGGCAAATTATATAAGTATGTTTAAGTGTCAATTCAATTCATCAACAAACCTTGGAATTATTACCTTAATTACATAGACAAGCTCTGTACCTTAAGCTATCCCAGCAGTACTTAAGAGCCCATGGCCATCACTTTGTGGGTTACCCTACAAATGTTACTGTCTCTCACTGAGGGCTCAGGTGAATATAATTGGTAGAGTTTCACCCAATTGCTTACTTGAAACAGCACAGATTGTCTGCCAATAATTTATCCATATATGTAAAATTCCACCGATGAAGTGCACTTAGTTTGTCATATTGTCCCTAGGATTCATGACACATGTGGGCTCATCTCATCTTCCTTTTTTATTCAAGAGGAATTAATGAACATATATACCAACGTTGAAATCATGCCCATATATATCAGGCAAATTGCTCATGAAAAGCCGCATATATAATTCATAAACTAACTACTGTTTGATTTTGCTTTATTTATAAGATCCCCCCTTTGGAAATTTTCAAATTATTTATATACAAGTTCCTAATTCAACAAAGAAGGTGACAGCTAAATCAATACCTTAGATTTAGAGTTATCTTTAATTATTTATATACAAGTTCCTAATAATGAGTTGAAGAAAAAACGAATGAAGTCCAAATTCCAAGTCTTAAGATACTCTTATCACGTGTGATCAGAGATAACAAGTCGTTCTCTGTGGCCCGCTAGATTTCACGTTCATGCATAGCTCCATTCAATTTCTTAATTATTAAGAAAAAAAACAAGTTAATGAACAAATCAGAAATAAATATTCAGAAAAGTGAGAGCCAATAAGATTTTATTCATGCAAAAAAGTGGTGCACTAAATGCAATTTTAGATATGCTGGGTGTCATGTGTGGATCTCATCATGCCAGACAACATTTATTTTGCTTTAAGGTCAAAAACATTTATTTCTTTTGTTAGCAAAGTAAGTTTCAAAGTGATGGCAGAAATGCAAGCTAGCTTTGTGAAAAGACTAGCTAATTAATTAATTAAAGTTAAGAAAACAAGTGCCAGCCATGGAATATAATCTTTGGACTATTATTTTAAATGGGTTATGAATTGAATTTTTTCTTTAGGTTTGTTGTCATCTTCTTCTTCTTGATCTTGACCTCAAAATAACATATCTAACTAAGAAATTTTTTTTTCTTTTTTATTTAAAATCAGTAGCTCTTAGATACCGCCAATATATTAATAGATGATATAAGTCTTGTTTTAAACTCTTTACCTCAGAAGAATTGGGAATATTTGTCCGTAACCAGTGACTTGGTTGCCAAGCCACCATTGTATATATGTATATATATATATCAAAGAGTAACTAATAATTTTTTTTTAAAAAAAGGGCATGGGCTTTTCATTATTTAAACAGGATACAAAGAATTTTATTTTATTATTTAAAATTTACTTTAATTTACAGCTAACACTTTTAATGGGGAATTGACCACCAGATCTTATCTTCTTAAGAACGCAATTGTCAAAGTTACATTGACTTTCTAACGACTTAATTAGGTAATTACACACGAGATATTGTCTCAACTGCCACCACGCACGCGTGCATCTTATAATTACCTCATCTACACGTGATTGAAATGTCATTAATTAATTATTTCATGTAAGAGAAAGAATAACAAGGTAAATATAATTAAACAACTTTAATCAACTTAGAGATCAAGTAGATTATTCTAAAGTGCATGCATCTGGCTTGAGTAAAGCATATAGTGTAAAGATGATTTTTTTCTATTTTGTATCAAAAAGTTTTATTAATTAATGGTAATATTTCAAGTAATTAACGCATTATATATATAACAAGTTTACAACATCCATATGAAATTTTTGGATTACTTTTAATAAAATAAATTGTATAAAATTAGATATTAATTTTTCTTTCCAATAATTATAAATTAAAATGGTTAATTAATAATTTTTATTTTTTTTCATATCAATCACATTATTCATATTTAAATGCAGAAAACGTTTATTAATTGCCTCACATGCCAAAATACACAGGTCAGAAGATTGAACTTGACTTTAGCCAATTTTATTCATAAAATTGGCACGTGGTCTAAATCATGATCATTATCATTAGATTTTTCTTGTGGCCAAAGGAAAATTCAATTGTTCAAATCAATCTTATCTTGAAAAACTTATTAGCATTATTTTTTTTTTAAAGAAAAACTTATTTGCATTAAAAAATATGTTCTCTTTCATGGGTTGGGTTCGGCCAAATACAAACCTAATCTAGTTAAATCGAGCTAAAATATTTGTAATAATTCAATAACTTTAGATTGCTTTAGGCCGGGTTGATGTGGTTGGTTTACTTAATATATAGATTATAAAATTACATAATTTATTTAATTTATGAATTCTAAATATTATTTTAGAAAAATATTTTTAAGTTAAATGTGAATATATTAAAATAGTTAATAAGATGATTTATTTCATATTATTTTTATAATAAAATTTTAAATGATTTAATTATGAGAAGTAATTATAGTGAAAATGATGAAGAGGTGTAATATTATTACTTTTAATTAGTTCGGATTAGGTTAGATTTATTCTGGTTTCATTTCATTTTCCTAATACGTCTCCTCATTTCTCTCCCTCGTACTTGTTTTACATTTTCATTCCTAAAATTGGCACGTGGTCAAAAGATGATGATTATCTTTATTTTGAGGTCAGGGAGGTATAGATATGATAGATAAATATAAATATTTTGTGCTTTAATCGGATGATGATAGATATGGAAATATAACCAAAACAGAGAATCATGCCTTGTCAATCTTCTAAGATATGCTAACCATGTATATATAGATTTTTACTTTGACTTTGATTAAATTACTGAATAAAAACAAAGATCATAAATTGATAGGAGATGCATTGATATACAAAGAATCTTAGGAGATTTGATAGGAGATGCATTGATATACAAAGAATCTTATAAAAATCTCCTATCAATTTATTTCCTCTTTATGATCTTTATACGCATTGATAGGAGATGCATTGATTAATCAGTAATTTAATCAAAGTCAAAGTAAAAATCTTTATATACATAAAAATTTATATATACATGGTTAGCATATCTTAAAAGACTGACAAGAGATTAAAAGAATGATTCTCTGTTTTGGTTTTATTTCCATATCTATCATCATCCGATTAAAGCACAAAATATTTATGTTTTTTTTTTTTTTTTTTTTTTTATCATACAAAAGATTTCTGTATTAACAAACACATTGTTAAAAGCATTGAATACTATATCCCATCAATTTTCTCATCAGTAATTTTTAATTTTTTGTATTTTTATGTTTTTTTGCAAGATTTTTTTTTTTTTTTCCACATCTCTCTTTTATTTCAATTATTATTGAATTATTTGAACGAGGATGTTATGTTTTAATGTCACTCAACAACAGTTGATGAATTGCAAGACCGTTGTGGAACCTTCTTCTGTCAAAATTTTCCATTACATAATCCCAATAAACTAATAAAAAAATAATCATTTTTTAATCTATATTTATATTATTTAATATTTATTAACGATGTGTTGCTTTTATCATAATCCCAATAATATCATTTCTTATCTATTAGAAATTTTAATTTTCAACCCATGTTATAAACATTTAACTGGCATTTTTAGAATAATAAAAATCTAACCAACCCACTTTTTCAGTTTTCACCTTTTTTCTGAATATTTGTTTTAACTGATGAGACTTAATCTTTTACACACCTTTGAGACAAATCCTTAACACACTCTCCTTCTCTTCTCTTGAAGGCTTCCCAATGCCTAAAGATAAGAAGGATCAATAGAAGCAATTTGACATATTTTCTTAAATAAATATTTAAAAAATTACACGACTTTTATCGAAATATTGATTATCTTTGAATTTGTATACTTAGTGGTTAAATCACTTTTAATAAAATCTTTCAAGTTTATTATAAATAAAGTTGCAAAGCCTTTAAGAATTTATGTTTGTGTTTGTTTGTTCACTGAATAAAAATATGAGTAGTAAAAGTTTGTTTTAAATAATTATTTAAAAATATAAAAAAAAATTACATTAAGTATAACCCACTTGTACATTCACTAGTAATCAAATAATAGAATTTGTTCTATACTATTAACAGTATATATTTCCTTTATGCCTAATATGTGTACTATATACATTAATTAAGAAAAATATTGCACTACTGTAACTTATTTATGTACTTATTTAGTATATTTGATTTTACCATCCATTTAACTCTAAGATATGCAAAGAATCTTGTAAAAATCTCCTATCAATTTATTTCCTCTTTAGGATCTTTGTTTATATTCAGTAAGTTAATCAAAGTCAAAGTAAAAATCTATATATACAGGGTTAGCATATCTTAGAAGATCAGCTTGAATTAATCCAAACACCTAACGAATATATTATTCATTTATCCAACGTTATATATCTGTCTTCTTTTTAGGGTGCACAACATAAATAATTATGTTGGGTGGTCATTGTGTGATGCCTCGTCATTGCAAGACAATAACCCTTCTGTCACCACTTTATATTAACTAGGCCAAGATTATATATATCAAGCTTTTGGACCCACCTATATTTAATAATTATTGTGTCTTCCAACATAATGGCCCAATTCTATTTATGTGATTAATATTTAAATTAATTAAAAAAAGTAGAAAAAAATTATGACCAAAGTTATATGTTTTGGACATACGGAAAGTAGAAATATTTATATATATGTACATATGACCCGCTCAATTACCTCTAATGTCCATGTGAAATTCTAAAGAGATATTGAGATTTTTCTTAATCTATATAGTTAATTGTCTATGTTAATTTTCAAAGGTAGCATCAATTACCTTCTTTTTCCTTTTTTGGTATTATCTGAAATTAATTAAATGACATTATTGATCAACCTCTGAAACCTGATGAAATGAGCCATTATTATTACATGTTTATAATGTGAACATTACGTGTCATTGAAGGACTTTTAATTTGAATTCTAGTCAATCAATTACCTAGTTATTTATTTTATGATTGGATATATCACTACAAACTATTGATAAACTTTTATTGGTCTTCTTTTTTTTTTTTTTTTGGAAAGCAATCAATTGTCCCAACACTTGATTACATGAATGTTAAGTACTAGCTATTAACATTATTTCTATATAAAGCCTCGCTGAGGTGATTGAGCTAAACATTTATGTCAGAGGCTGTGAAAAAATAGTTCTATAGGGACACACCACGTCAACCTAGGGACCACCCCCTGACCATGATGCCAGTTGTTCTCACTATGTAAGAATCAAACTCTCCCCCATAAATACGTCTACATTGTTCCCCAAAAGGTAGGCCACTTTTGAGCTTTAACGAAAACATTACGTCAAGTTTTGCTCATTACTTTAACGTAGGCATCAGAAAGGTCTTAGGCTGGTACCATACCAATACTCTTAATGCTAGCCGATCTCCTTTTCTCTCAGTTTCTCTATCTCAAGTCGATGAAGAAGCAGGTCAAGCTAGAGCTCGGTAGAGTATTTTCAACTCTTCTTCCCTTTTTCTTATTTCCTATTTTTGGTATTGATCAAATTTTACATCAACATTAATAAATAATATGATGATGTCATGACACAATTAATGTGCTTAATTACTGAAGCTGTCCATCTCACAATTAATAAAGTAATTAGTTAGTAATCCATTAAAATTAAATTAAATTAAATAATTGTTATGGCCTTTTCTAAGAAATTTTAAAACTCAAATTGGATGGCTAATTTATTTAGGGTTTGAACTAGTGAACTCACTGCTTTGCGTATGTTGTTGTGTGGGTCCAACCAAACCCCTTCTCATCACTCTCTCTCTTAATTAATTCTTACTTTGTTGGTTTGCCTTATCTTGGCTTGCTAATAAATTAAAAGGTTAATCTCTCTTAATTATTTGTTAATTTTCCTAATCATGTCTTCACGTATTTACAAAATAATCAATAGACGACTAAGTGAAATAATCTCCACTCCAAACTTAAAATTTTAAATATATATATATATATCCTTTGAAATATTTAATAATCCGTTCACTTAGAAATGTCAACCTTAGATAGTTCTTTAGGATTTTTTTTTAAAAAAAAAGATAATTAATTAATAATGTCAAGTCGTTAATTTATTAAATATATTATAGAATGATATATTCAAAAGTTACTTACTGGGACCCACATTATATATGCGTGGTATATAATTGGATGGTTTAGGAAAGCTAATAATATCCACATATATTTATTAACCTGATTAGTGGAGAATTGGGAGTTGAGAATATTAATTAATTGCTATAATAGTTGCAGTAAGATCAAAATTATCAAAATTGAAACCCACTAGAATCCATCAACCAACTTTTACAATTTCTGACTTTAAAATAATCTCGTTCTTCAAAAGAATTAACAGAAATATTATAAGGGCGACGAAAAAGAAAGCCAATAATGACTTTAAAGTTTGATTATTGTATAATGAAAAGAGTATTGATCATTAATTAATTAGTTAACCCAAAACTTAGTGGACTTAAAAAGTGAATTAATTACCTCTTAATTAGATCCATTAATTTTAAGTCAAAATGACTGCTTTAATTAGTAATGTTTTTTGAGTAAAAAAGAAGGACTAGCTTTCATAGTCTTGTTAATTTGACTGTTGACTTGAATGATTCTGTGCTCCATTAGCTCGCGCGTATTCAACATCATCAGCTGCCCACGTGAGTATTCCAACATGCAAGTCGCGCGTGTTCTAATTTTTTTTATTTTTTTTTTGGAAAGCGATTCTAATCCTCAGCCAAGAGTGGTCGACAACTGGAGTCGACAAGTCATAGAAGCCGACAATTTCATCCCAACCAAAAATGATTCTATGCAATCCGGGGGTTGGTTTAGTCAATGTCGTGGCAGAATGTAACAACTCGACCTTTAGCTTACAGAAAGTTTCGTGATATTCAAGCCACCCTTGCTTCTAATTTTTTAATAAGGTTCCAAAATTTTCTTTTTGCATTTCATTTTTTGGAATATTATTAATAAGTGGAAAGAAAAAGTCTTTTATAAGTCCGGAAAAAAGAGCCCCGCAACAGAAACGCCAAAATGGTCAAAAAAGGGTTCCACGTGGCACTCTCACTGCCTAACATTTCAATTATTAATTGTCAGTATTAATTATTAAAAAAGGTCACACAATGTATCTGTAATTAGAAGCTGCCAAGAAGTAGTGATTTTTTTTTTCCTTTTTTAAGTAACGCAGACAAAAAAAAAAAAAACTCACTATTTAACCTTGTTATGATCTTTTTATTAACTCGGTATACCTTGGATACCCAACTCTTTTACATATTTTAAATTTTTTTTTTGTTTTTATCCTAAACTATCATTATCTTCAGCTAATTCTTTTATAGAGACACGACTAATTTAGAATTCGATACTCTAAAATATAATCAGGCTCTTTAATCCGTTAAGACGTAGTTGTCATCATCAATTTTGTTACAACTTAATGGATATTTTAAAGATTTGCGTATATTATCAAAATATTATCAAAATATTAAAAAATAACGTTGACATTTAATGTAGACGTAACATTACTTTTTTTTATATTAAATATAAATAATATAAATATTAATGTGTGGGTTCTAGATCTAAGTTGAAATTAATGTTTTTCAAGATTTGCTTAATACAAAATAGATTGTCTTATGAAACTAATAAAAAATAAAATGTTAAGTTCAAAGATTTTAAACCAAAACGGCCTTTTTGGGTCAATAAAAAAAAGCAGCCAAAGCCGCCTTAACTTATTATTATTATTATTATTAAAAGTTTTTTTTTATTATAAATAATTAAAAATATAAGTTAAAAGAGAGATAAGGTGGGAATGTCGGGTGTCAGAAGGCTGTCGGTTTTGAAATGAACAGGTGAAGTCCAGCCAATACAAGTATGACTGTGCCTAGCCGACTTTAATGAACAATACGGTGACCCTAATTAAAATAATAAATGCACTTTTTCTCCTCTCTGTTTTTTAAATGTTTGTTTCTTAATCTTTTAAAACAATTATTTTAAATGTCTGTTTTTTATTTATAAAACAATTATTTTAAAAAATATATATATTTTTTTTAAAATTTTGAAATGAGAAGATTTCAATAATTAAGGTAGTATAATAAAGACTATTAGATGTTTTAATTAAGAATAACAACCTATTAATAATACACGATAAGGAAGATAGATTAAGATTTAAAATAATATATATAGAATGAATTAAAATGAATATAAGTACTTGTAATTAAATATCACCGTAACTCTTAACATAATAAAAAAAGTAATAGAAGTTGAAAAAACATATTTATATAGCTAATTCTATATAATTGATAAAAAAAAATAAGTATTTAAACTAAACATAATTTTAAATTGGCTTCCATAATTAAGTTACAAAAATAAATAAATAAATTTGATTTAGTTATGTAAATTTACATTACTAAAAGAATAATAGTATTTGAATAATTGTTTTATTAAGGTTATCAAAACTACTAATAACCCTTATTAGTAGGTCTACAAAAAGAGAGTCCTTATCATTTTTGCTTATCCTAAGTATATTTTTATAATTGAGTCCAAAGAACCCACCTAATTCTCATTTATCTCCCCTTTTGCCACACTTAGAGATAAAGAGCCTACTAAATGTCATGATGGGCCGCCCTTAATACCTAAAGGAAATGAAGAATATTAATTCATTCTAGAACAAGCTTTTAATCAAATTAAACTAAAGAGCACAAGTCTATTTAAACTAGCAATATATTTAAAGAAAAGTGTAGGAAATAGAGCAATAGAAGGTAGGATCGAAATATATAAAAGGTTATGAGATACATCATATGCTGACTCAAGCTAGATGACACTTCATTTGTATGTATGGTATTGCGCCCACAGAATTAAGGGTACCTCCAAAACCAGATGCTTTAAATTTTTTAAATAATAAATATATAAGTGAGGCCGAGGAGTCCCTGAAAATCAAAATCAATTAAATTACTAAGGAAACATCAAGCAGTCAAAACGACTTTCTCCCGCAAAACAGGTTGTACGCAAAGGGACCACCCAAATCGATTTGCCGGCCAACCTTACCTTTTTCCACCGACCAACCTAACCTTTTTCCACTTCATTACAACTTTGAATTTCTATGCCACCCTCCCAATACACTTACAACTTGCATTTGGGTCCTTTCTTACAATTCAAACTCAATTACCCCAAATAATAATAATAATAATATACATATTTTCAATTGAAAAAAATGTTATTTAGTTATAAAAAGATAATTTATATATATTTATAATTTTATGTTAAATAAGGCATGTAATAAATTATTTAATATTAAATATAAAGATATAGTTACAATTATTTATAGTTAAAATAACATCGTTTTAAACTGAGACTCTACTGAATTGAGCTATAATTGAATTTTGCCTATTTAAAAAGTTAAAATTACTTTTAAGGTTTGTCGTTTGGTTTCTGTATGTGTGAATTAAAAAGATTTTTTTTTTTTATCATTAAATTACATGAACTCACTTTTTCTATTTTATTCTATTAAATAGATTTACGTTACTAATGGTCAAATAAAATTTTATTTTTATTGTCAACTATATATACATGAATGTAACCGTCTCTCCAGAGACAAAGACATCCAATATATTAATGTAACCTCTCGTAACTCATATATCTAAGCTTGAGATTAAATGTGTTTAAAAATTGACAGCGTTCTTAAAAATATTATCTTTACCTAGGGTTTTATATAAAAAAAGGGTATTTTAGTATTTTTACTCTCATTTTTAATTTTAAATATTTAAAATAAAATTACGTGACCCTTTTTTTTAGAGATATTTGACTTTTGTTAAAAAATTAATATTTAAAGCAATGTCAATCAAAATAATTTAACATGACGTATTAATTAATATATGAGGTCCAAGTCACATGCATGCATCTTGTCCAGTGAAATTTCCTGTATTATTTATTTCATTGACCTAAAATCCTAGTAGATTTTGGGTCGTCTTCTTATTCCAGTGATTAATTTAATCAGTCAAAGTCAAAGTCAATATAAAATATATATTATCTTCATGGACCATCTCAATCGCGCATGTGTCAAATACATGCTTTATTTATTATTATTATAATTATTTTGCAATGTAGGCAAATATATGCTTTGTTTTTTAAACAACTAAGTCATGAATTCGTAATTCTTTTTTATTTCTTATTTTTAAAAATTTAGTAGCGTAAAATATTCATCTAAATCACATAATATGAAATAATTCAAGAAATATGTGCAACGTGTAGGTGAACGTGATAGATTTTTAAATGTGCAGAGGCTGAGTTCATGCGGCCTCGGATTGTCGTGTAAGTGTTTATTACTATGGGTATAGTCAATTTTTAAGTGGTCGAATTTTTCACGGAGGCTCGATTAAGGGCGTGATGTTTTTTTAAAAATAATAATAATAATAATAATTTAAGAAATCTTAGTGAAGAAGGAAAAATAAATAAATGTGAAAAAATTTGCATGATCACATCAGCAACAATATTGAGTTGCTAGTTATCAAAGGCTTGTGATTTTCTACATATATAATTGAATTCGTCACATTAGAGTTAGAAGTTGACAAAATAAAAATTGTATATGAATAAACCATGCAATTAATATTATAGTCATTAATTTGATTTTGTGACACTATATTAAGATGCATAATATATGTAAATTTAGTAATAATCACCCATGCTTGTGTGATTTTACAAGTATGTAATTGTATTTTTTTATGATTAAAAATATATATATATATATATATATATATATATATATATATGAATAAAGTTGCTAGATACACTTTTATATGCCTATTGTATACAGCTAGACAAAGCCAAGATTTGATGGTCACGTCATGCAATTAATGAGCAAATAAATAAATAAATTTTGGATATGTACCACAACTTAGTCAGTTTTTATTAATATATATATATATAGATATATAGATTTGCGTCGTCATAATATATGTTTGATTCATTGTTTATGGGAATAAAAAAATATTTTCTATTCATACCCAAGTTCCAAATTGCTCTTAAGATTCCCCTGCATTCTTCTATTTCATTCATAATAAGGTTTGGCATCGTTTTTAAATTCAATTTTCTGTATTTTTAAACTTGTTTAGTTCACATGAATCGAAAAATGTTTTTAAGAAAAGTTAAGAAAATTAATTATTGTTTTTAAAAAATATAGAAAAATTATTTTTTAAGTTTTTCTTTTAGTTGATTTATAATTAATGAAACTCACATAAACTTTTTTACACTTAATTTATTTGAAATCTTAAAACAACTAAACAAGTTTTCCTTATTTTTTAAATTTAAAAAAACATTTTAATTTTGAATATGATAACAAACATATTTTTAAAAACTATAAATCAATATTTAAAAATGAAATCATATTTAATTTTTTGAAAAGCCTTAATTTCCATTTAAAGTGAGTAAGTTTTTCTAATATAATTTTTCTTTTATAAATTTCATGAAAAGGTATGTGTTTTGTTGATGATTCAAAAACTTGAATTCAATTAGAAAACGGAAAAATCAAAAATCGATGTTTTAATCGCTTCTTAAAACAATTTGTTTTCTTTACAAAAAGTGAAAATTTATTTTTCAATTCACTCAAACAAAACGATTTTTTTGTGTTTTCAGATTTTTAGATGCAGAAAACTATATCTGAAACATAAATCAAATGCACCCTTAATATTTCTTCCTTTCAAAATTCAAATGGGTTTAAAATAGGAGTGTCGACGGTTCGATTTAAATTGGTTTAATACTAAAATTTAAATCAAAACAAATATAATCTGCTTCGGTTTAGTTTAGCTTAATCGGTTTATTCCGAATTACCAAATTAAATCAAACCGAACTGAACCAAACTTAATCGGTTTGGTTCGATTTGAGTTGATCGATTTAAAATTTTATATGTACATACATTAAATAAATTAAAATAATTAATTATATATGTATGTATATGAGGTAATTTTAACTTTTTTAATGCATATTTAAAAAACTTGAAAACTATATTTACTATATAAAGATGATTATATAATTTTTTAATGAAAATATTTATATTATAAAAAAATTATAGACAGTAAAAATAAATATTAATAGTTTTAATTTTAAAATTACTTTAGTTCGGTTTAGATCGATTTTTAAAATCTCAAATTATAATCTGAATCAAACCTATCGGTTTATATTTTTTTTTCAAATCTAAACCAAATTAAATTTATTAAAAAATTAAATTAAATTAAATCAAATATTTCGTTAAATTCAATTTCACAATTTAAATCAATTTGTTGACACTTCTAATTTAAAACAATAAAAAAAACCTATAAAAATATGATAAGATGACACAAGCAATGACTTAAACAATTGAGGAGTTTTGGTGGACGACGATGACTACCCCATGGCACACGGCATTATGTGATCATCGATATATATAATGGGATCATGATCATGCTATCATTATCACTATCACCATCCCAAAACATAGCGGCCGCAGTACAGCTTCGCTGTTATATATATATATAATAAATAATATACGACAATCGATGCGTTAAAAAGTCACTGTAGCATGTGGTGGTGACAATCCGAGTCAAATACAAGTATCAGTACTGTAGAAAACAATCAATTTCAGGGGTCATTTTCTTATTAATAATATAGCTTTTGAATTTTTTAAATAATTAATAAAAAAAATACTTATCGTCGAATTAATGAAATTTAACAAGATTTAGATATTACAATGTATTTTATACATACAAATGGGGAGAATGACTTTTTAAAAAGACATGTAAATATTATTTTTTGGAGTGGAAAGATAAGAATATCTTATAATTTAAATATTAAAAGAAAAAGGTAGACTAAGAATAAAAAGAATAAGGAAGAATAATATAAAAGAGCCCTTGTAACATTAGATTAATTATCTTTTAATTAATTTTAAAAATAACAAACATAATATTTAAAAAATAATAATAATTAACCCGCCATGCATACATTGGAAGTAGACATAAAAATGATGTAATCATCATCTTAGTTTATGAGATAAGGTACCAAAGAAATGGTCTTAAAAGTTGAGATAAAGTTCCTTAAACATTTTTTTAAAAATGGGATAGATTCGTTTAGTTAGTGATTTTTTTTACCCTTAAATATCAAAGGCTTCAATTAAATTAACTATTATAGAGTCCTTATGGTAATCATCAGTATTTGACATTATAGCTTTAAAAAAAAAATTGTATTTGTGATATGAACCCATTTTTGGAATATAAAAAATTCTACGACTTACGTACACCATTACTTGTATTTTCTACACGTCACCCATGTTCTATAATACAATTGTAACAGTAAGAAATTACTTTAACTAAAGAAATTCATTCATAAATACAACATATATTAAGTACTGAAAAAAAAAAAAAAAAAAGGACGGGGGAAAGGGTGTCAGGTGAGTGTCAACTATCTAGGTTTTTGTGCTGGCAGAAAATTTCAAAGAACGTCATTTATGTCAGAATGTTTGACGTAGGAATTTTCTGAAAGGGTTGGTGGTAACACGCAAAGCTAGGACTCTGCGGCAGCCGCAGCAGGCAAGCCTAACGGCCCGTAACGGTATGCACGTGCCAATCAACAATTGTGATGAGGAAGACACGTGTTTCAATTAATTAATGGCCTTTTTTAGTCCTAGTCAAATTAGGTTTAAGTGGGGTTCAATCTTATAATATTAATAAATAAATAAATGAGAGCATATTTCTAGAAGAATACATAATTCATTCTATTGGACATTTTTGTAGGTTCCATCTCATTTCTTTAACAAAAAATAAAAAAAATCAGAAAAGGGTATAGAGAGCTTGGAAAAAAAAAAAAGAGAATCTTAAAAAGGGAAGGATTATTTTTATTTTATTTTCTTAAAGAAAAGGGAGTTGAAAATAAAAATCATAAAAAAGATAAAGTCGTGTTGTTAAGGCATAATTCTGTCAAAACCAAGAGCCTTGGAAGAATAAGTGTAGAAATATTGTATGATTTCTTCTCAGTAAATGAATCTTAACTGAGCCAGCTGGGTTTTTTATTTTTTATTTTTTTTTTATAGCTCAAGTCAGAAAGAAACCTCAACAGGCAACCCTAATTTTGTTTTCAGAAAAGAAGGGCATAGAGCTTCAATTCTGTAAACTGGAAGGCTTAATTAACCAACCCTCTTTGTGATAATCACTTGTAAACATTGAAAGCTGTTTGGAGCTTCTTTTCTAGTTCTCTTACAAGTGATTATCACAAAGAGGGTTGGTGAATTAAATATATCTTTATGATCCTTACCACAAAAAGAGAGAAATAGCAACACACATCTTTTGTCATACATCAAATGGAATAAAGAAGCAAAAGATCTGACATAGATGTGTTAGTTTATAATTGTCTTCACCTAAACAGAAAGAAAGCTGAAAAATCCACAAAAAAGTGAAAAAAACACTATTTTCCCATCACAAGATTCTGGTAAAAAGAAGCTGCAATACAAACCAAGAAAGTTACAGTAAAACCAACAATCTCTTCTCTGCGTTCTAAATAGTAGAATACAAAAAGAAAAGTTCTCTTCTTCATTTTTTTCTTCTCATCACAACCACCATTCATATCCACATGTTCAGAAAAGCATGGAAAGGATGTGAAAAGAACAGAACACAAACTCATGGGATTCGACAAATGAATGAAATCCATAATCCATTAACCACTGACAGAAAATTATTCAATTCCTACCCTTGAAAAAGCAAGTCCAACTAAAAAGCTCCCAATCATCAATAATAATTATATGAGAACTGAAATCAATTACAGAGATACAGGATAAAGTGAGGAAGAGGGAAGAGGAGAAGAAGAAGAAGAAGATGGTCCACAGTACAACTACACAACCCCAATTCCAGATTCTCTTCTCTTCTCAGAAACTTCCTCAAGTCAGAACAGAAACACCAAATTCTTCAGAGCTAACTGAAGAAAATAAAAAAAAAATAAAAAAAAGGAAAAGAGATTCCATCTGAAAAACCTCCCACCCATGAACTGAAACCCCATGATTTTACTCACTGAGTTATCAGAACCAATTTACCCAGATCCCTTCTTCAACAACACCCTTCACACTATATAAAAATTAGAATCTCCCAACTTTCATCTATTTGTACAAAAAGACCAAAATAGAAAGAAAGAAAGAAAAAATATAAAAAGAAAATTTTTTACATCCTTCCCATCATATAGAGGACGAATCTTTGCAGCAGGGAAGATCTTAAAGCGACCTGTTAAAAAATCACTGGTCTGGAATCAGATTTCCGGAATGCATAGCCGAAGTGTAGGCGCTTGTAGGTGCAGATGTGGAGGCTGAGCTTCCCAAAACACCATCATCAATGGCGAAATCATTCCTGTTCCCCACCAGACCTTCTTCACTGGTCTCTGAAGCTCCCGATGCGCATAACCTGAAAAAGCTCCCAAATATTCTGGCTTTAATTAAACCCCGTTTCGGGGGAATCCTTGCTTTTGCTTTCTTTTGGACAGCTGGGCTGCTATTCTTCATTTCTGCAGCTAGTGAAGCCATAATTGTAGTAGTAGTAGAAGAAGAAGAAGAAGAATAAGAAGTAGAAAATAAAGATGAGAGTGAGCAATTATAAAGAGAAGGGAATGGAGATTATAAAGAAGGTTCACAGAAACAGAAGATAGGAGGAAAATAAGGAGAAGTATTGGAGAATGGTGGAGGGTTATATAAGAGTAGTTACTTGGAAGACAAGGCTTCTTGGTGAAGATACATATAAAAAAACTCAAACCAGAGAAAAAACGAATTATTTCTTCAAAATGAAAAGCAAACTAAAACAACAGAATTACCAAGATGCCCATCACATATATATCTGATTCCCATTCTGTTTCTTTCCAATCCCAATTTATAACAAAATGAGATTTTGGTAGTAACAGTGGCATCATTAATTATAGAAATGTCCTTGACCATTGTCACCTCTATCAAAGCCAATGCACACCATGGTGCACCCACAAACGCTAGAGAAAGGGGGAAAAAAATGGAATGGGTCAAGGTGATATAAGCTCAAGTTGCAGCAGAATAAACATTTAATTTGACATATCAGATCATTGATTCATTTGCCCACATATAGTCAAAAAATGTGAGATGCAGCATCTTATATAGAGTTATTCATGTTAAACATTTAAGCATAGTAAAAAAATGTGAGATGCAGCATCTTATATAGAGTTATTCTGTTAAACATTTAAGCATAGTAAAAAAATGTGTTATCCGGTCACAGCTCAAGATTCATAACCAGTAAACAAAGAAAAGGAGAACAATCTTCATGACTGAAAAGAAAAAGAGTTTAGGACACAAGAAAAGGAAAGAAAGCGGGATACTTGAAAGCTCTGCTCTGACTGGTGGGGCACAAAGAAAATAATCGTCTTAAGTCTTTCAGGAGAAAGATCATCTGATAAAAGCCAACAGTTCACATTAGGAAAGACAAGATGAAAAATACAGTTCATGATGTAAAGATTGATCTGATCCCAGTACTTATTCTAAGCTACTACCAAAAATTCTTGAATGACCAAACTTTGACCAAAAAGGTTCTGTTATCTGGTTATCATGAACATTCGGTAATGTACTCTTCGCGGTTTGTACCGCTTGTGGTGACAACCTCCATTCCCCTTTTTTTTTTTTTTTTTTTTTAAACAATGGGGATTGAGCTAATAGATTCCTAAAGCCTTCCTAATCTCCTGCTTTGGGATTGGGTGGTTATAATCATCTGCTTGATCATTGGTTGTCTCTGCTATGTGATTCCTTGCAATGAAACTAATTAAATGTATCAAAATTAATGAGCAGCAGCAGCAGGTTAACTACTTGTGATCTAGGAGTATCACATAATTCACATTATGGCAACGCTAATCATTAGAATGAAGCAAACAACTGAAAAATCAATATCTTATGTTACAGAAGTGCAATAGGAAGGAGCATGGTAGATACAGAATGATGGAACACTAGTAAAAGGAAGAACAACTATTATTATTACTACTATTTTCACTCGCCCTTTACAACTGACACTTTTGGCCATTTCTAAGAAATAACCACATCTTAATGGGACCTGCTTTACAAGCCAGTAAAGGAATCAGACCAGATCACTTCAAAGGTGCTAAAAGTGTATAGATCAGAAGCAAGGATACCACAATGATGGCTCCAAAAAGAGTGAACCTTGGACTAGTCCATAACATGAGGTTTGATCTTTCCGTTCTCTTGATGGGATCCACCTCCTCAGACAATGGGTAGTCAGAACGTCTTGGATTCCAGCTTACATATTTATTTGGATCGAACCGTGAGAAGGGAGTCTTCTTCCCTCGCTTCCTAAAGCGTGACCAAGCCTTGTCCCAGTCTGTTGAGAGCCTGTCGCCTGTAAAATGTACAAGTTAGGTGTTGTCCCTGGACAAGAATGCAAAAAACAGCATTCAGGGAATGAAAATTAGCAATTAGTCGTACCCATCAAAGTATACAACATCTTAGACTAGCCACAGCTGAGAAAAATGCAAGGGAACCATGTATGTTTTTTTTTCTTTGATTCAAGGGTATATGGGCCTGTTAAAGCACCCAACTAGTCTTTTGAGATAAGTGCAAACCTCCCAATCCTTGCACACCACACTACAGGGAGTGTCTTGCTTGGGATGGGATTCAAACTCAAGACACCCACTTCCTAAGGTGGGGCCATGGCCATCACACCAGCTCAATGTTGATTGGGTTCCTGGAAACTAAACATGTATTACATTCATAATCTGGCATGTATATTCATCCACAACAATCAAATCCTATTAGCATTTCTTCTTCGCTGATCTCTTTGCATGTCATTCAAAGGATGTTAAAATTGCAAACAGTTTGTAAATAGATACAGTGGTTTCCACAGCTTAAAACAGGGTACATAAGCTTATACATGTGATGACAAAAGAATGTAAAGTAAAATGAACATTATGTCCATTATCTACCATAGGAATGCTTTGTATATATTTGTGGTATGAATGCAGGCATGGACATGGTGTCAGGACTCATCTAATCAAATTGGATTGATGAAGGAACAAGCTAATAAAGAGTACAGGAATTTGCCCAATGGATCAACAGATCTCCAATCCAAGTTGACCAAGTTTATCTAAAAGTTGGTTCAAGCTACTAAGTTGGATCGGATCCAGGATTGTTGCCAAAGTTCAACTTCCATAGCTATCTTCAATCTAAGTTGACCAAGTTTGTCTAAAAGTTGGTTTGGTTGGAGCTACTAAGTTGGATTGGATCTAGCAGATTGTTGCAAAAGTTTCTGTTTGATCATTGGTTGTCTTTGCTATACCATTCCTTGGTACCAAAGTAATTAAATGGATCAAAATTAAAATGTCAGCGGATTAACTACCTGGCATCTGGGAGCATCACATATTAAGGAAACGCTAAACATTATAATGAAGCAAGCAACTGAGAATTAATATCTTATATTGCAGAAGCTCAATAGGAAGGAGAATGGCAGGTAGATGCAGGGATGATGAGCACAAAAGTAAATGGAAACAACTATTATTATTACTACTATTTTCACTTAAACTTTACAACTGACACTTTCGCCATGTGTCAGAAATAACCTCAATGTAATATTATATTAAACAACGAGAAAGGCAGCTGAGAAAGTTGAATTACAGAGAGGCAGACCAAAAAAAATGGAAGCTACACAGGAAGGCCATAAATCATAATTCCCTACTACTAGCCCTTCCAAAGCAATTGCCAACATTCAGCAAAAACTTTGGACCACATGAAAACCCACACATTTGTCCAAGATTATGTCCTTACTTCATATTGTCTTTCTTCAGCTCTTCAGAATTGTGTCTATTCATTTTTAACAATGTGCACCAGCAAATGGAAAATGAAATCAAGGACCATATCTGCCTCCCATCTTTGAGATCAGGCTGATGAGGAGCCCATGAAAAGATTAGGTATATACCAATGATACACCTAATGAGGCAAGGATGGAAAACCCAATTCTGAAGAAGAAAGAGAGAGAAACGAAGGGATGATTGACATTCTCCCCCTTAGCTTTAAAAGGGTAGCACTACCCAGGACTAGTTCTCCTCGATCCCTCAAATGATCTCCTACAAAAAAAATCTTCAAGAGGATCTATTGGACTTAGAAATACAAGTAGACAGACAATGAATATTGCAATGAACCTATCTCTTCATTTATCAACCCTTCTTCTTCACCGAACAATAGCCTTGCTTGGAACTTTCATTTTCCTAGAGCCTTAACCAATAGGGAACAAACAGAAATCTCTGATCTTTTAGATAGGTTAGAACATGTTCATTTGTCTATCACCCCGGATCACTTTCGTTGGAACCTTGAACCCAATGGTCATTTCTCTTGCAAATCCCTCGTCCATTCCCTTCATTCATCCTCGTTGCAAGCCCCGACCCACTTCTCATTATCGGCATCTATTTGGAATACACAAATTCCATCGAAAGTTAAAGTGTTCGGATGGTTACTGGCTCTTAGGAGACTAAATACTCTGAATCTTTTACAAAGGCGTCTTCCTCGTATGTATCTCTCTCCCCATTGTTCCAAGCTAAAGAGGATCCGGATCATCTTTTTCTTCATTGTTCCTCGGCGAGATGGATATGGGATATGTGGCACAGGTTTTCGGGCGAGATTCTCTCCTCCATCTTGCATCGAGGATAGTATGCCCCCCCCCATATGGGCTTTTTACATGATTACCCTTCAAAAAAAAAAATTTTCCACAAATGCCATTCATCAAAAAATAATGTCATATTTGCCACACTTTACTGTTCCTAACACAGTCATCGCACAGTCAGCGTGCCACGTCGGCGCGGAGGTGGCTTTTTTTTTAAGTGAAGGGAAGGCGTCTTTTGAAAAGACGCCTTCCCTTCACTTAAAAAAAAAAATATGTGAAGGGAAAAGACGCATTCTCTTCAAAAAATTTTTTTTTTTTTTGAAACAGAAGGCGTCTTTTTAAAAGACGCCTTCTGTTTAATTTTTTTTTTTTTCATGTCCACTGCACCGTCTTTCTCCTCCTGAATTCCAAATGCATTGAAACATCTCTCTCATAATACACAATCCTAAAGCTACCCAGTAGAAATCTAATGCTACTGCAATCCTCAAATGTCTTCCTTATTCCTCTCAAGCTAGTTGTGTACAGAATGACCGAATCACTTCCTCCCGGTGGGCACTTCTCTTCAAATTTCAACAGTGGATTTCCTTCCACTTCCCTATCTTCTGTCACAGTTTTTTCCTCCTCAATTCTCCTCAACTTCTGTTTTTCAGCTCTATCTTTCTTACCCTCTTCCTGGGTTGTCATATGTTCCATCACTGCCTGCTCAAATGCCATTAGCAACTTGGGATCAAACAAGCTTCCTGAATTCATATCCGGCCTTCTGAATGAAGAAACATCAATTTCTGCCAACTGGGTAGGCTCTGCTGATACTAAATTCTCAGAATTCTCCATGGCAGGAGCCATTTTTTGGTAAGAAGATTGGTGCAGAATCCTGTGATTTTGGCTTCCAGGCTCTGGAAACATGAGATTTTCAGAGTTTCCTCTAGCGGGGGCTAATGGGCCATTTCCTTTTAGTACAGAGGATGGGCCAATGTTTTCTTTGTTGCCAACATCATCACCACCAAACAACTCCATTTCTTCTTCATCTTCAAGGTCTCTCAAGAGTTCAGAAGCTTCGTCGTTGACGATATCGGGTTCCATCACAGGAAGATTTTTGCTCTGATGATTAGCTCTCTCATCTTGCTCCTTGCATTCCAACGAACTTCTTGTAGATTTTTGATTTGGATCTTCAAAATGCGGTCTAACCACCCATCTGAGGCAGCACTGACATTGGGTGCTTGTATTAATTTTCATGGCAACAAAATTTCAAAAGTAGGAGGAGAAAGACGGTGCAGTGGACATGAAAAAAAAAAATTTAAACAGAAGGCGTCTTTTTAAAAGACGCCTTCTGTTTCAAAAAAAAAAAATTTTTGAAGGGAAGGCGTCTTTTCAAAAGACGTCTTCCCTTCAACTAAAAAGAAACGGCTTCGCTTAGGTTAAGGGAAGGCGTCTTTTGAAAAGACGCCTTCCCTTCACCTTAAATTCCGCCTTCCCTTGCACAAATTTTTTTTAAGTGGAAGGGAAGGCGTCTTTTCAAAAGACGCCTTCCCTTCACAATTTTTTTTTTTAAAGTAGAAGGGAAGGCGTCTTTTGAAAAGACGCCTTCCCTTCCACTTTAAAAAAATCTACCTCCGCGCTGACGTGGAGCATTGTTTGGCCGCTGACTGTGCGATGACTATGCATTGAACAGTAAACTGTGGCAAAGGTGACATTATTTTTGAAGGGATGGCATTTGTGAAATTATTCTTTTTTTGAAGGGTAATCATGTAAAAAATCCCCCCCCATATGGGTATTCTCTCATCGTTGGCTAAGGAGGCAGCGTCCATCTCTTCATTTGCTTCTCTTTGGCAAATTTGGCTCAAAAGGAATAATAGACTATTCAATAATAGGCCTAAGGATTTGATGAAGCTTTGGGAGGATATTAAATTCACGGCTAGCTCTTGGGTTCATGCGGTTGGGCTAATTTAGGGTCCCTCTCATTCAGATTGGGTTTTGGATTGGGGTTGTTGTCTTCACCATTTGTAATGTTCTGGCGAAGGGGTTAGGGTGGATTGGCTATTTTTCGCTTTTGCTTGCTTGGTTGCACTGCTCGTGCTTCCTGCTAGTTGTATTTTTATTTTTATCGTTCCTCTTATTCTTAATAACATTTCTTCTTGTTTTTGCTAAAAAAGAAATAAAATAAAATAAAGCTTTAGGAATATAGGCTTGATTATTCATCAAGAAGGAAAAATAGGAGCTTCTGTCAATCGAATAATTAAAAAGTAGGTAGGTTTAAGAGGATGTGTTCTTAGAATACAATATGATCAAGTTATCCTATAGAAATTAAAAGAAAAAAAAATTAATGTAGAATATTGGGCAAGAAAGAGTTGTTAATAGATTAATTGTAATAGAGACAGAATTAGAATTAAACACAATCAGGAAATGGTAGGAGTGGCCATAATTTGAAATAAAATGAGAAAGAATTGAGTAAGGAGGTTTAAACACATACAACAAATACCACTACCATTCCTACCTTTTTTTTTATGCCAATGTTGGTGACTAGAATAACTCTCACTATTCATAATACAGAAGAAAACCTAAATAACTCTCACTATTCATAATAGAGTATCTTGATGTACAACTCACACCAATCCATTGCCCTATGTTTTATGTTCCTAGATCCCTAGGAAGTTTGAATCAAACCAATTATGAGATTTTTTTCTATGTAAATTAACCATAGACCTTTTTTCGAAGAAGAGCCTACTTTATAATTTTGAGATAGAGCAACTTCAATGGTTCGATTGAAGGTGCTCTCGTGAAAAAAATAATTTGGAAAATGCAATCTTAAAGCCTGCTCAATAACAATATTTAGCCTCTACTTCTACTTTAAAATACGGTAAGAATTATCGTAGTGCAACCTAGTGTCCACGAGTTAAAATCGTAGAAACAGTCTCTTGCAATACAAGGTAAGACTACCTACAATAGACCCAAAGTGGTCCAACCCTTGCCTGGTCCTCGCATAGGCGACAACTTCATGCACCAAGCCTCCCCTCTTGTAAAGGTTATAACTAGTTGGAAAGTGATGGTCTTAAGGATTGTTTGGTATGGTGTATCCTTCAATTCTACTTTAAAATAAACCTCCATTTGTAGCGAGGTTTAAGCTCTAATATAACAAGCCAAAACTTTTTGTTACTCTTATAAAGGTTACACCTCCACTTGAATTAGAAGTAGAGAAAGTAAAAATATTTACCAAAAAATAATGATCACCCTCTACTTTTTTTTCTGAGGTTGCAAGTGCAATTAACAAACACCACCTTGGCATGTTAGTCTTTATGGCTAGAAAGGAACAATATAATTTTGAGGAATCTTTGTCCAATGAAGGGGGTAGGGGTGGGCTCGAGTCGGGTTCGGGTCGGGTTTGGGCCCAACCTTCACCTGACTTGCCTAAGTCGGGTGACAAGAAATGGCACCCGCTATTCACCCAACAAGGACTTTTGGGGTGGGCAAACCCGACCGACCCGTGATCGAGTTGGGTCGGTCAAGTCACCCGAGGCTTTTTTTTTTTTTTTGTGGGTCAACAACCCAATTTGTTGTTGATTGGGCTTGTGTATTATATTTTTGGGCTCCTGAAATAGGGTCAATTTGCTATTACTAATTTTAAAGAAAAACCTTTTTTATCAACCTGCTAACAAATTTTGACCAAAAAAAAAAACCTTCTAAAAAATAACATTCTCAATATCTATACAAATTCCTCATCAATTATACAAAAGAATGGCCCAACCTGCTACAAAAAAGCATTTCTATATTAAAAAAATATTCTCCTGAAATTCTAAGAATCAAAAACTATTCTAACACATATAAATCATACAAAGAGACATTATTAACCCTCTTTGGGTGGATTCAAAAATCACCTAAAATGCATATCAATATTAAGTCATAATTATAAAGTTCACATGAATGAGAGGGTATGTTTTTTGCAAGTTGCAAATGATGAAAGGGTATGCATTAGTGATTAGCCTAGGGTTTTAATTGGGCGGGTCGGGTCGGGTCTATTGGGTTGGATTTTTCCTAAACCCGTCACCCGACCCAATAGGATCGGGCCCCTTCTTTTATGACCCGATAGACCCAACTGTGTGAGGGTCACCCAACCCGACCCTCCATTTTTTGGTCGGGTCCATCGGGTCTGGTCGGGTCGGGTGAGCGGGTGACATGCTCACCCCTATGAGGGGGGTGAGGAAAATTGCTCAAGTAAAGGGCCGCTTTGTGCGTCTTTCTTGATAAATTGTTAAGTCATATTGGTCTTTCAGATAGATCGAGGCATTGGAATTTTCTTTCAGGGGCTAGTTGGTGGTCTATCCTTTGACGACAAACATATTTATTATTTTATCATCATTAATATATTGATTTTTGTTTCTTGTCCAAAAATATATAGAGAATAGATTATCATCTAGTAGGTGGGTGTCTCTTCCCACCCCCACCTCCACCCCCAAAGAAATTAAAATTAAAATAAGTCATAGTTTCTATAAATTTATTGAATTATTCTACCACTTCTATGATGCTTTTCCACATCCCACACCCATACCCAAGTAGACCCGAAAATGAAATAGCTCACTTTTTCTAGATTTCTCCCCTTTTAGCACTTTTAACCTTGTTATAAATGTTATCTTTTTCACCCAATCTCCAAAGCCACGTTCTAAGAGGGTTTGGCTCATGAAATAAAGCTTGCAAATAACCAAACCATCTTCCTCCTTAGGGAGACAAATGTGTCCTTCAATTAACTCAAAGATTTATGTGCCGCTCCTCATGTCCTTTCAAAATACAAGTTGGTAGACATGCCTCCATTTTGTTAGTTCTAATCATAGAATAAATAATGGGACATGTAATATATGTGAAGGTGTAGCCTATGCTATTCGAAATACATTCAAATCTTCCCTTTCAACCTCCAAATCTAGTATTCACCCGCTTCATGATTGGATACCTTATAGTTAGATTTGGATTTTGCAAGTAAAACCAATAATTGTTGAGAAAATTAACAAGACCCTCATCTCTATTCTCCAATGCCAACAATTACCCATTTTCTTAAATTGACTCTTGGCCCTGAAAACAAGTGGAAAATGATCACAATTACCCTCACCAGCTTGGAAAATGTGAAAAATCCCTCTCAAAGAATCCACAAACAACAAATGATCTAATTTTCTTTTATTTACTATCCTCATCTATCAAGATACCAAAACTTTATCGATTTTTTTTTTGGCTACTAAAATAAATCACCAACAAAAAGAAAACATTCTTGAAACTTAAATCAGCCGCTATATAAAGGCTTTTTAATCATATTTATGAAAACAAATTCCATCTAGGCTTAAAATTCCTTAAAGCTATATTTCGTTCCTAGTCTCGCTGTATTTAGATAGTTGCCAGTTCATTGGACAGAGAAAACATAATTACCAAACCTTAATTGTTTTCCACACCATATTAACTCTGTTTAAACCTGAGCAAAGTAGAAGTTAGGTCTATTTCTCCAAATCCAAGAAGAAGCATAGATTTTTATTTATTTTACTCGGATTATTCTTAGGCTAGAGAAGGTTGTTCTAACTAACCCAAGGTCCTCTAGTTCCTAGTTTTAAATTCATAGTATTTGTTGGGCTATATCTAATATCATTGTAGATTCTCTCTCGAATCTTTTATCCTTAAAAATGATGCAAGCAGGTAATCTTACTGTTCTTTTCCTTATTTTTATTTATCTCTGGATGATATCCTTCACTTTCATAATAGTTGCATTAGTGCTGCAGCATTATACCTAAGGGAAAAGGAGTTCATAGAAATTCTGCTAAGACAGAATATAGTGGTCAACTTCTGAGCATAATGGTTATTTATAGAAAAATTAGGCTTATCAAATGTCTTCGAGCTGTAGCCTTCACTAATTTATTGATCCTGTAGAGAAGCTATTTAATCTTGTAACCAAATAAATCAGCGATATAAGAATCAAAGAGGTACAGTTTGGAATCAATCAAGCAACTAACCAGAAAATTCTGCTCACCTTCCCAATAATCCTCCTATGTTTCAAGCAAAGAAAAGTTCCTTCCAAGCTTGGGACAAGTTGAAATCTAGAAGCTAAAACTTTTTTAACTTTGGACAAGTAGCTTTCCATTCTCAAGTAAAAAGCAAGCTTAGAGTAGGTTTTTTTTCCCCTATAAACACTTGCTCTATAGATCGAACATCAACTTACCTTATTGTCGTTCGATGATTCAATCTACAATGAAAACTGGTAGCTTGCAAAGAACAACTCCATGAAACGCCCAGATAATGGGCGATGGAACCCTCTCCGGCGTTGTCTCCATCCTATCTTCTCTGTTAAACTTTCCACTATCTTCCATTTTCAAGCCTTCTTCATAGCTGTTTCTCGGTCTCTGAACCACTAATCTCCTTTCTTTCTTCTTTCACTCCTTTCCACCCTTGCTCTCTCTTTTCCCGATTTTCTTCTTTTTGCTTCATGTCTCGTCTGTGCATTTCTAAGAATGGTAGGAGACTTCCAGGAGGTCCATCTCTCCGGCCAACAGGGGTCAACAAATCGATACCCACTACGAGTTTTAGGTCTAAGGAGAAGTCTTTCACGTTGATGGCTTTACGTGAGAGCGGTGCAAGATCACGAAGTACATTCTGCGGAGTGGTTTTTGAACCAGGTGGGGAAGGCGTCTACTGGGGGTGTGCCTCAAGCTTTCAAGGCATCCCATAGAGGCTCGAGTGGCGTGGTCATCATGGAGTCCTTCAATGCTCGGGATTGGGTTTTGAAGTTAATGAAAATTGAGGGGGGTAGAGCTAGGGTGGTCTATTTTCCAAAAGATGATCAGAGGAAGGGGTGGGAGAACGTGGTGGAAGCCTTCCATAGATGTTTGTCTCTCCAAATCAACAACGACACTATCCCGCTGGTAAAGGAGTCCCACATCGAACGTGACTAGAATCTAGCCGTGGTCCTATTCTGTCTTCATTCAATTGTCCGGTGGTCCGATGCTACTATTGAAATCAACAACAATGTGGGAAGATATATGTCGTTAGTTGGTATGGCTGACGACCGTGTGATTGTATGGTGCGCCGACGAAGATGAAAAACTCATAATCTTAAACAGCTTTAAAGTTCCTTATTTCTCTATGGTTAACTGGTCAAGTTCTTGTTAATGGGACAAAAGGAAGATTAGATGTTGTAGCGGTTGGGTTGGTATTGAAGGGCTCCCAATTGAGCAATGGAAGGTTGAAATCTTCCAAGTAATCGGTGGGCTCTGTGGAGGTTTACTTCAAGTTGCAGAACAAACATCTTTAAAGACGTTTTTGAGGTTCCCCAAGCTAAAAGTTAAAGGCCTCTCTGACGGCTTCGTTCCAAAATTTGCTCAAGTGAATATTGTGGGCTTGACGATCGTGATTAAGATTTTCCGACTAGAGGATGGTCGGAACTTCAAAATTGACGTACAACAGGTTCATGTAAGGAAGGTGGCGGTGGTGGAAAATGTTGGACAGGGTGTTGGGCCAAATTAGGAAATCAACGATTTCCAAGGTCAATCAAAGGGTTGAGCTACGCCACATCACTGGGTGAAAGGAAATGCATGGGGTACGGCAGATCGTGGTATCAGCACTTTCCAGCGGAATGAAAAGATACGGAATCAAAAGTTTCTTCGGCGGGATCATGACGGGATCCAAATTATCCCCAGAGTTTCCCATGCGATGCTGCCCATGCCTGATGGTCTTAATCCTGGTCCAATGCCCTATGGATTGGTTCAGAAGGGGACGTTATTGGGCCACAATGGGGGCCCAAGCATTTCGGTGGGTCCACAAAATGCTCCTGGGCTTTTTGGCAACATTGAAACATCTAGTACAACCCATGCTCGTTCCTGTTCTGGGTCAAAACAGGTGGTTTATGAAACCCCCTCTTATTTCTTGCCACTTGCTACCCACGCCTTGGGGAATGACGAGCCTCCAGCAGAGAATATGCAGGCTGCGCCTAGAATGGTTGTTGTCCATGACGTTATTCATGTTGATGTGAACACTGAGGCAGACATCTTTAAGGCTGCTTCCATTGGCTCAAACTCTTTTAGGAAAGGGGAAATCTAGTCTTCAAGAGGATGCGGGAGGGCGCAGATAAACTGGGGCGCCAATGCAAAAAGGAGTTATCTAGACTGATAGCAATGATGGCTCTAAAAGGGGGGAGTGACGTGTTTCAAGGTCATCCTCTCGCCCTTCCATGCGCAGTCTCCGGCTTGCTAGCATAGAATCTCGCAGGGCTAACAGTTGCGTTGGGGGCGACTTCCCTGTTACAGTCGAGGAGGAGGCTAAAGACTTTTTTTCCTCAAAAGATGATCTCGATTTGAACAGTGGCGGTTCTCAATCTAAGAAGGAGGCGGATGCTTGTAAGATCAATCTCTACGATTCTTTCTTAATGGATGAAAATTAGCATGTCGTGATCCCGAAGCAGGTATGCCCTTAGTCTTTTGAATTTTGAGCACCCTATTATCTCGTCTTCTAGTTTGTCTATATGCTATCCTAAAAATATGTCTCCAACAAAAACCTGTCATCATAAACCTCTCCATCATTCCTATAACCATGACCAAACCTTTCCCCTTGTGGTATATGGTTGTGCTTCCAATGTTACAAATGACGAGGTTCCAATTAGGGTGAGGATAAAAAGGCGTCGGGCTGGTAAGAGCCTTATTGTTAGTAATGACATAAGGAGCAGGAAGGTGCTGTCTAAGAGCAAAGAGAAAAAATCAAGAGCTAGTTTGGATTCTGCTGAGCCACTGGCCAAGTAAGTGGAGAGGAAGAACGTTCCTTTTTGTTCTATCAAAAGGAAAATTCACAGAAAGAATGTTTGTATGATCTATTCGGCCGAGCAGGGCGAAGGAGTTTAAAACTGTGAGACAAGGGAGAAGAAGAAATGTGTCCCAATGAAGATCCTTTCTTGAAATGTTCGAGGGTGCGAGGCTGCCCTAAAATGTTGCCTCATCAAAAAAACAATTGCGAAGTCAAGTCGGATATTATCATTCTTCAGGAAACCAAGAGAGGTTGCATTGATAGTTTTCTTATTGGGTAGGTGTGGCGTGCTAGATTCAGAGAATGGGTTTTTCTTCCAACTGCAAGTTCTTCGGGGGCAATTGTTGTGGCTTAGGATCGTAGAACGATCAAGGTGGTGGATAGTCTCGTTGGTGGGTTCTCGATGTCTATCTGTATTGATCAGGGTGAGGGTGTTAGATGGTGGCTTTCCGGTATTTATGGTCCTCCTTCCTCAGATGAAAGGGAAGTTTTTTGGGTTGAGTTGGTAGGCCTCAACTCCATTTGTGGTGACTTGTGGTGCCTTGGTGGTGACTTTAACACAGTCCGAAACTTGGCAGAGAAGATGAACAGCCCTGGGCTTACTTCAAGTATGCAGATGTTCGATATTCTGATTAATGAGTTAGGGTTGAAGGACCTGCCTTTGCTCAACACTTCTTTCACATGGTCCAACTTCAGGGAGGTGCCTATCTGTAGTCGCTTGGACAGATTTCTTTTCACCTCTGGATGGGAGTCTCTCTTCCCAGTGGTCTGACAAGAGGCTTTTCCCCGTGTTACCTCTGATCACATCCCTATAGTCTTGGACACCGATATCAGAAAGTGGGGTCCTCCGTTTAGGTTTGCAAACTTTTGGGCTCACCATAAGGACTTCAAGAAGCTCATTTCTGAATGGTGGAACAACGCTAACTTCAATGACCATGTGGGGCACAAGTTTATGCTTAAACTTAGAAATCTCAAGGCGAGGTTTAAGGTTTGGGACAAGGAGTTTGGGTCTATCAGGGCTAAAAAAAGAGAGTTGGAATTTATGATTACTGATCTTGACAAGTTGGAAGGCACAACCAACTGGTCTAGGGAAATGGATGCTTTGAGGAAAGATGCAAAAGTGGAGCTAGCTGATATCTACATTAAGGAAGATTATTTATCTTATTAGAAGGCCAAGACCAAATGGTTGAAAGAAGGAGATGCTAACTCTAAATTCTTCCATAGTATTCTCAACTACCAGAAGTCGAAGAACTCCATCTCTAGGATTGAGAAGAAGGATGGGTCAGTGGTGGTGGATGATATGAATATGAAAAATGAAGTTATTAATTTCTTTCGGAATCTTTATGTGCACCCAAGGGGGGTGGGGAGTGCGTTGAGATTCTTGATTGGAGTCCTATTTCTGCTGAGCATATGGCCTTTCTTGAAAGGTCATTTGAGGAAGAAGAGATTAGATCTACTATTTTTAGTTGTGATGGGAACAAGGCGTCAGGTCCGGACGGCTTTACGATGGCGTTTTACCAACAGTCTAGGGAGGTAATCAAACAGGAGGTGTTGCATGTTTTTCAGGAGTTCTATCAGAATGGTGTGATTAACATCATAACTAATGAGACGTATATTTGCTTGATCCCAAAGAAGACTATCTCATGGAAATTAAAAGATTTTTGGCCCATTAGTTTGGTTACAAGTTTATATAAGATTACCTCCAAAGTTCTTACTCGTAGGCTCAGAGATGTGCTCCATTTCACAATCACTTCCAATCAAGCAGCCTTTGTGCAAGATAGACAAATTTTGGATGTTGTGTCGGTGGCTAATGAGGCAGTGGAGGAGATTGTGTGTCCAATCAGAAGGGGTTTGTTTTCAAGGCTGACTTTGCGAAGGCTTATGATATTGTTGATTGGGACTTTCTTGATTTTGTCATAATGAAAAAGCAGTTTGGTACAAGGTGGAGGAAGTGGATCTCTGGTTGTATTCGCTCGGTAACTCACTCGGTGGTGTTAAATGGAAGGCCAAGAGGGAAGTTTTCTGTAGAAAAGGGTTTGCGGCAAAGGGATCCGCTCTCTCCTTTCCTTACTTTGGTCGAGGATGCGATGAGTAGATTGGTTCACAATGCTTTCCATCAGTCTTTGATTCAAGGTTTTATGGTGGGGAAGAAGAAGATTGAGGTGTCTCATCTCCAATATGCAGATGATTCTTTGTTCTTTCTTCAAGGGAATGAAAACTACGTTCTAGAAGTAGTTAATCTTCTTGATCGCTTCAGCAGGGTATTTGGGCTTAAGCTGGATTTGGCTAAATGCCAATTGGCGAGCATAAATTTGGGTCATGAGGGGCTCTTGAGGATTGCCAAAGTGATTGGGTGTGTGATTGGTGAGTGGCCAATGTTGTACTTAGGGCTTCCTTTGGGAGGCAACCCCCTTAAAGCTAGTTTTTGGAGTCCGGTGTTACAAAAGGTGAGTAGAAGACTGGAGGGATGGAAGTGCAGCTTTCTTTCTAGAGGTGGAAGGTTAGTTCTTATAAGGTCGATCCTTCATGCTCTCCCAACTTCTTTTCTCTCAATTTTCAAAATTCCTAAGCAAGTGGCCTTGGAGATTGAGAAGAAGATAAGAACCTTCTTGTGGGCCTTCATCTAGTGAAATGGAGCTCAGTCCAATTACCGGTCTCTAAAGGTGGTTTGAAAGTGGGCCATATTGTTAAAAGAAATATGGCTCTTGTTGCTAAATGGTTGTGGAGGCTTTCTATTAAGAAGGATGCTTTGTGGGCAAAGATTATTAAAAGCAAGTATGGTTCTTGTGGCATTGGGAGTAACATTGAATTGGGGCCTAGGATCACTCATAGATGTCCTTGGAAGTTCATCACCTCTCTTTCCCCTTCCTTTGGCCAACATATCTTAGTTGTAGTTGGGGATGGCCGTACTCTTAGATTTTGGGAAGATAGGTGGATTGCCCCTTCCCCACTTTCCTCTCTTTTTCCTCGTCTCTTTCATCTATCTCGCCTTCAAAATCATCCAATTGCCTCCTTTGTCTCTATTTTATCCCATTCTAATCCTTCTTGAAACCTTCATTTGTCTCGTGACCCTACTCCCCGTGCTCTTTTGGATGTCGAGCAGCTCATTTCGATGCTTCGACATATTAGTATTTCTAACATCCCCAATAGACTGTCTTGGTCTCTTGATAGTTCAGGCTCCTTTACTGTTAAATCATTTCTTTCATTCTTGATCGATGATGCCTCGATCGCACCAACTCATTCTCTCTCCCTCCTTTGGGGTGCTCAGGTTCCATCTAAGGTGAAGTTCTTTGGGTGGCTTATTTTTTACAGTGGTCTTCCAACTTTGGACGTGTTGCAAAGAAGGTTTAGAAGTGTTTGTATGTCTCCAAATGGATGTGTTTTATGCTTACAAGAAAGTGAAGATGTGGATCATATTTTTGTGTCTGAGTTTGGTAAGATTATTTGGAGAAGTTGGGAATCTTGCTGGCCCACTGCGTTTCATGCTCCTTCCTCTCTTGATGAATGTCTGTTCCTTGGCCATTTTTCTATGCACCAGGTTAGGGTAGTCAATGTGGCTAGGATTGCAGTTTTTGCATCTCTTTGGAGCATTTGGTTAGAGAGGAATAAAAGGATTTTTAAAAATGTTTCTTGTAATGCTAATGTCTTGGCAGAGGATATTAGGTTGTTGGCGGCGAGATGGGTTTCTTCTTCTAAGCTCTCAGGAGGCTTTTCTACTATGGACTGGTTTAGGAATTGGGTGTGTTGTGTATAATTTTCTTCCGGCTGTCTCCTTTGGATTTTTATGTTGGTTTGAGTTGGGGGGTGTTGTGTTTTTCGTGGTTTTGTTTTGTTTATGCTTTGTTGTATAGCTTTGCTTCTTTTGGAGCACTTCTGATGCTCTAGTTAGGTTGTTCTCTCTTTATTAATACTATGTTTTGTTTCCTCTAAAAAAAACAAAAACCTCCATGAAACGCTCCTCGGGTACTAAGGATTAAGTTCAAGTCAAGCCAATTTCACTTTTTCCTTTCAAAACCTTGCCAACTGGATGAAGAGATTTTTATTCATGTTCCAAAAAGAACAAGAATTTCTCAGCTTATAGAACCTTTTTTTCTTTCCTACCATCGTTCCTAACCCAACTCTTCTTGGAAATTAATTAGATGGAGAGAAAGGGAAAGCAGAAACATCATTGAGCAACAGAGAAAATTTGTGCTCCAAATAACATAGCTTCCATGTGATGACGCCTTCTCGTGCAACAACATGAAACCTCTAGAGCTACTCCAAATGTAGAAAAGCATGACAAAACATTGAATTCCATTCAGAATGACAATGGATGATAGAGGAATAAATTTGTTAATTGACCGTCTTCAAAGACTTGAATATGCTGCTTAACACAATTTTCAGGATGTAGCATCTCCCTATTTTAATTACAGAAGTATGCATAGGCCCGTTCAAACTGAATTGTTTCTATTTTAGGTTCCATCTAGTGTATTCAAATACTCAAATTCCCTATAAACATGAATCTATTATTTTAGAAATCTTCCCCATTAACTGCCATTATTCTAAAGCTTTATCATCTTCATGCAGTTGGGAAAAGGCTTAGTTGAGTTACATCATAATGGTCTCTAATTTGGTTACAATATTTAGTAACTTGGGGTCCTTACCACCTTAGTAGTGGTGACTGATGACATTTAAGAAAATGTGAGGCAGATACATGATCCTCCCCATCTGGTCTTACATCAGGTAGACTGAAGTTCGCCTTTTAAAGATGTGATTCACATTAATCTGTATAGGGAATTGAGGAACACTAGTAATGGAGGGTTTATATAGGGATAAGAGTTAGGATTAAATCAACTTTTTTTTATTTATGTAAGACTTTTAAATTTAACATTTCATCAAACACATTCGAGGTTTAAAATTAACACAAACATCCGAAGTCTGCAAAATGCAGAATTCTCGGCTAACATAACAGTGCTTACATAGATCTTTTTTTTATGCTTTTTTTCGTATTTATTTCTCAAACAGTCATCCAGAGATGCCGTGGTGCATGTTTCTCCTTCTCGCTTTTCTTTAACATTTACTATAATTATCTCAAACACAAGCAATCCACCATTCCCAAATGCACCGAAACTGATGAATCCATAGGTATACTGATATATACCTCGTTTTTCAACCATTAACAACACCAAACCAATGAAGAGAGTGGAAATGATCAAATTAAAAGTGAAACAATCGAAAATCCGTATAGAAAACCCTAAATAAAGCCGGTACAGATGTTTTCCTACCTTTGTTACTATCGTCATTATTGTTGTTTCGTGAAGGCTCTTTAGAGTCTCTTCCAGAACAACTGGGTGATTTCAGTGGCGAAGATGATGAAGAAGAAGAAGATTTGTATCCTCTGGTTCTTGACCACAAATTCCTCGCCGTTGTCACTCTTCCGAATTGCAGATCCATTAATAAAACTAAGCGATTTTTACTGCGAGTAACAGAGCGCAGACAGCTTTTTGCAGGCTCTTCTTAATCGTGTAGAAATCTTGAGATCTCATTCTCCTCTATTTCACTCACACAACCTCACTCTTATCTGACAGGACACAAGGTTCTCGTTCATCCACGCGTACGAGGATGGTGACACGTAGGATGTCCTAGCTGGAAGATAGTGAGGCTCTCTCATAGATCCACGTCTTTGGATGGTATGCCACGTGGAACGCAATTATATGCCGAATTTTTCTGGTGAGGCGGCATAAGATTGTCATGCTAGTAGCTATCAGGGATTTTTTACATGATTACCTTTAAATATTTAAATAATTTCACAAATGTCATCCACACATAAATAATGACCCGTTTGCCATTGTTTACTGTTTACAGCACAGTCAGCACGCCAAACAAGCGCCACATCGGCGCCCAGGTGGCATTTTAAAGAAGGCGTCTTTAGAAAAGACGCATTCCCTTCACCCTTTTTTTTTAACTGAAGAGAATGCGTCTTTTCAAAAGACGCCTTCTCTTCAGGCCCTTGCAAGTTTTTTTTTATTTTAAACCCTACATATACCCCACAGACTCACTCACTCGTCGCCCTCTCTGAAAAACTCGTCGCCGTCGTCTCGCTCCTTCGCCGTCGTCTCGCTCCGTCTCCGTGTTGCCATTCTCCATCACTAAACAAAGGTGACACTTTTTATTTTATTTTTTTCATTTTCTTTTTCTTGTTATAGGGTTCGCCATTCTCGATCTCGGTTCAAAACTTGTGTGCCCCTTCACTAATTTTTACCATTCTATGATAATTTTTGCTGTTTCCAAATGATCTTGTTTTTGTTTTGGGTTTTTTCTGTTATTTTTCTGTTGATCTTCTTCTCTTGCTTTGATTCTATAATGGTTTGTAATTTTTTTGTTTGGTTAATGCGGTTATATTCTGAATTTATTATTAGGAGCTTATTGGGAGAAATCTGTGATTGCAATGCGAAACATGGGAGTAATGCTGGTTGAATTGTGTGATTCGTTTTATAATGGGGGGGGGTTTCAATGTTTTTTTCTGTCATAAATCGTTTGCTGAACTTATTTGAAAAAGTTAGATATGATTGACGAGTAAATTTCCCCTTTTGTTTGTTATTAACCTTTTTTAACTAAAATGAACTGTTTCTTGTAACTTGAAAATGAATTTTGAACATTGATTCATTTTGGTGGTTGGCTAGAAATGCAGAGCTAAGAATGGGGAAGTCTTTGTTGTAGTATTTCTTTCTATATGGTTTCTAGAGTGTATTTATAAATTTTTTTATTATGATTGAATGTTTACTCCTTAGAGCAGATTGGAGGAAGCAATTCATATAGCCAACTCCATACACCTTGCATTGTTATACTCTACAAGCCCTTCAATCAATAATTTTACACTTTATGGAGTGGTACTCTGCAAGAACCAGGTGTCTAGATGTTGTAGTATGCAATATAAGCCACCTTTGCCGGAAAAGACGAGAAACAATTTGCTCCCTTTATATGTTTTAGAACATAAAATGAATATTTAAGTTTTGGTCCTTATCTTTTTATGAGTTAATGTTATGCATCCAACTCCTTTTAGTTCAACAGAGCAAAACCTAGTATATCTTTACTATAGGTTGAAAATCGAAAGTTAAGGTTTTATGTAATAAGTTCATTTTTATCTCTTGCATGTACAACAAAAACAAGCAACCATAATTGAAGCTACAAAGATAACGTGGAAGCTTGGAATCAATAGACAAATTGAAGGGGAGAGAAACAATGTTTTTTAATCCAATAAGGGAAAGGAATTTTAAGATTCTATGTTCATCATTAACCATCTTAGTAAAAGTGGAGTGTGTTTAGTCCATATGTAAAGAACATCTCTTTTTTGGTCATCAAATTGCTTATATATATATATAATATTTTCCTATTGCATTCTTGTGGAAAATTCATTTATAAAATCTTGTTCAGTCATTAGGTTTGTGCCTGAAGTTTCCAATGCTTCTCTTTATGCCTCTGCATTTCAAAATATAGTCACTTGAATGTGTTCAGAAATATAGCAAGGATAATGGAGGATCCAATCACATTGTTATTTAGAGAGGTTATCTCGCACTTTTGGGGGATGCATATGTCATGCCCTCTAGAAAAGCCATCATTTTGTGGGTACTTGGTAGGGATGTTAATAAAAACATGGATTGAATAAGTTGTTTTGGCGTTTAAGAGAATTGTTCTTGGTTTATATGTGAATTTCAGAAGGTTATGGCGCTATATGCAAAGGTTATGTGTGACAATGTTCTTTTCACACAATAAAAGAGTTTTGTCTCCTTCTAGTTTGATTCATATTGATGTAAGGGTCTTCCCAAAATTTCTAAGATTTTGGGATCACTAAGATGTGTAATCCTCACCAATTATTATATTAGACCTACTTTTGTTAATCTTCTCAAATCCTCAAAATCAAAGCTGAGGTCAACTTGGTTTTTTCCACCTTTCATGAAAAGATTTGTAACCAATTTCAACTAGGGGTGGAATGGGTTGGGTTGAGGCCAAAATGCAATCCAACCCAAATAGTTCGAGTTGGAAAAGGTAGAACCCAACCCGAAGGTCCCGAACCAAATGAATCAAAGTTGGAGTTGAGTTGGAAATGAATCAAAGTTGGAAGATATCTACAAACGATTATTAACTCCACATAAGGCCTAGTTTATACATCACAAATCACAATCCATAACTAAGTAAGGTAATGGTATGCAAATTAATTCTTTGTTACGATTATTATTGCTCACAACATTTTCCACATTTGAGCTTCTCTGGTTTATTAAGCCTTGTCTTGAATTCGAGATGGGTAATTCAGCAGTAGGAAAATCCTTGTGCAGAAAAAAAAAAAAAAAAAAAAAAAAAAAAGGAAGGTTAGCTGTAGGCATATAAAATTGTTGTTTAAGTACTTAATATATATTTAGAAACTGATCATCCATGATAGAATATTATGATCAAAACATTTAGAATTTCTGATGTTTTTTTGGGTTGGAAATTCGTCGTTTCCTCTGCAATATGGTTGTTCTCTGTTTTGATGTGGGTTTTGGCAGATTGGCCTAATTTCCATTTTCTCTGCCTAAATCATGAGTAAAAGCAGTAGTACTAGACTAGTTTTAGGAAAAACTCTGTGAAACTCGTTCTGGGTGTTCTTGAATTGGGTTTTTTTGAGACAATTCTAGAGCCTAATTTCTGAAACTTTGGGTTGAAAAACTGGGCTCTTGTTGAAACTTCCTCATTTCCTCTGTAATATGTTCGTTTATTTTTTTTGCCTTACGGTTTGGAAAGAAACTTTGTTTGATATGAAATTCACAGCAACAATATGCTCATGTCCATCCATTATAGGTGTTTTTTGTTAGTCTTAGTTGCATAATGTTTTTTTATTGTTAGCTAAGTTTTTATAAAAAATTGCAATGTAATTCAAACAACGTAAAAATCTTTGCCTTTACTTTTGATCTTTGGTTTCATTTGTAAATTTAATTACTCCGTTGATTAGAGTGATGTTCTGATTATGTATTTTAAATGTAAAAATCAGATTGTAGTTTGAGAATGTTTTATGTATGTTTTTGAGTGAGCGAAAGCATTTTTTATTAAAACATGAGAAAAATATTTAGATGCTTCAAATGATTATTTTTTGAGTTTGAAAATCAGAAAATGTAGGAATTTCATTAATATAGACTATAGAATAATCTATATATATAGATGAAAATTTTCCTTTATTACTCTTTGAAGATGGAGAGGGGGGAGTATGTTTGACTTTGACCCAAAAGGCTTGTCATTCTATTCATTATAATGGAAATGAGATGTGAATTCATCTTTATAATGATTTGATTCTTTAGTTTGAACATGCCAAAATTCAGATTTAAGATAAAATTTTGAGAATACTATTGCTTTATCAAGTACAGCTATTAGGACTTGTTTGTTTGGCACTAGATAATGAAAGAATTTTAAAACTTTATTGAGGGATTTATAATTTATAGCTAATCTACGATCTCCTTTTTCTACTTTGATTGCACATTTTCTACTTAGAATGTTGTATAACTCCGAGGGAAGTTTGGTTTTGAGTGAGATTTTTATTTAGTAGATCTTTTATTTCTTGATTACATAATTTTTTTAAAAACGTAGCATTCATTCGAGTTGGGTGAGCTTTAGTTGAAATTTTGTACTCTTTATAATCTACTATATAAGGAAGAGAAACTTGATGATTTTTTGTCTTGCATAAGGTAGATGATATACATATATTACTACAACAGTGATGGGTTAGCTTGTTTTGAAAGTATTGCAGCGGGATTTTGAATGTTGGGGTAGAGTCAATTTTTTTTTTTTGAATTTTGTGAAACTTAGCTTCTTCATGATATGCGCAATAAGTGTTTGGAGGATATAGAAATGAAGTCAAAAAATAAAAAAATAAAAAAAATTGGCTTATTATTTTTCGATTTACAATTATCATTTTTCTTTGTGATTAGACGACACTTGTTAGCATAAAATTCTACTGATTATCTATATGAATTTTAGTACGTAGATGACTCCAAAAGTTGATGAGTTCAATTCAAACAAATTAGCCTTATTACATTTCCTTTAATTGTTACTTTGTTGAAGTCATAGGCTTTAATTTCATATTTTCTTTGAAAAAATGACGATTGTATTTTGCTTATTCCCACACAGATGACAAATAGACTTGTTTCTATTATATGCTACAGCGGTGGTTCTGTAGTACATGATTCACGAGGTGCATCATACGATAGACCGCCAGTAGGGCTTGTAAGAGTTCGATCAGGCATTGATTTTGAAGAATTTGAAGGGGTTATTCGAGGTAAACTACGGATTTCAATGTGTGCAACGATCAATATCACCTATAGATATCCTTTGCTTTTTGGCGAAAAGGATTTCAATTATACGGTTCTTCCTATTAGCAATGAGGAAGAACTAAGGGATATTTTTTTCATTTTGCAAGAGGTCCCACCTCCTACTAATATGGAGGTGTATGTAGAAGTTGTTGGTGGAAATCCAACCGAAGGTCGTCAAACGGGTCATCGGCGAAGCCACATAAATTTTGGCGGTCATAGTGCACGAAGATCAATGGAGCACATTGGTCCGAGTACAGCTTCACCTATTGATGCTACAATCGATCACATGACCAATGATTCTGAAGATGGCAGCCCTTCAAATGTACATTTGTCTGATGATGAATTCAATTTTGAAGACGACGACAGTGATGAAAACAGTGATGAGGATGACGGACATGAGATGAATAATTTTGTTGATTTGCGTGGTCCTTTGTTGAGAGTAATTGAAAATGATGGGTCTATGTATGCATCGCCACTACGAGAAGATGGCAATGGCGTAAGCATTGAAGAAACAGAGTTACAAGACACTGAGTTGCATAGTATGGGTGATACACCACAACCTATCACAGCAAGTTTTGAGCCTCCATCACCGAATTTCATGGAGCTTAATCATGAAGCTATGACCCCGTTATCAGACAATCATGATAACATATCGATGGGGTGGAACGAGTTACAAGATCTTTGCGAAGGACTCATATTTCCCTCAAAGGAAGACTTGCAACATAGAGTAAAACGATGTTGTATAGCGAAGCAACAAGAATATGTTGTGGTCGATTCAGAACCCAAATTTTGGTCAATTAGGTGTAAGAAATCGAAAGATGGTTGTCAGTGGAGGCTACCGGCTTCGAAACGCAAGAAATCGGGATTGTTTGAGATCACAAAATGCCCATTTTCACACACATGTATTTATGCCCAAATGTCGCAAGATCATAGACAATTGGATTTAAAGCTAATATATCGCGAAATTTTTGATATTGTAAAGCGAGATCCTTCAACTTCTGTGTCGGCGCTACATCAAGTCATTAAAAATAATTACAAATACGATGTGCATTACAAAAAAGTGTGGCGTGCAAAAAAAAAGGTGATGGAAAAGATATTTGGTGATTGGGAGGGATCGTATAACCTACTCCCCAAATGGATGGATGCATTAAATGCTAGTAATCCAGGTTCGCACGCATTTGTAAATCACTACGAACCTGACAACAATGGGATAGCCATATTTCATCGTTCTTTTTGGGCTTTTGGTTCCTCAATTGAGGGTTTTAAGCATTGTAGGCCTATCATACAAATAGATGGTACACACCTATATGGAAAGTACCGCGGTAAGTTGCTCATCGCCACGGCAATCGATGCAGCCAGTCATATATTCCCTCTCGCATTTGCTATTGTTCATCAAGAAAATACTGACAACTGGGCATGGTTTCTAAGGAAGCTTCGTTATAGCGTGACTAACAGAGAAGGCATTTGCCTTGTCAGTGATCGTCACCCTGGCATATTGAATGCAGTTAAAAGAGTAGAGAATGGTTGGACCGAGCCGGAGGCATATCATAGGTTCTGTTTGAGGCATGTGGGTAGTAATTTCAATGATAAGTACCGTAACGAGAAGTTGAGAGATTTGGCCAAGGCAGCATGGTCACAACACCAACCACGTAAGTTTGAGGCACTAATGAAAGAACTAGAGCACCAGAAAGAGGGTTGCACAAGATGGTTTAATCCCATCACCCTTCCTAGAGAGAGGTGGACAATGGCTTACGATGGTGGGGTGCGGTATGGTTGGATGACTACGAATGTCGCTGGTTAGTCTATGCATTTACTTATTTGAATTATCTGAGCTATTTTTTAAATTGTCAAATACCGTCTGATTTGTTTCCTGTTTTTTTCCTTTAGAGTGTTTCAATGGAGTATTGAAGGGGGCTCGATTTTATCCGGTCACAGCATTGGTTCAGTTGACGTTTTATAGATGTGTTCGGTGGTTTATCGTTAGACGGCGAGAAATATATAAAGCAATTACTAATGGAGAAATTTTCACAAAGTATGCGGTTGAGAAAATGAAAAATTGGGGGCTTAAGGCAGGGAACCACACTGTTACAATGATCAATCGACAGCTTGAGACATTTGAGGTTGTTACCGGTATACAAGATGTCCGCATGAACAAAGGGGGAAACAAGCAGGTGGTTCGACTAAAAGATCGTTTCTGCAGCTGCGGCAAATGGCAATGTTATGGGATTCCTTGTTCACACTTCCAAGCAGCGTGTCGTTATGCTTCGATCAATTGTGACCAATACATTGATCATTGGTACCTCCTCCAGCATTACTCTAAGTGTTACGAATCTCAGTTCCATCCCATTCCGCACGAATCTTATTGGCCAGAATGTACTATTCCTTATACGGTGATACCTGATTCTAGTCATGTTCGCAAATCTGGTCGACCGAGGTCGTCGCGGTTAAGAAATGAGATGGATATAAGGGAACCCTCGTCTAAGATTAGATGTAGACAATGTGGACAAGAAGGCCACAACAGGCGGAGGTGTCCAACCCCCCGTGATGGGGCTGCATAAGCTATTGTTTGCCCACATATATTTCATGTTTTCTACTTTTTAAGTCTTATGTATCTTTTGCAATGTAATATGACACTGTGCAGGATAGACTTTGTCATGTACGATCTATTGTCTGATAATTATTCTCATAAGCTTATGTTTTTCTAATATTTCTTTATCTACGTTTGATCCTAATATGTGGTAATTAAATGCAATGTTAGTTCATCTACGTTAGATGGATCCAGGACCTTTAGATCCATCAGTACTTTCGTTGCAGGCCCGTCATCGATCTGGTCCCATATGGGATGGAGAGGTAATTACGTATTATTTTGATATTTAATCCCTTTTTAATTAAATCTTTGACTGACAAAATAATTAGGCTTATTTTTGCAGCAAGTGCCAGAGTTGCATTGTCGACGCAGGGAAGCCGTTGTCCACCGCACACTTCCGCTTGACCCGCGTATTATTCCATACTTGCAGCGCGCTGGTTTTTATGGGGTAGCACGTGTGGGATACATTCAGTTAGACTGACACTTAATAACTGCCTTCATAGAGCGTTGGCGTCAAGAGACTCATACCTTCCACCTTACTTGCGGAGAAGCGACTATTACACTCCAAGATGTGGAGGTGCAATTGGGCTTGCGTGTCGATGGTCTACCAGTCACGGGATCGACCAACCTTCTTTACGAAGATTTATGTGCTGAGTTTGTAACACCCCGTAATTTTAATTAAATATATACGTTGAAGTACGCGTATATCAAGATGTATAATACACGTATTTTATACGTATGCGCTAAATATACGCGTGTATGATTAGTAAATAAATAAAATTATGAGATGGAGTAGAAGTAAATTGATTAATTTATGGGGTTGGTTAATAAAAATGTGGATTTGATTATGATGGAATGAATTTAATGAAATTTGATAGAGGAGTTAGTTAATAAAGAGAGTCACGGTGCATGGAATCATTTGTATATATAAATCTAAATAAAATAATAATAATAATAATAAAAATAAAAAATAAAAAATCTATCTAGTTGCATCCAACGTGGGATGCAACTAGAATAAAAAAAAACTAATAAATAAAAAATAAAACAAATGAAAAGGAAGAAGAAGAAACGTTGCAGAAGAAAGAATAAAAAAATAAAAAATAAAAAAAAGGAAGAATAAAGAAGAGAAATGAAAAGAGTTGCAGGAAGTTGTTGCAGAGAGAAAGACGAACCGCAGAGAGAAAGGAAAGGAAGGAAAGAAGAAAGAAAGGGAAACAGAGGGAGATCTGAACTTGTGGTAAGCCATTTTTACTATTTTTCGTCGTAAAATTATTATCTGAGCTAGCTGTAACCTTTCTAGCGGAATAATTTTTGTTATAGGAGCCGTTTTACGGTGTTTTCAAGAATTGGGATTTTGACCCAACGTGAATGAAACTCCGCTAAAATGGTAGAAAATGCTCCCTGGACTGCTAGAAACCCGAATAGGTGGTTAGATTCAATTTTATGATTTTTGGAGCCGTTGGACAATTTTAATACAATTTACATCTTTCGGATGAATAATAAAATAAATGGTAAATAGTAAATAGTGAATAGTAAATGTAAATGTAAATAGTAAATAGTAAAAGTGAATAGTAAATAGTAAAAGTGAATAGTAAATAGTAAATAGTAAAAGTGAATAGTAAATAGTAAAAGTTAATAGTGAATAGTGAATAGTGAATAGTGAATAGTGAAAAATGAATAGTAAAAAATGAATAGTACTGTAAACAGTGAGTTGATATTTTAGTAGCTACCGAAATGGTAAATGACGATTCTCATGATAATCTATGGTCATTTCAGTGTTTAAATTGAGAGCTTAAGGGCATTGAGGAAGCAACATTGTTGCTTGATTTTAGAGATTGGCTTAGAGAAACTCGTGTAACCACTGTGAGTATAGTTTTCTTGATTTGGTTCTTGTATGGCATTGTACGCATATCAAATGTTTGATTGTATGCATGTTATATTTATAGATAATGCATTGAGTTTTATGGATCATGCAAACTGATTTTAGCCATTGGAGTTTTTAATGATGAGGCTTTGCGATTCCTCATTGTCATTTCGTTAGGTTTATCCTAACAAGGGTTGCGATCCTTGAAATGACTGTTAATTGGGTAATGAGATGTTGTGGCTACCTTGTAACGGCCATACAAGGGTTAGACCCACTCTCGTGCCTTGCGGAGGAGGGAGATTGTGCATGGTGTTATTGAATTGGGTCATGAGAAGTTGTGTCTACCTTGTACGACCATACAAGGGATAGACCCGCTCTCTTGCCTTGCGGAGGAGGAAGATTGTGCATTATGTTATTGAAAATCATGAAATTTATGATATTGACATGTACAATATATTCATTAAATGATGCATGTGTTGAATAAATGTTTGAAATGATTTTAAATGTCATATTTCTATAAATGTATATAATTGTCATCTTAAGAACTATATTCACTGAGCTGTTGATTGCTCACCCCATTTCCTCCAACATTTCAGGTATTAATTCAAAGGGAAAAGGAAAACTACGTGACACGTGAACCTTCGTCTAGTACGTGTACGTATGCTTGGAGGCAAGAGATTATATTCTTGTTATTTTGATATGTATAATTATCACATACTATACATATACTATCACCTAGATGGGTTGTGTGGTAATAATGCTTGGGATGAGGAAATGTATTTATCAGTTGGGAATTTAATATGTGGAATGATCATCTATATAATTCGTTGATTGGATTTGATTTGTGGTATATAAAAAAAAAAAAAAAAATTATGTAAGTTTGGGATAAAGTGTGAGAGTACGTGAAGGCTTACAGTGTATTATATGATGTATACGGGTATGTACAGTGTATAGTACATTGTGCCGGTCATGACGTCAGCCTACGTCAGGGGCGTCGTGACAATATTGGTATCAGAGACACGCTTAGGATTAAAAGCCTAAAGATTAAAGCTTTAGTATCTTATGTTTGTTTGTAGGGTATATATACGGGTACATAAAGTATCGTATAAAGACTTAATAATCGGATTGTCTAACTTGTGTGTTTTCAATCTCTGTGAATGACAGATTGAAATGGACCCACAAGAAGAAAGGTTAAAGAAACTGGAAGAAATGATGATAGCTCAGCAGAGACAAAATGCTGAGATGATGCGTATGATCACACGTCTGCAGGATACTGTACAGGGGCCGCCAGCACCTGTAGTACCCGAGGTTGGCGCCAGTAGTGCGGGTGCATCTGCCCAGCGACCTGTACCAGCGCAGGAAACAGTAGAGCCACATGCTGATATAGAAGAGACTCGCAGATATGAAGAGGTGATGAAAGCATTTAAGAGACGAGAACCGCCTCTATTTGATGGCAGTCTAGAGTTAGAAGTTGCTGAGGATTGGCTTATACGGATAGAAGCTATATTTGAGGATATGCATGTACAGGATAAGGACAAGATTAGACTTGCTCGATTTAAATTCTCAAGTAAGGTTGAGAGATGGTGGCAGACAATAAGCCGAGCTCAAGGACCCATAGATACTTGGGATAAATTCAAAGAAGTATTCTATAAGACGTACTATCCCCCGTCTGAGGTTGATAAACGACATAAACAATTTATAGAATTACAACAAGGGAACATGTCTGTGAGAGAATATGAATTTGAATTCAATAGGCTAGCCTTGTTTGCCCCTGAGATGGTACAAACAGATCTGATGCGAATGAAGAGGCTCAGGGAAGGATTTAATGATCCAATCCAGAAAGGTTTAGCTCTTGCAGGAGTTCAGACTTATGATCAGGCAGTGCGACAGGCACTGGATTATGAGACAGTCGAGATGAAAAATAAGCCACCACGGGCAATGCCCACATCACAAGCAGGTATAGAGCAGCAAGTATCTTATCAGAGTCCGAGAAAGCAGAGATGGGACAGAAACTGGTGGGGTGAACAGAAAAAGGCAAAGATAGGTGAGAGGCCTACTGCTATGATTCCAGTTACTCCTCCAGCAGCAACACTGCCACCACCGGCAGGCAGAATATCACAGTCTGTTACGAGGCCACCGACACAGGGATCGTCGGTTCGGGCACCATGGCCGCATAGGGGACCAGGCAGTCAGAGTGGTTGGCGTTCCATGCCAGGCACTGCGTCGCAGACAGCTTCATCTGCATATCGTCCTATTTTCACATGCTTTCGATGTGGGAACAAGGGGCATAAAGCGTACCATTGTCCTTTGCAGTCAGTCCCGCAGACTTCAACAAATCCATCTGCTACTGTTCCTATTCCCACGCCTGTCAGAGAGCAAGCCAGGGCTGTTACCGAGCCAGATCCAGAGGCGAACAAGAACTTGGTGGAAGGTATGATTTCTATTTGCGACACTATGATGTATGTGTTAATTGATGCTGGATCCACCTTGTCATTTATTGCTGGCCACATGGTAGATAGGTTGCATTTAACTCCTGTTAGGATTAGTACACCGTTGGTTCTGAGTACTGCAGCAGGAGACCGAATCTACCCCAATATGTTGTGTGAAAAGTGTGTGGTCAAATATGCAGATCATGAAATGATTGTGAATCTTAGGGTTTTAGAATTCCTGGAATTCGATGCTATACTGGGTATGGATTGGTTGGCTGCCTATCATGCCCATGTGGACTGCTTTGATAAGAAAGTAGTCTTTCAAATACCAGGACAACCCGCATTTATTTATAGTGGCAAGACTTCTTTAAATTCTCCCACTCGAGGCAGGATGGCCACTAATGCAGAGATAGAGATGTTGGCTAGTATAAAGACATTAAATGAAAATGACTTAGGCGTTCAGATAGCAGATATTCCTATAGTATGTGAGTACCCAGATGTTTTTCCAGAGGATTTACCAGGCTTACCACCAGTACGGGAAATTGATTTTATTATTGAACTAATACCTGCTACAAAGCCTATTTCAATCCCACCCTATCGAATGGCGCCAAAGGAGTTACAGGAACTCAAGGTGCAATTAGAGGAGTTGATGACAAAAGGGTTTATCACCCCGAGTATGTCACCATGGGGCGCGCCTGTTCTGTTTGTGAAGAAGAAGGATGGCAGCTTAAGGTTATGCATTGATTATAGACAGCTGAACAGGGCGACAGTGAAAAATAAGTATCCTTTACCCCGTATCGATGATTTATTCGATCAGTTGAATGGTGCTAAATTTTTCTCTAAAATTGATTTAAGATCTGGATACCATCAGCTAAGAATACGGGAAGAGGATGTACCAAAGACTGCGTTTAGAACACGGTATGGTCACTATGAGTTTCTTGTTATGCCCTTTGGACTCACCAATGCCCCAGCCATGTTTATGGATTTGATGCAAAGGGTATTCAGACCATATCTGGATCAGTTCATTATTGTGTTTATTGATGATATACTCATTTATTCCAAGACTCAGGAGGATCATGAGCAGCACCTCCGCATCACTTTGCAAACACTGAGAGAGCATCGGTTGTATGCTAAATTCAGTAAATGCGAGTTTTGGATACATGAGGTGAGATTTTTAGGTCATGTGGTTAGTGCAGAAGGTATTTCTGTTGATTCTGCTAAGGTTGAGGCAATCATAAATTGGCCAAGACCAACCACAGTGACTGAAATCCGTAGTTTTCTGGGTCTCGCTGGTTATTACCGAAGATTTGTGGAAGGCTTTTCCCGATTGGCTTCCCCACTCACAAGGCTGACTCAGAAAAATGTGTCATTTGTGTGGACTTCTGCATGTGAGGATGCTTTCACTGAGTTGAAGAAGAAACTAACTACTGCCCCAGTTTTAGTACTCCCAGAACCTGGAAAGGAGTTGGTGATTTACACAGATGCATCACATTTAGGTTTGGGATGTGTATTGATGCAAGAGGGTAAAGTGATTGCTTATGCATCCAGACAGCTGAAGATACATGAGAAGAATTACCCTGTGCATGATTTAGAACTAGCAGCTGTGGTATTTGCATTGAAATTGTGGAGACATTACCTCTATGGGGAAAAGTTCACACTGTACTCAGATCACAAAAGTCTGAAATATTTGTTTGACCAGAAAGAGTTGAATATGAGACAGCGTAGATGGTTGGAATTCCTAAAAGATTATGATTTCACGTTAGAATATCATCCTGGAAAGGCGAACGTCGTAGCTGATGCATTGAGCCGAAAACGGGTTGAGACCCAAGTGGTAGCTTGTCAGATGGCCCAGGAGTGGCGACTTTTAGAGAGAGCGACTATGCTGAGTGTTCTCTTCATGGCCCCACACGTTGACATTTGTGCTCAAATGCATATACAGGTGACAGATTCGTCTATTCAAACGATTAAGGATATGCAGCAGCATGATCCTGATCTTGGTATGTATGAGTCGTGGGCAGATAGTGCTGACAGGGCAGATTGGCAGAGAGGTCCAGATGGTGTCTTGCGTTATCAGGGGAGATTATGGGTCCCCGTGAATAGGGCATTGAGGGCGGAGTTATTAGGAAAAGCACATAGATCTCAGTATACCATTCACCCAGGGTCTACAAAAATGTATCATGATATGAAGAGAACAGTATGGTGGCATGGGATGAAGAAAGATATAGCTGAGTATGTGCGAAATTGTGAGGTGTGTCAGCAAGTGAAAGCTGAACATCAGAGACCAGGAGGTCAGATGCAACCATTATCTATTCCAGAATGGAAATGGGAGCATATCACGATGGACTTTATCACAGGACTGCCCAGATCTCAGGGTAGATTTGACGCCATCTGGGTAATAGTTGACAGATTGACTAAATCTGCACACTTTCTTCCAATGACCACGAAAGACTCGATTGATAGACTGAGCAGATTGTATGTGCGGGAGATTGTCAGGTTGCATGGTATACCTGTTTCTATTGTGTCGGATAGAGATCCGCGGTTCACATCGAGCTTTTGGCAGGCTATGCAGGCTCGATTTGGTACTCATCTCCGTTTTAGTACAGCATTTCATCCTCAGACTGATGGCCAGACTGAGAGAGTGATTCAGATGCTGGAAGACATGCTCAGATCGTGTATTTTAGAGTTTGGTGGGACTTGGAGTGAAAGTTTACCCTTGTGTGAGTTTGCTTATAATAACAGCTATCAGGCCAGTATTTTTTGTCACACCCCGCAGGATGTGATGAGTACTCTACCCCTCAACCACACAGGTCTATTGGGAGCACTCCAGCCGTTACATACCACATAATATTGTCACATCCCAGTACACAGCACACCGCAGCGTCTAGTACCCCCGGGATCATTTGTCCATACGATTCACTCATGAATAGTACAGGGTCTCCCCCAGATTCGAACTCACAACCTCATAAGGTTTGATTTCGCAATCTGAGTAGCCACTGAACCATTGGCTCAGTGGTTACTCAGATTGCGAAATCAAACCTTATGAGGTTGTGAGTTCGAATCTGGGGGAGGCCCTGTACTATTCATGAGTGAATCGTATGGACAAATGATCCCGGGGGTACTAGACGCTGCGGTGTGCTGTGTACTGGGATGTGACAATATTATGTGGTATGTAACGGCTGGAGTGCTCCCAATAGACCTGTGTGGTTGAGGGGTAGAGTACTCATCACATCCTGCGGGGTGTGACAAAAAGGCCTTATGTACTCAGTGGTTACTCAAGATTCGAATGTAAACCTTATGAATATAAGGTCATGAGTTCGATCTTGGGGGAGGCCCTCTTTAGGGACAAAAAACCTCGGGGATACTAGACGCTGTGTGCGGGCTGTGTATTGAGGTATAACAATATTATGGATCGTAATGGCTGGGGTATGCGTACCCATCACATCCCGGGGGTACTAGACACTGCGGTGTGCTGTGTACTGGCATGGCACCATATGAAGCGTTGTATGGTAGGCCATGCAGATCTCCGACTTGCTGGTATGAGGTTGGAGAATCACAGTTGTTGGGACCGAAAGTTGTTATTGATCACACTGAGCAGGTTAAACAGATTAGACATAGACTGAAAGCTGCCCAAGACCGACAGAAGAGTTATTTTGATAACCGCCACAGACCTTTAGAGTTTGCAGTAGATGACCTTGTGTTGCTTAAAGTCTCACCACGGAAAGGTCAGATGCGGTTTGGGGTGAAAGGAAAATTGTCTCCTCGCTTTATTGGACCGTTTAAAATCACAGAGAGGATTGGTCCATTAGCATACCGGATTGCTTTGCCTCCTCAGTTAGTCGGTGTTCATGATGTGTTTCATATTTCTATGTTGAGAAAATATCATTCAGACCCGACGAAGTATCCACCCTCGGCACATCTTTTAGATGTAACACAATTACAAGTTGGGGAGGATGCTACATATGAAGAAAAGCCCATTCAGATTCTTGATAGGAAAGTTCAACAATTGCGAAATAAAGCAATTCCTTTGGTCAGAGTCAAATGGCAGCTTCATGATAATGAGGAGCAGACTTGGGAACGCGAGGACTGGATGAGGGAGACATTTCCTGATCTCTTTACCACTTAAGGTACATTTCTCCTTATCTGTTAAATTTCGAGGACGAAATTCTTTAAGTTGGGGAGATTGTAACACCCCGTAATTTTAATTAAATATATACGTTGAAGTACGCGTATATCAAGATGTATAATACACGTATTTTATACGTATGCGCTAAATATACGCGTGTATGATTAGTAAATAAATAAAATTATGAGATGGAGTAGAAGTAAATTGATTAATTTATGGGGTTGGTTAATAAAAATGTGGATTTGATTATGATGGAATGAATTTAATGAAATTTGATAGAGTAGTTAGTTAATAAAGAGAGTCACGGTGCATGGAATCATTTGTATATATAAATCTAAATAAAAAAATAATAATAATAATAAAAATAAAAAATAAAAAATCTATCTAGTTGCATCCAACGTGGGATGCAACTAGAATAAAAAAAAACTAATAAATAAAAAATAAAACAAATGAAAAGGAAGAAGAAGAAACGTTGCAGAAGAAAGAATAAAAAAATAAAAAATAAAAAAAAAGGAAGAATAAAGAAGAGAAATGAAAAGAGTTGCAGGAAGTTGTTGCAGAGAGAAAGACGAACCGCAGAGAGAAAGGAAAGGAAGGAAAGAAGAAAGAAAGGGAAACAGAGGGAGATCTGAACCTGTGGTAAGCCATTTTTACTATTTTTCGTCGTAAAATTATTATCTGAGCTAGCTGTAACCTTTCTAGCGGAATAATTTTTGTTATGGGAGCCGTTTTACGGTGTTTTCAAGAATTGGGATTTTGACCCAACGTGAATGAAACTCCGCTAAAATGGTAGAAAATGCTCCCTGGACTGCTAGAAACCCGAATAGGTGGTTAGATTCAATTTTATGATTTTTGGAGCCGTTGGACAATTTTAATACAATTTACATCTTTCGGATGAATAATAAAATAAATGGTAAATAGTAAATAGTGAATAGTAAATGTAAATGTAAATAGTAAATAGTAAAAGTGAATAGTAAATAGTAAATAGTAAAAGTGAATAGTAAATAGTAAAAGTTAATAGTGAATAGTGAATAGTGAATAGTGAAAAATGAATAGTAAAAAATGAATAGTACTGTAAACAGTGAGTTGATATTTTAGTAGCTACCGAAATGGTAAATGACGATTCTCATGATAATCTATGGTCATTTCAGTGTTTAAATTGAGAGCTTAAGGGCATTGAGGAAGCAACATTGTTGCTTGATTTTAGAGATTGGCTTAGAGAAACTCGTGTAACCACTGTGAGTATAGTTTTCTTGATTTGGTTCTTGTATGGCATTGTACGCATATCAAATGTTTGATTGTATGCATGTTATATTTATAGATAATGCATTGAGTTTTATGGATCATGCAAACTGATTTTAGCCATTGGAGTTTTTAATGATGAGGCTTTGCGATTCCTCATTGTCATTTCGTTAGGTTTATCCTAACAAGGGTTGCGATCCTTGAAATGACTGTTAATTGGGTAATGAGATGTTGTGGCTACCTTGTAACGGCCATACAAGGGTTAGACCCACTCTCGTGCCTTGCGGAGGAGGGAGATTGTGCATGGTGTTATTGAATTGGGTCATGAGAAGTTGTGTCTACCTTGTACGACCATACAAGGGATAGACCCGCTCTCTTGCCTTGCGGAGGAGGAAGATTGTGCATTATGTTATTGAAAATCATGAAATTTATGATATTGACATGTACAATATATTCATTAAATGATGCATGTGTTGAATAAATGTTTGAAATGATTTTAAATGTCATATTTCTATAAATGTATATAATTGTCATCTTAAGAACTATATTCACTGAGCTGTTGATTGCTCACCCCATTTCCTCCAACATTTCAGGTATTAATTCAAAGGGAAAAGGAAAACTACGTGACACGTGAACCTTCGTCTAGTACGTGTACGTATGCTTGGAGGCAAGAGATTATATTCTTGTTATTTTGATATGTATAATTATCACATACTATACATATACTATCACCTAGATGGGTTGTGTGGTAATAATGCTTGGGATGAGGAAATGTATTTATCAGTTGGGAATTTAATATGTGGAATGATCATCTATATAATTCGTTGATTGGATTTGATTTGTGGTATATAAAAAAAAAAAAAAAATTATGTAAGTTTGGGATAAAGTGTGAGAGTACGTGAAGGCTTACAGTGTATTATATGCTGTATACGGGTATGTACAGTGTATAGTACATTGTGCCGGTCATGACGTCAGCCTACGTCAGGGGCGTCGTGACAGAGTTGCTCGGGTTCATTCCAGTTGGGAAAGAAAAACGTGGGGGACGATTGAGTCTAGTCACCCTTGGAGAAAGAGTTCCAAACTTACCCGAAGAAGCAACAGAAATTGAAATACAACAGTATGCACGAGCATATATTTTGCAATTGATTGGAGGTGGGTTGTTGTTAGACCAGTCAAACAACCTTGTACACCTTTGTGATCTGCCTCTTCTTGCGGACTTCGATGTCGCCGGTACATACGCGTGGGGAAGTGCAGTGCTAGCATGGTTATATCGTCAGATGTGTCGTGCGGTTGATTATGACAAACGAGGTGTTTCAGGAGCACTGGTACTAATACAACTATGGGCATGGGATAGGTTTCCATTTTTGGCTCCACGAAGGTGCAACATTCAACACGAGGATCATGCTGGTCCAGATGCACATCTATTGCCACCACCACCATTGGCATATAGGTAAATGAGTCATTTTTTACTTAAGTCCACACTGATCTTCCTTTTCAACATTTATTGTTAGCATTTATTAATTTGTCGTAACTATTTGCAGGTGGAAACACGCCTTAATAAAGAAAGAAGTCTCAACGCATGTATTGAATAAATATAGAGAGACGTTGGACACTAAAGGTTTTGAAGAGGTACAATATTCCAAACAATTTACATAAATGTATTCCTTATATTTTTGCAATGTTTTCCAATTTTGACGTTAGGGGCCCATGTACAGGTCAGTTGGACTCCATACACCGATGATGTGATTGATGCCTTGCCAGAGTATTGCAAGCATGGGCGACACATATGGCACACTGTTTCTCCACTCATTTGTTTCGCCATAGTTGAATTACATCGACCAGATCGAGTATTACGTCAATTTGGCATGAGACAAACGATTCCGGAGCCATGCGACACAAGTATTGAGCTTCACAAGTGTGATATGAGAAGCCAATGTGACAATAATTGGATTGAAAAGCACAGATATTATGTTGATGACTGGCAGCGTCGTGTCGATAACTTGGCAGTTGGGGAAAATGATGACTCATCGCGTATGGAGTACAATGACCCATATATGGTTTGGTTTCGATCAATAACACGAAGGTATATGACTGAAAGCGGTGCGACAATCGATTTCTTGGTAAGAAAGTACATTATGCAATTCAAGTTTTCACTAATTACTAAGCTTAGTTCTACTTATTTTCGCTAACGTATGACACTTTTAATTTATTTAGGTTGGCAACGTGGCTCAAATGCATTTGTGCAGTGAGGTTAATGATATGACTGTAGCGAGGGACATTAAGAGGATATCAATGACTACGCTACAAACTGTGCATGTTGATTACATGATTAGGAGGGACACAACAGAGGGACAATCCTCAGCATATCATCAGAGTCCCATCAGTCCTTCCAATCGTGCTGATTCATTCACAGATGTCCACACGTCACGATCCATCCTCCTTTGGCGATGCAATACCAGATGTTCATATCGACCCAACAACTACTTCATTCGAGGACAATCCAACCTTGGGTGAAGAAGGACATTGGATAGGTAGACGACAAAGAATGCCAAGGCGAGGACGTGCATTTATAGCAGATACGGCTATTGAGGCGCATGATGATCGTGAGGATGACCACATATAAGCTATGCCCGTTGACGATGATCCACCACCATCTGTCGAGCAAGTTGTTCAGGTGCCTTTGCAGCAGTATAGAAGATATCACTTACGGCGCAATAAACGACGTAAATGGCCAATATGTGGCACAGATTGACAACTTGTTTCTCATTTATACTTGTATATGTTTTGATAATGTTGTACTCAACATGTATGTAAACTTGCCCCTTCAATTAAATAATTTTTTTTAATACAAAATAACGTGTTGGTGATGTTTAGAAAAAGTTTATGTTTTTTATTTAAACTAGAATTCGGGATGGGGGTTCAAAAATTCAACCGGGCATTGGAATGGGATTTCGTCGACACCGGGGGATCGGGGGAGGATAGTGGGACGTGTTGAAAGTGGTCGAGTTAAAAAAAACCAAGTGGTTTGGATTCGGTGAGGCCAAACAGTTTAGAAAAAGCTTATGTTTTTTATTTAAACTAGAATTCGGGATGGGGGTCCAAAAATTCAACCGGGCATTGGAATGGGATTCCGTCGACTCCGGGGGATCGGGGGATGATAGTGGGACGTGCTGAAAGTGGTCAAGTTAAAAAAAACCAAGTGGTTTGGATTCGGTGAGGCCAAACAGTTTAGAAAAAGCTTATGTTTTTATTTAAACTAGAATTCGGGATGGGGGTCCAAAAATTCAACCGGGCATTGGAATGGGATTCCGTCGACTCCGGGGGATCGGGGGAGGATAGTGGGATGTGCTGAAAGTGGTCGGGTTAAAAAAAACCAAGTGGTTTGGATTCGGTGAGGCCAAACAGTTTAGAAAAAACTTATGTTTTTTATTTAAACTAGAATTCGGGATGGGGGTCCAAAAATTCAACCGGGCATTGGAATGGGATTCCGTCGACTCCGGGGGATCAGGGGAGGATAGTGGGATGTGCTAAAAGTGGTCGGGTTAAAAAAACCAAGTGGTTTGGATTCGGTGAGGCCAAACAGTTTAGAAAAAGCTTATGTTTTTTATTTAAACTAGAATTCGGGATGGGGGTCCAAAAATTCAACCGGGCATTGGAATGGGATTCCGTCGACTCCGGGGGATCGGGGGAGGATAGTCTGACGTGCTGAAAGTGGTCGGGTTAAAAAAAACCAAGTGGTTTGGATTCGGTGAGGCCAAACAGTTTAGAAAAAGCTTATGTTTTTTATTTAAACTAGAATTCGGGATGGGGGTCCAAAAATTCAACCGGGCATTGGAATGGGATTCCGTCGACTCCGGGGGATCGGGGGAGGATAGTGGGACGTGCTGAAAGTGGTCGGGTTAAAAAAAACCAAGTGGTTTGGATTCGGTGAGGCCAAACAGTTTAGAAAAAGCTTATGTTTTTTATTTAAACTAGAATTCGGGATGGGGGTCCAAAAATTCAACCGGGCATTGGAATGGGATTCCGTCGACTCCGGGGGATCGGGGGAGGATAGTTGGACGTGCTGAAAGTGGTCGGGTTAAAAAAAACCAAGTGGTTTGGATTCGGTGAGGCCAAACAGTTTAGAAAAAGCTTATGTTTTTTATTTAAACTAGAATTCGAGATGGTGGTCCAAAAATTGAACGGGACATGGGATTGGGATTCCGTCGACTCCGGGGGATCGGGGGAGGATAGTGGGACGTGCTGAAAGTGGTCGGGTTAAAAAAAACCAAGTGGTTTGGATTCGGTGAGGCCAAACAGTTTAGAAAAAGCTTATGTTTTTTATTTAAACTAGAATTCGGGATGGGGGTCCAAAAATTCAACCGGGCATTGGAATGGGATTCCGTCGACTCCGGGGGATCGGGGGAGGATAGTTGGACGTGCTGAAAGTGGTCGGGTTAAAAAAAACCAAGTGGTTTGGATTCGGTGAGGCCAAACAGTTTAGTAATAACTTTGAATTTAACTTTCATTTTTCATCATTTAAAAAAAAAATGTTGAAGAGAATGCGTCTTTTCAAAAGACGCCTTCTCTTCAGTGAAAAAAAAGGGTTAAAGGGAAGGCGTCTTTTCAAAAGACGCCTTCCCTTCGCGTTAAAAAAAAATGTTTAAGAGAAAGCGTCTTTTGAAAAGACGCCTTCTCTTTAGTGAAAAAAAAAAGGGTTGAAGGGAAGGCGTCTTTTCAAAAGACACCTTCCCTTCGCGTTAAAAAAAAAATGTTGAAGAGAAGGCGTCTTCTCTTCAGTGAAAAAAAAAGGGTTGAAGGGAAGGCGTCTTTTCAAAAAACGCATTCCCTTCACGTTAAAAAAAAATGTTGAAGAGAAGGCGTCTTGAAAAGACGCCTTCTCTTCACTTTAAAAAAAAGGGTGAAGGGAAGGCGTCTTTTGAAAAGACGCCTTCCTTAAAATTCTACCTCGCCACTCACGTGACGCTTGTTTGGCGCGCTGACTGTGCTATGAACAATAAACTATGGCAAACAAAACATTATTTGTGTGAGAATGACATTTGTAAAATTATTTTATTTTTTAGGGGTAATCATGTAAAAACGCCTAACTATGAGCCTATGAGTGTTTAAAATGGCGTATATGAAACTCTGCTAGAAAAGTTGCATCTTAATGAGATACAATACGTGACTTACATTAAGTCACAAAGGAGTAACATACGATACACAGAAGAAGAATTATTTGGGCTATAATATGATATATCTTTCATTTATTTCTCAAATCTTTCTCAAGTTGGCAAGACCCTGAAAAATTTTATTTCTCTGCCAGTTATACATGTGTTACAAGGAGCTCTATTTTGAGGGAAATTGTTACAAATGACATATCACTACAATGGTGCTGAAAGAAAACCTTGGCCTTGGCCTGCTGGTTTGTAAACAAGAGATTTCACCTTGCTGCTGAGAGTGTGTAGTTGAAACTCTTTGAATCCCAACTTGCACTTAGTCATTATTACTTGAAATGCTGAAACTGTGAGAAGAGAGTCGAATTTGTGTAGCTTGACCACAGCGAGCGAACCGTCCCATTTTATAGAGTGTCTGTCATCTGTGGAATGTAGAGCATGTGAAGTAAGGTCAAGTTTACAGCATAAAAAGGATTAAATAGATCATGAAACCAAAACATAAAAACTTGACGTAATGTGATAGATTATGCTTCTTCAGAATAGATCCAACGACCGTAAAAAAAATTGGGTTATTATAGTTCTTTAGTCAGTGTTAATAGATAGAGAATGGCAAAGTTTATGTGCACCCCTTCTATCTGTAAAGGTGTAACCAAATTACTCACAACTATTCCACCTCTCCCAGGACAGAAAGACCTATTCCCACAGGCTGAGAGAAACTACGTAACCCAAAAGCATTGGAATAAAGGCAAAAAGGAGCAAATTGAATATAAACGATGTTTCAAAGAACTCAAGGATGGATTACTATATAATCCCAGTTGCTGAAATGTTATGTTCTGCAGGACAATTGTCGCCAATAAGAAAATTCCTGCCTAATCACTATGTTTGTCAGCGAAGAGGTCATTCTCCAGACACGACCAAAGTACTTACTACTCCATTGGCTATTTCTTTGGCAGAGGAGGAGAGATGGAAAAAACTTGCTACTTTTTGAGATATTGCTTAAGCACTATCAATGTTCTTGTTGTCAGATAATATCTATAACTGTTCCATCTTCCAATGACACTCTAGTATTGACATGTTTCAATTTGAGAGCTCTCTATTATTAACCAAGGAAGGGCATTTTGAAAACGTGTGAAGTGGTACATCATCCTTATATTATCATCATAGGTTAGTAGATTGAAGCTACCCTCTCATGGATGCATTAAAGTTAATTTGAAGATGGGTTTTTACTAGGAGATGGAGGAATTAATCTAAGACGATACTGTTAAATTAGATAATTAACACAGAATCAAACACGTTAAGATTCAGATGTTACAAAGGAGACGCAGTTCAGCTCCTTTTTTCTCCTTTCCTTTCATACTATCGCCATTTATCTGTGTTTGCTTTTGTGATGGTTGAAGTGACTACATTCAAGGAGTCCCTCGGAGTATATGGTGACATAGAAGGCGTTTGGTAACTCTACTTCTATCCTCTATTTTGTTAAAACTCTAATTGAAATATAGAATTAATAAAAAATAGGATGTTTGTTACCTATTTTTAAAGCTCTAAAAAAAATTGAGGTTGATAAAAAGTAGAGGTTAAATCTCTATTTAAAAAAGCAGCAAAAAAACAATGTTTGCTTATTTTTTCAGAGGCTGCAACCTCTAATGCAGGTAGAGGTAAAAAAATTTTAAAATTTTAAAAATTCCTAAAAACCCTTAAATTTATCTTCGTTATCTTTCTTCTCTCAAACCATCGTTGAACTTCCATCATCTTCTAACCCTTCAGAACCATTAAAGATTACTGTGTTTCAAGGTGAGATTTCATCTCTTTCACAGTTTTTAAGAATGAAAAAACTGGGAAAAAACAAACAAACAAACAAACAAACAAACGTGTTTTGCAGAACCCTCTCTGCGCGAAGAGGGTTTTCCTTCTGCGCAGAGAGAGAAAATGAGAAAAACAGCTTCCCATCTTCTCTTAAAAAAGGCCATACATTGGTGGGCCTGGTGGGAAAAATGCGAATTTTGCAACAACACTCAATGTCACATTACCCATTAAACCGCACCCACAGTCCAAACAAGCATAGCATTGGCAACAACTACAAGTCGGTAACCAATTTCTCAAATAAAAAACCCAGGAAAAAAATTAAAAATTAATTGATGAATACCCAGAAAATTTAAAGAAAAAAAAGGGGGAATTTTACAAATTCGGATTGAACCCAAGTGGTGAAAGATTGAGATAAAATGTGTGTGTGCGGATGGGGGTGGGGGGGGTGATTTCTCTCCGCGCAGAGGGAAAACCCTCTGCAATGCATCTTTAGCAAGTAAAAGAAAAGGGATGCTAAAGTGCCAATATAAGCTGATGGCAATGATATAGCCTTTTAAGTGACAATCTCACTTGGTCTGCTTAGTATCCAAAAGGCATGAGAAGGAGAAAAATGCATGAGTAGCAATAAGAAAGATTTGAAGCCAAAATTCTGATACTTCAATTCATTATTCAACTCCCCAAAATCCTAGTACAAAAAATTATTTATAAACAACCAAACTTAAGAGTTTGGCTTCCACTAAAATTGTAAAACAAAATCCTTCTCAAATAAAACAAATAGACTCCTAATAAAATAAATCACTTCAATTAGAAAACTAAAAATATCAAAAAAAAAACTAAATATATGAAACTATCCTTTTTTCATTTGCATTTCGCATCAAGCACACAGGTTGCTGTGAAATGGCCATAAAGCAAAAGCCAGATAGTTAAAATAGATGCATGCTTCTGTGTAACAAATGCATATTAATCAGGCTAAAAGAACACTTTTTTAAGAAAATAATAAATCATCCATATTGAAACTAATATAGACGACCAAATACGTTTTCAGATATTCAGCATAGAAAAAATGGGGATATTTAGGAGAGATGAGAGGAAGGACTGGGAAATTTATAATCAGACATAGACATATAAACACTTTATTGGAACTTGGAAGGATAAGTGCAGCTATAATAGGTGATAATCTAATGAAAAATCAACTAATACAGCTTAGAGGGGTGTCACAAAGAACAAAAAATTAGAATCTAAGAAACTTTCAGAATGAAGATTCCAAATGAACTAGCCAAATGGACATAGTCTGAGTTTGTAAGAAAAGAAGAATTAAAGGCAGTTGAACTGCCAAAGACTCAAAAGTATGACTTTAAATAGATTGAATTCAGCAATTATAGATTGGCTTGGGGACCATATGCAGCACTTAATAATTTGACTGGTACAAAGCATTATTAAGAGAAAGGGAAGTAAAACATGGAATAAAAAATCAACATAATTCTCTGTATTTTTATCAAATTTTATCAATGTTTCAATTGTCGAATTACAGAGTACATGTAATTGAAGGTTATTACAAAAATTCCATTGAAGTCAGGCAAAGTATTGAAATAATTTGTAAAACTCAAATAGTATTTTTTTACTTTTAATAGTTTTCAAACATAAAGTAAAAAAAGAAAAAATAATAATGCTAACTTCAACTTTTCTAAGAAGATATTGCTAAAGAATTAAAATATATGTGATTGAAGTACAATTTCATATATATAACAGATAGAAACTAAAGAATAACTAAAAAGTAAAATGAGATATATAAAACTCTTAACTTAAAACAAAAAAAGAACATGAAATAGCTTGTTACTGCTATAATATGTGTAACGCAATATAGAGAAATAAATCTTACTTAAAACCATTATATCATAATTTAAGGAGTTTTAAGTATATAATTATGTTTATTCCAGCATATCTAAAAGAAACATAGATCTTTACAACATTTAAATAGTATTCTTTATACTTCTCTATAATCTCAATTGTTTTACAAAAAAATCTTCATGTCAAATTTGAATTTCAATCCTTGAAGTAAAATTTTAGAAGAGATTCTTGCTCCGGAAGAAGATGATGCTGGGATAAAAACAAAACCGGTCAACACTACAAAAGGACAGGATCTATAAATATGGGGGCATCCTTTTCCTTTATTACAGTGACATCTCATTTGAAAAAGAAAACTTGTTATTAATGGCTTCAAAATCTGTGCAGCACCTGATAAACCAGTTAATAGCTTCATTTTCACCACCTCCAAAAGAAAGCTTTTACAACTTTCAAGCAACTACTCTTTAGCATGGCAAACAGAAGACAACCTCACTTTGAGGAGAAAGAAGATAAAAACCTTTTTTTTGGCTGATTCTCAAATGTATAAAATAGATAGTGAAGCCACCAAGTTCAAAGGTTTCTCCAAATATCATATTTGGGAAGAAATTTAGTAACAAAATGGAATAACTGAGAAAGAAATTGATGCAAGTAAGAAATCAAACTGATTCCTTAAAGCAATTGAGGCCAAGGACAAGTAAATGTACTTTCTTGAAGAATTTAGAAAACAATGAAGAAAGGAGTTGCAGGGATTTGAAATGCACCTTGAATTCAATCATTAGAATTCTTTCTATAAAACGGTCATCAAAGTGCAGACTCCAAATCTGACCAAAGTGCTACTAACATATCAAAAGAGATGCATTAATTCATGTATCCACACCAAAGCTATCACATCTTCATCAACTGATAATTCAAGTCCAAAATCTCAGGCCTGGGCATATCAGAATCTTTGCTAGTAGTAACTAGGATTTAAGCCTCTTGATTTGAAATATTTAGGTAAATTTTGGTTTCAAAAACCTTGACAGAGTATACTCAAACACATGCAACATACGAAATTCCATGGGCTAATAATTCTACATGAAACTTGTGTTTTACCAATTACGTCATGAATCGTGACATCTACAATAAGACAATAAGAAACAGTTAAAGTTTTATGAAAGAACCTAATCTAGTACAAGATCGTCTTTGACACTTACTAACTTAATAGAATTCAACTTTTCAATTTGAAACATGTAGACGACTGTTAATTTTCAAAAGCTCTCACAAGATCATCAAATGCATTATTTTCAGAAACAATAAATACAACTAAATAACATACTAACATGTTGGAAGAAGCAGAAAACCATACATGGCATCACAAATTCACACAGCTTAACAGTACAAAATGAAAATCTTGGGTACCTTGTGAATACTTGCACACCATCACACCTTCATTCAATCCTCATCATCATCATCGGAGCTTCCCACCTCGCTACTATAATCACTGCTATAGTCATCCTGATCCGGGTTAATATCAAGTTGCACAAACCGAACTTGTATGGGCTCAGGCCCCTTGGGTGGCATTGAAGCAACAGGCGGACGCAGTTGCTGCTGCTCCTCATTCTTCTTAGGAGCAAGAGCATCCAATGGCGGCAACGGCACCGGGTCCCCAGGCTTCCATCCGGGTGGCGGCAAAATAGGCAAATCAGTCGGCAATTCCACCGGCATCCCAGGCCGCCAGCCGGAAGGAACCGTAATCTGTGGCGGAATAAGCCCTTGAATTGCCGCCAAATCAACAAGCGGATTACCTTTGGTCGGTTGAGCCGCCGGAGCTTCAATCAATGTCTCAACAGTCTTCCCCTCAGTCTTAACCACCTTAGGTAACCCAACATCAAGATCAGCAAAATTATACAACTGGGAAGCCCGCAGTTGCTCCTCTTGCGGGGCTGGCGGCAACGCCCCGCGAAGCAGAGCTTGCCCTGCTCCAAATTCCGGCGGGGCAAACGTCGTGTAGCTAATCCGGTGGGCGTAAGCCAAAATATCCGTCAAACTAAGCGAAGTCCCAATACGATTTGACGAACTAGCACTATAATCACAAGAATCATCAAAATTACCCTCTAATTTCAACCGTTTCGGGCTATAATCGGAGTAATCATCAACAAGAACGTCAAGAGCACGCTCGGCTTCGCGAATTTTGTTGGCAAAAGCGAGGAGAGCGGAGTCTTTGAATCGAATTTCGCGGGCAATTTTGTTCTTGGCGTCTTGGAGATCGAGGATTTCTTGGAGCTGTGCGACGGATTCGAAGAGCTGGGTTTGGAGGGAGGTGAAGAGGGAAAGGATTTCTTTAGGGTTAGAAGGGGAAGGGTCAAGGGCAGGTGGTGGTGGGATTAGGGTTAGGGTTTGGGTTTGGGAAGGGGTGAAATTGGGGAGAGAGCCACGGAAGGAAGCAAGCCAGAGGGAACGGTTAGGGGAGACTTCGAAGAGTTTGTTGGCGAGAGAGGCCATTTGGAGGAGGAGAGATTGGGCGCGGGAGAGTGGAGGGTAGAGAGAGAGGAGAGTGGAGGAGGAGGTGGTGGTGGTAGTTGTGGCAGTTAAAGTGGTAGTTATAAGAGGGCTCTGTTGTTGTTGCTGCTGGTGATGTTGTTGTTGAGGGTGGTGTTGTTGGTGGTGGTGTTGGGGGACTTGGTGGTGGTGGTGATGTTGGGGGTTTTGGGAGGAAAGTTTGGGAGTGGTAGGGTTGGAGAGGGAAGGCGAATTAGGGTTTGTGAGACTTAGTCTTGCCGGGGATGGCATGATCTGAGATGGGTGGCTTTGTAGCATTTTTTTAATCTCTGCTTCTGCTTCTGCTGCTGCTGGAGTGCTGGTTGTGGTACTGATGACTGATACTGCTACCTTTGTTGTTCTTGGAAGACTCTGGTAAAAAGGAAGAAGCAGTGAGTAATGGATCTGATTATAGAAGGGAGTAAGACTCGCTGAACCTGTTGTAAAAGCCCTCCAAATCTTTCCCTTTTTAATGGAAAATGTTTTAAAAGGACATTTGTTGACAATATTTTAAAAATTGTTGAATTCAAGATCTAACTCCTCGCCTATGTTTCAATCGTCCAATCCATCAACAAACAAAATAAAAATTATTCTAATTAAATTATATATGAAATTGATTAATGAGAATATTGTACCAGTGACATAAATTTGATTTCTTTATATATTGATTACGTAGGATTAAATAAATCATATACTAAAGTAAAATATTTTAAAAAATTAATTAATAGACATTAAAACTGCAATATTTTTATTAATCAATTTCATATATTATTTAGAATTAATCTCAATTTTATTGTTAACGGGTTGAATAATTAATGGGTAAAAAGAAAGAAAAAAAAAAGAAACTAGTAAAAACATGATCTTGAGTTAGTCGAGCATTCCTAGGATATAATTAGGTCTTGGATATAGCCAGCAAAATTACCTTAAGATGGTATATATTAACTCTATTCTAAAATGGTATTTATGAAGTCTACTTGTAACTTTCAAAATATGTAGAAGTTAATAAAAATATATATTTTATTTTTATCCCTCTAATTAGAGTGCAGATATATGTTTTATAAAATAAACAAAAAATAAAAAATAAATTATCAATCGAATTGCAAAGTAGTAAGAAGATGAATTTCTACATATTAGGTCTCAAATTCAATTATCGGGATATACATTTATCTTTTTTTTTTTTTTTTAGCAGTGGTATCTAATTCTAAGAACTAACTAATTCACTGAAACCTAACAATTTAAATACTCATAGTGAAAAACTCGTCAAGCCAAGATTCAAACTTGAGACATCTCCGACCTCGTCCTCGCTTTCCAACCATCGAGCCAATACTCTGATAAGTCGATAAACATTTATCTTTGCTACAAGGATAGAATGGCACAACCTTTGCTTGGAGCATAGCCTTTATGCCACAGCCACAGCCACATGTTATTTACGTAATTTTATAACAAACCAAAAGCAACCGTAATTACCAATAAAAAGGCTGACTATACATAGTAATTTGGCTGGCAAAAACAAGACCGTGCAGGTCAACCTCTAACGGAATTAAAAACTTGTCTATTATTATACAATAATAATATGAGTATTAATGAACTAAATCCTCCACTAACCTTTCAATCATCGTTTGAACCCCAAACCAAAAAAAAAAAAAGGCTTCTGCGAGCATGAACACATCAAAGAAAATGAAGGCCGTGTTGTTGCTTGCGTTGTTCGTGTTTTACGCTGCATGCACGGCAAAAGCAACAGAAGAGCTAGCGGAACCTTATGAAGAGGAAAAAGTAAGGGTAAAACACCCGGGTGGTTCTGCCTACAAGGTTAATCTTCCTATCTACAGAACAAGAGCCCCACTGGGCCGCGGCGGCAGACCAACTCTGGTACATAATGGCGTGCAAAATTCAGTTCAATTTGGTTTTCACAAAAAAAATCAAAATTGAATTGAACTTAAATCAGCTTGGTTTTTTTAAAACCGAACCACTCTTCAAACCGAACTGAACTTGTTATTGTTATTATAATTGTATTGCTGAATATAAATATGGTGTAATGATTGTTATTATTATTAATACATTGATCTTGTTTTTGTTCTTCTTGTAGTCTCTTTCATATGTATATATATATATATATTGATAAATCTTTTATTATATAATTATTATAACCCTTGGGTAAGTTTGTGAAAACAGTTCCATGTTTTCGAAGCACGACAGTCCCTGTAAAAATGTGAAAGAATTATGACCTAATTGAAGAGAACATTTTGAATAGTAATGTACCTAGAAATACACCTTTGAAACCTCATTTTGATGATCATGCATCTTTCTCAAATCACAAATTGTCTCAAAAATTTGTCACTTTTCTTCTTTTTTTTTATATAGAAAGTGTGTTTTCCAAAGTTTGTAACCTTTTTTTCTCCTACTTATGAACGTAAAAAACTGAAAATAGTTTTTGAATTGTAAATAAAATACAACGTGAAAAAAATACTTTTTGAGACACCAATAGATGTGAATTATTGATTTTCATCAAATTCTATATTATTGCATGACTTACGAAGATCAACGGTGTCTGTAATTGAAAATTTTCATTGTCATGGTGATGGAAAAGTTCTATACGTGCGGCCAAATTAATCTAATAAAAGTAACAATGTGTACAAATGACTTAACCCAGCCCTATGTACAATTTGTCTACGTTTAAATTTTGGTTGGATGTGTGATGGAGATGATGCGGGGCATGCAAATGATTTTGTTTCTAGACAATCCAAATTAATATTTGATTTTGTGTAGATTGCAACATCTAGTGCTAGGTTGGATGCTTAAATCGTAAACCATTTTTAAATTTCGAGGCATGATAGGGTTTAATCTGATCCAATATAGGCAAAACTCATGACTCCAAGAAGCATAACCTAGGTTGAGGAAAAAATGGGTCTCAATCAAATTTAATTAAAACAAAAAATTAATTATGTTTATGATCATGTCTACGTGTGAATTCAATATATATCACTATTAAATAAGATGACATATATATCACTATTAAATAAGATGACAAAGCAATTAGAATTCGTACTCATGAATTCGAGTTCGTTACTAAATAAAGTCGATCCGACCTTTGTCCGAAAAAGAATCTCTTATTTTGCGGATTACGCGTGGAGGCACCTACATACTCATTTAATATATAGGGATGTCACTCCTTTCTCCCACCAAGGATTAGTAGTCGGTAGACGTAAGCTGTCACGACGCCCCTGACGTAGGCTGACGTCATGACCGGCACAGCGTTCTATACACTGTACAAACTTATATACAGTATATAATACACTGTCAGCCTTCACGTACTCTCACAAACCTTCCTAAAATGTACAGAATATTTTTTTTTCTTATACCACAAATCAAATCAAATCAAATATATATATAGATGATCATTCCACTCACATTCATTCTAGTCATTCCACAAATTAAATTCTCACCTGCTAAATATCTATGATCATCTCATTTCCTCATATAATATTACCACACAACCCATCTAGGTGATATTACATATATATCGTGTGTGATAATTATACATATCAAAATAACATAAAGATAATCTATTTCCTCCAAGCATGCATACACCTACCAGACAAGTTCTTTTTCCCTTCGAGTCAATACCCGAAATATTGGAGGAAATAGGGTGAGCAAACAACAACTCAGTGAATATAGTTCTTGAGATGACAATTATATACATTTAGAGAAATATGACATTTAAAATCATTTCAAACACTTATTAAACACGTGCATCATTCAACGAATATATTATATATGTCAACAACATAAATTTCATGATTTTTAATAACATAATGCACAATCTCCCTCCTCCGCAAGGCAAGAGAGCGGGTCTAACCCTTGTATGGTCGTACAAGGTAGACACAACTTCTCATGACCCAATTCAATAACACAATGCACAATCTCCCTCCTCCGCAAGGCAAGAGAGTGGGTCTAACCCTTGTATGACCGTTACAAGGTAGCCACAACCTCTCATTACCCAATTAACAGTCATTTCAAGGATCGCAACCCTTGTTAGGACAGACCTACTGACAATGAGGACTCACAAAACCTCATCCGGGTCTAATTCCTAACGAAATGACAATGAGGATTCGCAAAGCCTCATCATTCCAAACTCCAATTGCTAAAATCAGTTTGCATGATCCATAAAACCCAATGCATTATATATAATATTACATGCATACAATCAAACAGTTTATATGCGTACAATGCCATACAAGAACCAAATCAAGGAAACTATACTCACAGTACAACACATTCAACTTAAACCTAATCATTGTCGCTTTCGAGTCCAGCTCCAAGTTAAATCCACCTAATTTCACCTGTCATAATCACTCCATAACTCAATTTCATGTATTCAGATCTATTTACATCTTTAATTTCTCAACTCTCTTCAAAACACGAATAATAAATCTATTTAGGACTCATAAGCCGTTGAAGAACCTACTAAATCGTTTCTGTGGTCAATATTTCCACAAGAAAGAATAGTGAAAATAGATGTCCAAATCATATTTTCACGACACCATCTACTTAGTTACTAAAACGATCAAAGCATATCCAAATATCATGTTCTAACGTCCGGAATTCAGTTCTTCACGATTCTAACTGGGGTTTCATTGGGTTCACATCACTGGTCACATTACTGTGCACAGTACTACTCACATCACTGATCAATATTCACTATTCACTATGCACTGTTTCACTATATACTGTTCACTATTTACTGTGACTATTCACTGTTCACTGTGCAATATTTACTGTGCACTATTCATTACTATTCATCTAAAAGATGTAAATTGTATTAAAATTGTCAAACGGTCTCCAAAACGTATGAAATTGAATCTAACCACATATTCGGGGTTCTAACAGTCCAGGAATTATTTTTCTACCTTTCTAGCGGATTTTCATTCACATTGGATCAAAACCCTCAATTTGTTAAAACGCCGTAAAACGGCTCCTACAGTTAAAATTAGTCTGCTAGAATCGTTACATCTAGCTTAGATAGTAATTTCACGAAGAAAGGAGATGAAAATCACTTACCGCGATGCTCGATTGGACGCGAATTCCGCGTTTCCCCCTTTTCTTCTTCTTCTTCTTCTCTCTGCTTCTTCTCCTCTTTCTGTTTTTTTTGTTATGACAACTTCATTTCTCTTCTTTTAAATTTTATTTTATTTTTATTTTATTTTATTTTTTTTGTCTTCTTCTAACAACTATTTACGATACTATTTGATGAACAGTACCCTTCAACTGTTTATTATTTTGTTTTATTTATTCGTTCTTCTTCTTCATACACTCAATCCACAGTTTTAAGGAACCAACCATACACACGTATATCTGTCTTTTTTCTTCATACACTCAATCATACACACATATATTTGACTACTACGTATAAGATACGTGTATTATACATCTCAATATACGCGTACTTCAATGTATGTGTTTAATTACATTTTACGGAGTGTTACATAAACTCTCCAGATACATCGTGCCACCAAACCAAAAAGAAAGAATACATAGTATGTTATGCATATCAAGTGCATTAATTGTGCCCGGGCAAAATTATGTGAATATATAAGGATGTCACTCCTTCTCTTTATTGGGGTTTGTCCTTAAGATTAGTTAGTGCGTATAGGTATAGGCTAATTGAACACCCCAAGTACCAAAAAAACTGAATACATTGCATATTAAGCATATCAAGTGCATTCAAAAGAATATAAATATATCACTGTAGCCATGTAACATCATATGAATTTATATATGTATCATTTACCACGTGAGATGATTTTAAAATAATATTGGCAGACTCACTATTTCAACCACAATCAAATATGCTAACTTACAACACACCCAAAAACTAGAGAACAAACGAGTTTGATTTAGAAATATTGTCTTGTATATAAAGCATTCAACCTAACTCCTAAAATCTCACAAAATTATTTAAAAAGAAAAAAAGTAAAAAAGAAAACCACGTGCATAGCACGTGACCTCACCCGATCGTCTTTAAAAATCAATTTTGAGTTGGTTGGCAAGCGGTCGAACCTCTTTCCTGTTTCTCTCTCTCTCAGTTCTCGTCAGTTGCAGCAGAGTCGCAATGCAACGCTGTCATTTATTCTTCTTCTTCTTATTGTCTCACACCTGAAAACGAAAAAGGAAGAACGAGAGCTAATCGAGATTTAAAAAAAAACAAAAGAAAGAGGAAAAAGAAGATGGACGATTACACGAGGGAGATGATGGATCTCAAGACCCTCGTCACTCGAACACTCGAAAAGAAAGGCGTTCTCGCCAAGATTAGGGTATAACCCATTAAAACCCTTACTTTTTTTTTTGTCTAATTTCTCGCTTTTGCTGTATCCCATTTTGTTTTTGTTGTCAAATTCAGCTGCAAATTGTTGAAAGATACGAGGGTTTGGTGTGTAATTGAGAATGAGGAGGGTATGGCTTTTAGATTTTGGATATTTTGGGCGGATTTGGGCTAGGGTTTGTTTCAGTTAAGAGTAGTGATCTGATGGTCGCGTGCCGTTGAGAATTTGTGGTGGGTACGTGGAAATGCTGCATTGTACCGAGTGAAATTGGGGCGTGGTTTGTGGCTTATCCATTTTGTAGCGTTTCTAGCACTACTTGTTTTAAAACTCTGTGCTTCTGTGAATACATTGTGGGAATCTGTAAATTGTGGCGTTACCGAGAAAGATTATTTGGAGCAAATATGATTAGACTGCTATGGTTATTATCTATTTGGAAATGTATGGCTCTTTTGCGTAACTCATAGTTTCTACTCAAGGGCTTCTATGAGTCATTTTGTCCCCATGTATTATGATTACTTCCTATTGTGAAATGAGTAGAGGAGAAGAAGGAAGCATCTATTTGAATCTTGGTCTTGACTTTTATTATCTTATTAAACTTGTTTATTTAAGTGTTTATTACCTTCTAATGTACATTATTATTTGGCTGATAATAATTTGATGGACATATCAAACACGGAGTTGGAACCTTGAAAAAGAGTTGGTCATGTTTGTGTATTTTAAACTCGATGTGGCGTGTGGATGTGAGTTCATCAAATATCTTCTTAGTATGATAAAGATTTGAAGGTATAAGGTGGAGATGATAGGTTTTCATTTGTAAAATTTTGTTATTTTCTCTCCTTGATTTTCTAGTGCAGGAGTTAATAATTTGGAATTTGGGTGCAGAGTTTCGTAGGATCTCGGCATCATTTGAAATATAAACAAGCACTAGAAGGATTTTTGGATGATAAGATTGCATTTGGAGTTATTTCTTCAATAAAAAATGGGATGTTGTGTATATTTTCCAGTTGGTGTTTGATCTTTTTGTGGATTTGATACTTTGCTTTCTCATCTAGAAACCAAATCATATGGCCTATAAGCAGTGTACCCTTTATCATTTGTTGGGGCATTTGGTGAGAGAGGACCAAAAGGGTAGTTGAATGTAAGGACGATGCCAATTTTATCCTTCAAAGCACTAATATCCTAGTGGATGAAGTAGTTCAATGAATGTAAGGGTCTATTATTGGGGACCTTATATTTAGATTTTTCCCCCTAAGAATCTTTTATTAAGTTCTTTTTCCACACCATTTGTGACCAGCCCACTTCCCCACTGTGTCCGATGTCTTTGATGTGATGCAATGGCGGATGCCCTATTTGACTTTGTCCCCTAATTGGTGTATATTATGTCGTGAGGAAGGAGAATCTATTGATCACCTCTATCTTCATTGCTCCTTCACTTGATGACTTTGGCATAGGCTTCTTGACGACCTAGGTTGGAGCTTTGCTACCCCGAGGAGATGTGCTGACATTCTCCAAGACGAGTTTGCGTGGATCTTAACCAAAACAGGAGGAAAGTCTGGCATCATGCTGTGTTTGCTGTAATTTGGTGCACGTGGGAGGAGAGGAACCATCTCATTTTCGAAGATCAAAGGCCTTGGGTTGAGTGTGTGTGGAACCATGTCCGCTTTAAGGCTTCCTCTTGGCCAGTGTTAGAGAAGGAGTTTTTAAGCTTCTCACTTTCCTCCGTTATTAGGGATTGGTCTATTTTCTTTTAGTTTTTCTCTCTTTTGAGATCCTTTTCTTCTTTTCTTTTTGCTGTTTTCGTTTATCTGTGAGGACTGCTTGTCCTCTTTTGTCTTTTGGGTTTAATGGATTCTGCCTCTTTCTGATAAAAAAGAAAAAGAAAAAAAGAGTTCTCTTGTATCTTTTGTTGCAACTTGTTATATTCAGCAATCTCCTAAATTTTGTAGTCTTGTTGTATGTTAATTCTCTTCTGTTGCTTATTATTACTTCATTTATTAGTATGGAACTTGAAATTTGATTTATTCACTTTTAAGGGAAAGGGATTCACTAGTATCCTAGAGGAGGTAAATTTGGTGAGTGTTTTTTCAGCTTTATTTCAAGTATGATGGTTTGCTATGAGGTCTTATAACAGATCTGGTTGCTTAGAGCAAAGTGTTTTGCTATCTGTCCCCCCTTCTTGATAGACTTATGCTCCAACTTATTCAACATGTCAATTTTTTTCATTTTCTTTCCAGGCTGAGCTTAGGGCCAGTGTCTTTGAGGCCATTGAAGAAGAAGATCGGGTATTAGAAAATGAAGATGGTGTAGCTCCTGCACTACTTGGTAGCTGCAATGACCGTGCAAAGCAACTTCATGCTTCTCCTTCAGGTTTCTTTTAGTTTTTGTTCTTAACTAAGAACACTCTATTTGTTTTCTTTAGGCATGCTTGAACTGTTTGGCATTTCTTGTAAATGTTTGCTATTCTTTGAACCATTCTTGTTTATCCATTCCCTTGATTTTCTTTACTTTTGATTCATAACTAAATGCTTTATATCAGATCCTTTTATACATTATTGAATTGGTGGCTAGGAGTTGCTTAACCTCTTTGAGTTATTTATTTATTTATGTATCATTTATGGGTGCTGATGTATGCCTATCTTCAAGGAAATGCATTGTTTTCTGCAGGGGAGATTCTATAACGAACTTTTCACGTCTCCTTTCTTATATTCATGTGCTGCTCTTTGCTTATGCAACTATTAATTGCATCTCTTCCTTGATGATTGTGTGGGTATGGTTGTTTCCAAGATCATTCCTAGAGTTTGTCACCAATAGTGGTGTCAATGCCTTCTTCTGTGGGGGGCAGTTCGTTGCAATGGAAAAAATCGGCGGGGGGTGTTGCAATGGCTTTTTGGCTTTTTGTGGGTTTTACAAGAGGCCAAGAATTCTAAGCAATCCATGATACCCACCAAAGAGCGACTCCATTATTCATGATATCATGGATGTCCAAAAAAAGAGAGAGAGAGAGAGAGAGAGAGAGAGAAAGTGGTTTATGGACATTTGAAACACCAACAGGGAGGGTTGAAAGTGACCATACCCCCTTTTGGATGTTCACCAACAAGAAAAATGAGGATAGGAAAAAAAACTTGGGGGGGGGGCTTCCGGATGTTCGAAATGACAACATTGGCTCTATCCCACATGGACGTTCGCTTGGAGGTTCATGGGGTGTTTGGTTGGACCTTCGGTGGGTGCTAAGTATATAAGTAAACGAGAAAAAAAAGGGGAGAGAGAGAGAAAGGAAAGAAAGTAAAGGGAGCGAAGGAAGGGAATGCCACTAAACCTCTCTCCCCTTTCTTAGACTGTCAAACCAACTGGAAACCCCTCTGGCAATAGGTAATCCCTCTCCTCACTTTGGCGGCCTGGAAATCTTCATAGAAGCTATAGATTAGAAGGAAGGTTCTCTCTACAAGGTCCCAAACCTTTGGTAAAACTTGCAACTCCACACACCTAGTGACCTTAGAATTTAGATCTTTTAAATCCTTATATCTAATCTTGTAGATCTTAGATTTAGGGCAACCAACTTGTTCTAGCACTCACCCCTGCCAAATCCAGGAGGTTTAGGATGGACCCCTCTAGTTAGAAGGACAAATGTCCCAAGAGTTCTTGCTTCCAAACCAAGCATACAACTTACAAGGCCCCCTCCTTTATGAGGAAGCCGAAGGGCAATGGAACATCTATGGCATCCTCCAAGTTATGCCAAGGTGAAGAGTAATCCTCAACCTGACCAATGTCAAGCATTGCCAGAACCCCTTCAACGTTTAAGATATGAAGGAGCTGGAATATTTGTCTTCTTAGTTTACCCCTTCGTAGTGCGACAATTGTACTGCAATCTAGAATTTTATGAGGACCTAGGACTAGGGGATGTAGAAATACATTCCTGAGTAGGGGGAAAGAATATAGTGTTGACTATGGAGAGGATGGTGTGAACCATGTGAGTGTCCATAGAAGGGGATCGACTTTTCTTTACTAGGGAAGAAGGCTTATAGGAGCTAGGAGTAGACGCGTTCACGCTCATGCACAACATCTGTGGGAACCCAAGGTCGGTTAGGAATAATTAACATCCAGAGCTAATACCCTATCTGCAGGTGTTTGATCACTTTGTAGTTTATAATGTTCTCCCCGTAAGTGCACATAATGATGAAATTGCTCTTTTCCAAGTTTTCATCCTCTATTGGACATTTTTGGCCCTACATAGAGGGAAGCCACTTGCAAGAATAGGGACAACCTGTCTTATGGGGGACTAACCTCAAAGATATTTTGGGAAAGCCATGTACCAGTCTCTTAGATGAGGAGGCCATTTCCCCATCTCAACCCATCACTTCAAGAATAATCAAAAGTATGTTTCCTACCATTGAGGGGGGGGGGGGGGGGTCTTGGAGCCATCAACCAGCCCAAGCCCCCTAGCAAGAGGAAGAAGAGTGTCAAGTGAGACTACTTCATTTCAATTACTTGTTTGCCTAACTTCGTGACAATTTTCGGATGTTGTAGACCCACCATTACCATTGCCACCACAAGAATTTTAGACTACCTCGGTAGGAGAGGTAGTTATGATGGATTGTGGACCCAATAATAGGGGCAGGGCTTGATATCCTCGCTGGTGCACTTTCAATCGAGATCTAGCTCTGACATCACTTGTATTTTAATCGTTTTGTCATATTATGAATATATTAATGCTTACTACCATCATGGTAGAAGGATAAACAATGTGATGCTTATTACTGTGGTTGTTGCCATGATTTGATATCATGAGATACTGTAGTGTTTTCGAGGTGCCAAGGCGATGCCTAGGCAATTTGCCCTGTCTGGGCTAGGGGATAATTAGATGGTGTCTATTCGATTTCAAAAATATTTATTTATAAGTCCCTGGATAATTAGTTAATTAATTAGTACACCGCCAACAATTAGTCATATATAGAATTATTTATATCTATTTGTGTTCAACAATGAAAGTCAAATTGTCATAAAATGATAAAACACTTCATATTAATTTAAATCATGTCCAAAAATCATAAATTCATTCCACATTATTCAAAAGGTTCAAAGATACATATGTTCAAGCATAAAAAATTGAATTTAAACATCAGCATCATCATCATTAAAACATGAAAGAAAAAATCAATTAGAAAGGAAAAGGACATGGAAACAACTAACAATTTAATTGATAACAATTATGAATTTTTTCAAGAATATTGGAGGAGATTGGGAGATATGGTCAATCTCGGTTTTATGAGTTTTCTAAATGCGGAGGCTCTTTTTGATATGGATGTTCCTTCTCCAAATAGGATACTCCGTAAGTACTAGCCTATGATATTTCTAGCGGTGGTGTGAAGACTTTGGGAAGAGAGGAATGACAAAATTTTAAAGGGGGAAGAGAGGAACAACTTTGTATTGTGGGAGGACTTTGTCACTTATGCTTCTTTGTGGACAACAACTTCTAAGTTTCTAAGGGATTTTCTTTTGGAGAGTGGTTAAAAGGATGGGAGTAGCTTAGGATTTTAATGCGATTGTTGTTGCTTTTGTTTCATCCTTCTTCTTTTGTCATTTTCTTCTTCTTGTTCTTGGGTCCTAGGTGTTTTCTCATTTCCTGGATAAGCCACATTGCCCTTTTGTTTCTTCCTCTTTTATTAATATATTCTTGTTTCTTTTGAAAAAAAGCACAACTTTTCAAAAAAAAAAAAAAAAAAAAAACCCAAACCTATAAGGCTACACCAACAATAGAGAGGATGAAGATGAACGAACAAAGTGGACCTCATAGAGTTTATGAGGTCCCAATATGAGGTCCACTTTGGGGACCTTGATGTAGGTGGACATGGAGAAGGTGTTCTATTGAGAGGGTAGACGGTGATAGTGATTGGGAAGATGAATTAGGGGAACAATGTATCGTAAGAGATAGGGTGGAAATGATCAAGAGGAGGAGCCTATGGGGGAAGGTGAAGTAGGAGGCTGTAAGGGGGGATGGGGGGTGCTTCACACGGAGTTGAGTCTACAAATTAGAAAAGAACCATGGAAAAGTTGACGTGGCCTATGGGGAAAGTTGACAATGTCAATAGTGAGGGGAGTAATGTGAAAAGTTGAGGATGTTAATAAGGAGGGACCAAGGTAATTAAAAGTGGAAGGCACATTCAGGGCGATGAGGGGCCCTTTAGCCTGAGGTGCAAGGCACAAGGTGAAAGCCTAAGTAAAATGAGGCGCAAAATTCTTAAAAAACTTAATTATATATTAATTTTTGGTAAAATAATTAATACACCATAATATTCATAATAGCACTAATGTTTCTATTTCATAGTTGTTCTTAACTATGTTACCTGGACTCGGGTATGGGTGTCGGATATCGATACATATCTAAGGGTCCGACCTGTTCATTTTCAAATTCTGGGATACGAGGACTCGACTATAGTATATGTTGTTCTTTTTTTTTTCTTTTCTTCTTTTCATTCATTTATTGTTCGCTTTGTTCTCTCACTTAAGTGAATTTCTCCTATTAGTCATAATCTTCTTTCATGCTTTCTCTTTGTTCCATTGGAGAATCTACATAGTAATATTCTAAAATCTAAAGTGTCGGACACATATCCCATACCTATGTTGAATCATGAAGTGTCGGACACGAGTATGTAGGGTTAAAGTAAAGAGTCCGGGTAACATAGGTTCTTAATATTATGTTTATTTGTTTTGATATTTAAAATTTAATTGAAGAAAGAAACACAAAAACAAGGAAGAGCAAGTAGCAATTATAACGCCTTTATAACAACATCTTATTATTGTTATAAAACTGAAACACAAGTTCCCTTTAATGTTTTATGTTCTATATTGTTTACCTTGTATATTTATTCAAAGAATAGAGAGAAAAATATATAATACTATACATATTTTCTGATTAAATAATTTTTTTTTTAAAATGAGGAGGAGGGAAGTGGGGAGTGTCGAGGCGCATTAAGGCGCATGCCTTAGTTAAAGACTGCAGGCCTATCAAGTATTAAGGCGCAATAGGTGCACCCCGCCTCAAGGCGCACACCTTGATAACACTGGGAGGGACCATGAGGGGGATGGTGGATAGGAGTTGGAAACTGTGGTAGAAGCTGAAGATGGCAAAGCCAACGATATATTTGAGGAGTGCAATTTATTTGAAGCTCGCGATATATCAATTCTTAGGGATGGTGGCGAAGAAGTGAAGAATACAACTAAGTTGGTATCGGTGATTTTGAAAATGATGCCTCAAGGAAGACAACAAAAACGATGATATATTTGAGGAGTGCAATATATTTGAATCTCGCAATCTAGAGTGTTTATTTAAAAAGGTTTATTATCTTTTTGGGGAGTGGAGTTTTGTTTATTTTAGAGGGTAGGTAATAGACTAATAGGTATGAGAGAATATTTGTTTTTAGGTTTGATTTTGGAGGACATGAGGTGTTGGTTTAAAATGAGAGAAACATATTTTCTTAATTTTTTTTTTTGATATCTAGTACTGAATTGTTTGGTTGCTACTGTCTAGACGTGACTCAGATTAAAAGACAGACATGACCTTCTCATGAGGACCTTGCTTGATTTGTATATATTTATGTCCATACCTGCTTAAAATTGGGTTGCACAAATCCCAACAGTCGAGTCCAACCTTGTTTTGCCACCACTTGACCAAGCTCAAGGATATATATTGAACTAATTCTAACGAACAAAGCATCATCCTTGTGCACAAAATTGTCTTACAACTCCATCAATCTCTCCCTTACTTATGTTTTTTTCCCCTTGAAGATCTCCGTACTTATGCTAGAAGCCTAGAAGGCATGTCAAGTAGGACAAACCATTCAACATTTCCAATACCTAGTGAAGGAGAGGGAAGGTAACCAATTGCAAAAACCTATGGTGAACAATACTCAGAGTGAATTGCCCACTGCTGGGAGTATCGAATATTAGATGACTAAAGCAGGTCTTCTTCAACAAGCTCTTTCCTTTTCATTTTCTTCGATCTTTTCACAAATCTTTGACACGACATTGGAGAATGTAGATATATTAGTCACCTTTTAGGGCCTGTTGATCCAGTATTCTAAAGTGTTGGCTTCATTTCTTGCGAACGACATTGAACACTTTAGATATGCATTGGTTATCTATAGATATGTTGCATCGTCATAAGGTGCATATTATGCATATGACTTGTATGTAAAACAATATATCATAATCATATTGGTAACGCTGGTTGCTTATTCTCTATATATATCATAGACCAATTAGATATATCAATTAGTTTGTTTTTAAACAAAAATGATATGATCACTACATATCGACCACTGTAGGAAAGCAACTTTTTCGGTTGTTTGTGATGCAATTAGTGAAACATACACACGACTCTATTGAATTAAGATTCATGTTGGCTTCACAGAATGACCATGGATGCCGTAGAAATCATTTATAGAAATGCATATTTGAATTTTGGGAGTACCTTTGCTTTTCTTTGAATCAATGTTGAAGAGTCGAGAAGGTATTTTCAGCAGAATTGTGTCGAAATGTCACTGGAATGCTGTTTCTTGGAGGAGGATTGATGAAGAAGAAACTTGCAAATAAAGGCGCAAATGCTTCGAAGTTCGACGTTTGTTGATATTTTCTTGGCTCAATGCTCCTCAAGGCTAAAGAATAGAGATCGCTGGCATCTTTGTCAGAAGTGGATTGTGAAAGCAGCATGCACAGAATGAAGGAGCACATGTTTCTTTCTTTTCTCTCGCTTTGGAAATATCTCGGTGGAACATTAGAAAATTGTTTCCCACCCATATGGGGGAGGGCAAAATTGACATTTTATAGCCCATTACGTGCTATTTTTCGTATTTCGGTGCCAAAACATGTTCTCATGTCAAATTTTTGACCTGATTGACCTGATTAGACTTGACTGAACCCGAGCGGGTGATATTGCGCCAATCAAGTTTTTCAAGTGGGAGGGTTTGATTCTCACTGCAATTTAGATGGTTTGTAACAGTAGAGTTGGCTTTAATATCCAGTCAATGGAAAGAAAGGACTTGGCTTGAGAAAGTAGATTAGATTAATGTAGCTTGTATCTATGTTCCTTCAGAAGTACTAAATGAACTAGTGCATACCCTACTCGTAAAGGATGAACTATTATGTTTCTCATATCCCATCATGGTCTTCATCCTTCCATTGCATATAATTCATATATACTATATAGAGAACTAATTCATATACACCATATAAAGAGCTTATTCTCTAATCTACTATCCTGTTTTGATCCTTTTGATATTTAAGTTTGATGTATAATACTTGTGCTTATATGATACTGATAAGAATTTCGGGATCTTCTATATGATAACCTTTTCTTATTCATGATTCTGTGGTTGCTTCATGGTGTGCTACATACAGGACGGCTGCTAACATCTCTTATATGTGAATACTTGGACTGGGCACAACTTAGTCACACCCTTAAAGTTTATGTTCCCGAGTGTAATTTGGTAATCGTGTAAATCTTTTTGCTTAATATATTGCTGTTAGTTTCAGAATTACATTTCTGTAAGCATCTTTTCTCTTTCTTACTTTGGGAATTTGCTCTTGCAGCCAAAGGATTTTTGGAAAGCTGAATTGAAGGACTTCAGTAGCAAGAATGGTTATGATCTCAACAGGAATGGGGATAGTGGTCCTTTGCTATTAGATGTTCTTGAAGGATTTCTAAAGTTTGAGGTCTTATTCTCGATCTCGTCTAAATTAAATAACTCTGTTAACATGCTACACATAAAAGGAAAAAAATGATTTCATTTATTTCTTCTTGAAATGAAGCAGTCTCTTCTTCTACCCAGTGTTGTCAAAGCGGAAAGGCGGTGGTAGGCGGTAAATCTTAATTAGGCGAGGCGGAGCCTAAGCGAGATTAAGGCGGGATATAAAATTTTTATTTAGAGGTCCCTGAAAAATTTATTTATTTATTCATGGGCCCCTCACTCCATATATATATATATATATATTAATTTAATTTATATATTAAATAATTATTAATTTATATAATATAAATTAATAATTTTATACATAAATGTATTTAGGGTTTGCGGAAGTGGAAGGAGGGAGAGGATTTCGCAGGTTTTAACAATTTTTTTTTTTCAAAAAAACCCTTTAAAAAATGTATATGCTTAGGCCTCCCCAGACCGCCTAGACAGTGGTGTAGGCATTGCCACTACCCAAGGTGCCTAGGCGTCGCCTTGACGACACTACTTCTACCAATTTCTGTTCTTTGCTAAATGTGTTGCGTATTGAGATTAATACCAATAATTTGTCATATAAATTGTATAATTACAAATGATAATCCTCAAGAGCTATCTACTAATGATATTAACTTTCTGGTTTATTTTGTATGCACGAGTTGGTGTGTTTTGTTTTGTATATTTTCTTTTCTTTTCTCCCTGAAAACACACTATAGATTAGATAATTAAATTAGGGAGTGTTGCTTATTTTATGTGCACACTTTTAAGTGAAGAAAGAGATGCAAGAATGCACTCTTTGAATTATAAACTAATGAAATGCAACATAAATACACTCTAGACATAAAATAGATGATGCAACAAATTATAAGTGTAAACTAGGGTAAATGATGTAGTAAATACAACAAGTAATAAACTTGGGGGAGTCCCAAGGTCGAACCTCAAGGATTGGGATGAGTGCGTGCAACTATGGTTTGCTACAAATGATCAAATGAAAAATAAGAAAAAGATGAAATAATAATAAAATGAAAAGACTTTGTTAATGATGAATGATAATATAAGGAACAATAATAAAATGGAAAGTTAGGGCATTAGAGTAGGCCCAATCCTTCTCTCTCTTAGTTCTTCTTGAGTAAAATGATTAGGTGTGGAAACAACTAAATAGTTTTTCTACCCATAAAGATAAATCTTTAAGCCGAAATATATTAAAAAGTAGTGTTCTTCTACAAGAGGTATTTATCATGAAAATACAAAATAAAACTAGTGTTCTGATGTGTGTGAAGGCAATATGTGAATTCTAAGCATGTGAAATACATGATAGGACACATCAAAGAAAACTATTAAAAGTCACTACAAGATGAAAATGAAATACCTCAATCTTTTATTAGATTTTGCAAAATCAACTATACAAAATACATGATATAATGTATGAAGCTTAATACAATATCTAACAAAAGCATGAGAGAACGCTTATGCCAAGTAAATCAAAATATAAGTATTACCCAAGAATTCCCAAGAAAAGAGTGGAGAGGGCTTTCTCTTAGCCCTAAAAAAAGACTTAGCCTTCCATGGATTTGAAGGCCATAAAAGAACTAAAAAAATAAAAGAAGTGAAAAATGAAAATAAGAGAAGTAGGGAAAGCTCCTGAGTGATCAAGGGAGAAAATGAAAAATAAAAGACACCTCTCAAGTGTGGATTTGAGGGGTTTAAATAGATGATCAAAGGATAGGATGAATCAATGGGAGATGGTCTAAGGGTGATGTGGATGAATGGTTCAAATAGCTCATGCTCTACTTGCCCTTCTTGTATAAGATGGTAGAAAATTCAAACTAAGGGTGAGAAATAGCTATGCATAGTTAGGAGCATGGGGAAGGGTGACCAATGTAAATGAAGGAGAATATCATGTGTAAGAGAAACTTTCCCTAAAGGTGATAATGTGAGAAAAAAGAAATAAGAAGGGTTAGGACTAAGCTGAAAAGGAAAATGAAGCATGTGGGATTCTTGGGATACTACTTAACATGTCACTATCTATCTTGGTTCTCTCATAAATTCAAACTCATCCTTTGAATTTTTCTCGAAATCCGCTACAAGATGATGATGTATGATAAAGATGTCTCCATGTGTGCCATGTGTCCTTCTTGACTTGAGATTGCTCCAACCTTCCATCTTAACTGTAGATGCTCCTCAGGATTCACAAAATTTTCACTCAAATGTTGAATGAATGAGATGATGCCATGTGTCATGAAACTAAGTGGGGTGATGACTTCTTTAAATTGATGATCTCGAGGCTCCTAATGCTCACATGCTCCAATACGATCAACTTCTCATTATATCTACTTCTCCTACAATTAACACAAATATAGCGTATGAGAAATAAAACTATAATGAACTTGTATTATGCATGTGATTTGAAAATTAATATATTTGCTTCTTTGAAAATGTATGAATTTATGTAATGAAGAAGCCAAACATATTTTATACTTAATTATTAAATCATGAGCCGTAAAATATGATAATGCTGTATTGTAAGATAATAATTTAATGTCAAAATGAGCATTATCAGGGAGCATGCAACAACAAGACAACAAAAAGAAAAAGGGACAAGACATCCACTTCAAGCCTACAAAGATGTATTCAAGAGTTGTTAGGATGCAAAAGTGTATTTTTGGTTGGATCATGGATGTACAATTGTGTAGCCTTCACAGTTATAAATCATTGCAAACAAATATTGACCTATGATCATTTTTACAAATTGGATCAACACTATATGGAGGAAAACCCTTTTAATTCAAAATGTGAGCATCAAGCTTGTCATGACATTTACCTCATATCCTCTTTGAAAATTGTTTGCAGTAATCATTTAAGATAAAAATCTGACACTTATATTGCACCAAAAAGTTACTGTACAGTCTGGAATTTGATGGCTTTATTGTGTTACCAAAACAAATTAAGCATTATACTTTATTCTAAACATTGGGTTTTTGAGTCTCTGTTGTGATCCATCTCCATACTTAGGAAATGAGTTTGTGGCTCTGTGCTTCTGGTACTCTAATTACTTCTAAATTCATTATACCATATAATGGCTATTCTTTTAGAAAAAAGTTCCATGTAAGCATCACTGGTATTAAAAGTGAGATACTGATGGTCATTTTTGGATGAAATACTTTTCTGAGAATTCATAAACAGGGAATTTTTCACCTCACTTACTCAGACGCGTGCCTTACTGTGCACCTCGGGGACTAGGGCTCCTCATCACTTTAAGTGCCCCCTTGCACCTTTAACTACCTTGAGTAATACTAATAACAGATTGGGAGTCAGAGTTGTTTATTGAGCTTTCTTTCCATTCTCCCTTTACTTAAAATATACTCAATCTTGGTTCTTGAAAGAACTTGAGATCTCCCCAGCCTCTTGGAGTGCATTGGAGACGATCCTGGTTTTTTTGTTATACACTTTTTTTTTTTGTTCTTTCTTTTTTTTCTTCACCAGGAGAGTAATAAGTGCACCTTTGAGAACACGGGATGGTGTATTCACGGGATATCTTCTTGGTGACATTCTCAATTTATTGTTGACCAAGGGTTATGATTAGGGTAAGGGTGTCTTTTGAGTGGATGGTTGCTAGATGTAAATATATTCTAAAATCACGTACACAGTTCACGAGGCTTCACCATTGGTAGGGTTTGGGAAGGAATGATGTACGTAGCCTTACCTCCACTTAAAGAGGTTGTTTCTGGATTCGAACCCTAGGTCATAATGGAAAGATATTCTGTATGGTGAAAATATGCCAGTGTAAATTTTAGTATTTCTTTGTCTTGTTCCATTTGCTGCCGCCTTTTCGCCTGTTTATGAGTTTAATCTTTGCACATCACCGAAAAAAGCTTTCTTTCCTTGGATGCTAACACGGTGTTTCCTTAAAGCTCAATCTTTATATTTTCTTATTTTTATGCAAGTATGTAGACATTTCTGTGTCGTATGCTTAGTTGTGTTGTGATATGGTCAGTGTATTCTTTCTGTTCATCATAATTCTATATTTTTTGTTTAAAGGAATGATAGATCTAGATAAATTTGCTTAGATGTAGTTTATATTCTCTCAGAGTTTATCTCAAGCGAGAGGTGCTGGAAAGAGAATTAACGCTCAAGAAACTGAGTCCTTGTCTAATATAGACTCCAGGAACATCCGAAGACCCTCTTCATCATCTGTTGCTGGAGGGTTACCTCCTCTTGGAAGGTACTACAGCAGTTTTTGATGGAAATAATAAATTCATTGCGTTTAGTATTTGCTTCAGGTTCTTGCTTTCCTTTTTACTAAATGTCTTCTATTCTATGGTAGGACTGTTCCTGTTTCTCAAGTGTCTGGTAAGTAGTGGAATGGTACATCTTTGTGTTAAATTTTATTTTTGATGAAAAGGCCGGGGGGGTTGCTTCTGATTTGTTGTACTTTTTCTTAGTTTTTTTTCCTTTTCTTATTTATTTATTTTATTTTGGCATCTCAGATAGGAGAACAACGTCCTCCATGCCTAGTTATAGGAAGGATGAATATAATTGGAGATATGACAATGATGAACTTTCGGAGGAAGTGATACGCGCTTCAAATGCCTTGGAAAACATCCAGTTGGACAGAAAAGCAAGGAATTTGACATCATCTTGGCGGTATGTCTAGGTTCAGTTATTGCTATTCCTATTATTACTCTGCTTCAAAAGGAGACTTGTCACCAGGAATGGCATTATCTACTTGTTGGCTTCCGCTCACTGTGAATTTTCAAAATAAACTACTCTTATGTCCATCTACTGGGTTTGGCAATATAATTGGAAAGTTGAGGCTGCTGCTTATTTCTCTAAATGAAGTGGTTCATATGCACTTGAAATTTTAGCAAGACTGACCCTCTATCATGATTGAGCATACTTAAATTAAAGTCCTTCCTCCCTGCTTGTTCCCTTTGAAACATACGTAAAAGACTTGTGTCCTGGAACTGCTTGAATGGTTTTTCAAAGAAAGACAGGAAGATAGACGAAAAGTCGGGAAAGTCTGAAAACATTTGCTCGATCAAGTTCTTAAGAACAACAAAGAACCAAAAGATCGCTAAACTTTATTCCTATATTACGAGCTACACACAAAGGCACACTAGTTAGAGATGGACAAGGCTAATGCTGTTTTGCTGAAACTAGTTGGCTTTCATGCATCAGGCCCTATGCCCTTCATGTGTAACACATCTTTAGTATGCTTTTATTGAGACACCACTAGCCGTTTGTTGTGATTGCAGGCATGCGGGGGATGGAATCTCAGAGGATGATGGCAAGGGAGATCATATCTAGGCATCAGGCATTTCTCTTCCACTCCCTGTCTTTTGTAGTATTTAAGCTTGGGTTTTTATTGCCACACTGTTGTTATGTCATGATCATAAAAAAAATGCAAAAACCAAACCATGTCATGTAAGATTATGTTCTTTTGGTTCTCTACTAGTTTGTTCCAGCATTCCATTTTTCACTGGTGAGTTTGCTTCTGCACCAATGAGTTGTTGAGATGGACAATTCTACATTGTTCCAATAGTAGTTACTACTGGCTAAGGCCCTGTAAACTTACTCCTTTGGGTTTATGAGTCAGAACTCGTCCTTGTGTGCTAGCTTTTGCATTTCTTTTTCTTTTCTTGGTTCAATGGTCAGGTGGGGGTCTTAGGCGAACTCGTGTGTTCCACATACTAATCCACTTTCTGGGGAGCTAGTGAAAGGTAGGGGCCATCCACATTAAGCTTAGTCGGATTTATCATTTATGAAGACTTCTCCTTGTGGCTTTTCCTGTAGACTTGGGATTTTGATAAGGGTCATAGAAAGTAAAACCACTAGTTAATAGAGCGAACCCTGGTGAGTGCTTATTTTATAATAAAGGGTTGCTAATTATCTAATGAGAAAGGTTTTATATTGTTAGTTGAGGATTTCTTTGTTCAGTGGATATCACCCCTGGTCTCTCTTTATTGTTAGCCTTAAATGGAAAAATTAGAATTGATAAAACACAATCACATGCAAATGCATCTGCTGTTTATGATTATTATTATTTTTTGTGAAATGTATATTTTTTAAAAAAATTATTTTGTAGGGTCTATAATTTTTTTTTTATTTTCAAATACTCACAACTCACCAACCTTTACACTCTCTCTCATTCACTCGGGGAAACCCATGGACCACGCTTAAAAAATGAGCAGTGGCCGTGGGTCTATAAGGGGAGGGGGAGAGCACTCACGAGGCGATGTGGGATTAACCCACTTAGTTCTTTTCTTTTTTTCAAATACTCAACTCACCAACCTCTACACTCCTGGGTCTATAAATTTAAAGACAACAATATCACCTGTGAAATTGTTTAACATATATATATATATATTTTCACTATTTATCTCATTTGCATTTATATGAAATTGGTAATAATGTTGGATTAGTGTGTTTCTTGTGGTTGTGGGTTGCTAGGGTATGTTGTATGGGCGTGGGTTAATAGGTTAGGGATGGTAGAAATGCACTACAGGCATTTTAAAAGTAAAAATAAAAAAATTGACACTTTTTGTTTTTTTGAATTCAAATTGAAACTCTTTTATGTAATAGACGTTATTGGTATATCTATATGTGGTCAATGCACCTTTGTATTGATTCTATTGAGGGAGCATTTTCAATTCTTTCATTGTATGCTTTTAATATAAAAAGAAGAAAAAAAAATGTAATTGAAATTTCTGTTAAGATGGTGTATGTTGGTTCTACTTGCAACCTCGTGACCTCTCAAACAACAAAAGGAGGGGTAGTAGAAAAATAATTGTTTGATATATTTTTTAAAAATCTATCTTAACCTCTAGTTGATGTAGAGATGTAATTACTCCAAGAAAAAGAAATCTTGGTTTATTTTAGTAAAGCTTAAGCTTTTATTATAAATAAAGGTTGGTATTGAAGGAGAAGTAGAGGTTAATTAAGTTACCAAATACTTAATACCGTAAGTGATGATATTGATATTGAAAAAACAATTTTCTTTTTTTTCTTTTTATCTTTAATAAAAGAAATGTTTATGGAATGTCCATTAAAAGCATATTGAGAACAAAGAAAAACTCAATACCGTATTTCAAAGAATTTTTCGATTTTTATCAAAAAATGAGTGTTTGGGTTTTCTTCACTCTGAACAAACAAAGCACATAAATGGCGGGCTTAAGGTTGAGAGTTTGCTGAAACATCTACCTATTCCTAAAAATAAAAATTGCTCTCTTTTAAAATTTAGATGAATTAATGAAACCATATCAGTCCAGTCTATCACGTCGTGCGTGTCTTAAGATGGCCCAAGCACGGGAGCAATTGTTGGCTACTTGATGGGGCCTATCCAAAACCACCTCTTTATTATAGATTTCAGACGGTTTCACGCAATCCTGCCATCTGCACCACGTGACTGAATAATACGAATACCTCTTCCCACATGTTTGGATGCAAGAACTGCCTCGTGCCTGTCCTTTTCTTCATTGCGGAACACGACTTTTTCTTTTTCTATTCTACATCCCCCCCCCCCCCCCCCCCACCCCACTCTTCATTCCAAAGTCTTAATAAAAAAGATACAAGTGACGTGGTGAAGTACAATAATATGCCCAATAAAACAAAAACAAATTAGTCACCCACCCATTATCATAATTTTTGAATTAAAAAATTTATAAGGAGGAAGAAACTTCACTCAATAAAAATGAGCGAGACGGACTTAAACTCTTAATGAATCTTACAACGGCTCGTAGTTTATTCTTCAAAGTAATGAGTCAACACTTTTTTAGTAACGAATATATTTTTTAAATATAATTTGTTGACCTTACTTTTAAAAATTATTGGATCACCTTGATTCGTATGTTGATACGTGATTTGAAACGATTCAACATGTGAACAAAATGTGTTTAAAAAATATTAAAAAAAATAAAAAAAACCACCTAAAATGATCCTGAGTTAGGTTAACTAATTCCTAAAATTAGTAGTTGCATACTTGCATAAACCTGCATTAATAATATGCTTGACCGTGAACCGAGCCTCCTTAACGCCTACAACCAAACAGTACCCGAAAGCCGTTCTCACAATCTCATGTGGGCTCGGCCATTTGCCCTAAATTGGCGCAGTCGGTTCGGTCAAAATGGTCCGAACCGGACGTAAATCTCGACCTTAATGCGCGACCAGTTCCCGTTACAATAATCACAGCTCACTTTCCCTCTTCTTCCCCAACGGCTTCGCTCTTCTTCTTCCTCCGAATCTCTCCTCTTCCATGGCGGCCTTAAACCGCCTTCTAAGGCCGCAACGTGGCCTTTCTCTATCTTATTCTTCTTCTATGAGAAGATGGTTCTCTGCAACTGTGACTTCTGAGACTGACCTTGGCGTCGCGTCTTCTCCGCCGCTCGCTCACTTGCCTCGATTTCCGCGTAGAGATCCCGTGGACAGGAACATCCAGTGGGTTTTTCTCGGATGTCCCGGCGTCGGAAAAGGAACGTACGCGAGTCGTCTCTCGAGTCTGCTCGGTGTTCCTCATATCGCCACCGGTGATCTCGTCCGTGATGAGATGAAATCGTCCGGTCCTCTCGCTCAGGAGGTTTGATGTTAGGGCTTTGGTTTTTAGATGTGTTTCTTGGTGGAATTATTGGATCTGTTGATGGTTTGGTAGATCAATTTGTGTTTTTGTTTTATTATTGGATGTTTCAATCAAGATTTGAGTTTCTTTGCTTAGGGATTCTTCGAGTTATTCTATTTTCAGCTTGAATAGAAGAGAAAACTGAGCTGAAAACTCGATGAACTAGAGCTTGTTGAATAACCCATCAATCATTTTGTAAAATAAGCCAAAAAAGAAAAGAAAAAAAGAATCGCCAATATGTGCTTCAGTTTGAACACAAAGTTTCCTGGTCTGAAAGTACAATAAGCCTTTTATTTTCCATAGTGAAATTAGTGGAGAAAAAAAAAATTCACGAAATTCGATGATATTAAGCTTTGACTGACGAGTTTTCACATGAGTTCATGTTCCTTTATTGATTCTTATTGGCAAAAATTTGTCTCTTACCATAATATTATGGCTCCCTTAACATCACAATCTGTACCTAGAATCCCATATGAATATGATGTGAGACGAAACATGTTATGTTGTGCGGAATCGTGGTAAAGTATGAAAGAAAAAATAAGACAATAAATTTAACGTGGTTCGGCAAATTGCCTACGTCCACGGGAGACAACAAACTTGTATTATCAGAGAATACAAACTACACCCTTAGATGAATCTTACAGATTGAATCTCTTAAATAGATCTCTCAGAATAGAACTCTCTGACTCTCAGGAATGAATTTTGAATAATGAAGTTAAGCTCTATTTATAGGTGTAATCAGGGGTAATTTCGTAATTATAAATATATTATTTTAATATATTTATATTTAAATAAAAAAGTTTTCGGCGCATGTGCCGTCCACTTCCTTTAGGCGCATGCGCCTCTTTCGGCGTTTGCGCCGTCCATGAATTGGGTTGCCCACATGGGCGTGGTCCCCACAAATCTCCACCTTCACCTCATGTGGAATGGGGCTCCTCTACACTTACAATCTTTCTACAGATAGCAAACTTCCTTCAATAGACTGTTGTTGCCTCCATTAGTGCCCTTAGGCATTCCGAGCTCGTGAGATGTTGATCAAGTCCAAACAATGTTGGAACTTGATCCCTGTAACCACCTTTGTAAGCATATCTGCTGGGTTATCTGCAGTCTTGATTTTTTGTAGAAGAATACTCCTTTCTTCTACTATTTCTCGAACAAAATGAAAACGAACATCAATATGCTTCGTTCAACTGTGATGAACTTGGTTCTTTGCCAAACAAATGACACTCTGGCTGTCGCAGAAAACTTCAACATTCTTCTGCACAATTCCCAAGTCTTTAGTCAATCCATGAAGCCAAATTGCTTCCTTGAAAGCTTCTGTTACTGCCATTTACTCTGCCTCTGTAGTAGACAAAGCAACTGTTGACTGTAGTGTTGATCTCCAACTCACTGGTCCTCCTGCCATAGTGAAAACATAACCAGTAGTAGATCTGCGCTTGTCAAGATCTCCAGCATAGTCCGAATCCACATATCCGACTAGTTGCTTACAACTTTTCATATCTCTCTCGAACTTTAAACTAATATCCACAGTACCATGAATATACCGTAGAATCCACTTCACTGCTTGCCAGTGGCCTTTACCGGGGTTGTGCATGTAACGACTTACCATACTTACAGCATGTGAAATGTCAGGTCTGGTACACACCATAACATACATCAAGGCACCAACTACATTTGCATATGGAATGTTCTCCATTTGCTTCTTCTGATCTTCAGAATTTGGTGACATTGATGAACTTAGCTTGAAATGTGGTGCCAATGGTGTGCTCACAGGTTTTGTGTCATTGCCAATGCCAAAAGTTTGAAGAATTTTCTTCAAATACTAAGTCTGAGTTAAACAAATTTTGTCTTTGGCCCTGTCTCGAGTTATCTCCATCCCGAGAATTTTTCTGGCCTCTAGCTCAATTGAGCCTTCAGTTTGTTAATCTCCACCTTGCTTTTAGATGCGATTAACATATCATCTACATATAAAAGTAAGTAGATAAATGTACCATCTTGAAGTTTGCGATAGTAGACACAATGATCAAACTGACTCCGAGTATATTTTTGCCCTTGGATGAAGCTGTCAAATCGCTTGTACCACTGTCTCGGTGACTGCTTCAGGCCATACAGTGACTTGCTCAACTTGCAAGCCCAATTCTCTCTTCCAAAGGTGGTTACAGGGATCAAGTTCCAACATTGTTTGGACTTGATCAACATCTCACGAGCTCGGAATGCTTAAGGGCACTAATGGAGGCGGCAACAGTCTTTTGAAGGAAGCTTGCTATCTGTAGAGAGATTGTAGGTGTAGAGGAGCCCCGTTCCACATGAGGTGGAGGTGGAGATTTGTGGGGACCACGCCCATGTGGGCAACCCAATTCATGGACGGCGCATACGCCGAAAGAGGCGCATGCGCCTAAAGGAAGTGGACGGCACATGCGCCGAAAGCTTTTTTATTTAAATATAAATATATTAAAATAATATATTTATAATTACGAAATTATCCCTGATTACACCTATAAATAGAGCTTAACTTCTTTCTTCAAATACTGAGTCTGAGTCAAACAAATTTTGCCTTTGGCCCTGTCTCGAGTTATCTCCATCCCGAGAATTTTTCTGGCCTCTCCAAGATCCTTCATTTCAAACTCTGAGCTCAATTGAGCCTTCAGTTTGTTAATCTCCACCTTGCTTTTAGATGCGATTAACATATCATCTACATATAAAAGTAAGTAGATATATGTACCATCTTGAAGTTTGCAATAGTAGACACAATGATCAAACTGACTCCGAGTATATTTTTGCCATTGGATGAAGCTGTCAAATCGCTTGTACCACTGTCTCGGTGACTGCTTCAAGCCATACAGTGACTTGCTCAACTTGCAAGCCCAATTCTCTCTTCCTGGTACTTTGAATCCATCTGGTTGAGACATATATATCTCCTCGTCCAAATTACCATGCAGAAAAAGAGTTTTGACATCGAGTTGGGCTAACTCGAGATCAAACTGTGCAACCAAAGCCAATAATATTCGAATTGACGAATGCTTAACAACAGGTGAGAATACCTCATTGTAGTCAATTCATTCCCTCTGAGCGTAGCCTTTTGCTACCAGTCTGGCTTTGTATCGGATACCATCTGTGCTGGGAGAGCCTTCCTTCTTAGCGAAAATCCATTTGCAGCCAATTGGTTTCTTTCCTTTTGGAAGTGGAACCAACTTCCAAGTCTGATTCTGATGGAGTGATGTCATCTCCTCATTCATTGCCATTTTTCACTTATCACTTTTCATACTCTGAATAGCATCTTTGTAATTGTATGGAATATCATCTCCGGTGACTGGAAATGCATATGCAACCATGTCAGTGTACCGAGTAGGTTTGCGGATTTCTCTTTGTGGTCGACTGGTGGCAATTGATTCTGGTTCTTGATTGATGTCTGTTCCTGGAGCCTCCACCTCAACTAAGATTTCCTCGTCGTCTTCTTCAGGATGGTTGGATATCTCTGCTGACTTGCCAGGAGTTACTGGAATATCTAACTCCACCTGCTGAGGCAAATCTCGATCTCGATTTTCTTTATCAGAAATCGTATGCTTTAACATCACAGATTCATCAAAAGTTACATATCGACTTTTTACAATCGTCTTTGTCTCAGGGTTCCATAGTCGGAAAGCCTTAACTCCTTCACTAAAGCCCATGAAAATCGCTTTCTTGGACTTAGGATCCAGTTTGGATTCCTTCACATGGAAATATGCAGTGCATCCAAAAATGCGCAGAGAATCATAATCTAAAACGGGGTGTCCAGACCATACCTCCTTGGGAGTTTTGCCGTCTAGTGCTGTTGCAGGAAGTCTATTGATGATATGAGAGGCATATGACAAAGCTTCAGCCCAAAATGCCTTGCTCAGTCCAGAATGAGATAACATGCAGTGAACTTTATCTACCAAAGTACGATTCATGCGTTCAGCAACACCGTTTTGTTGTGGCGTGCCTGGGACTGTGAAATGTCTGACAATCCCTTCATTCTCACAAAATTTCTGAAATGGGTCTGACTTGTATTCTCCTCCATTATCAGATTTGAGCCTCTTAATCTTCCTTCCCGTTTGGGTTTCTACCATTTTCTTCCATATAAGAAAGATATCGAGCACTTCATCTTTATGCTTCATGGTATAAACCCAAACATAGCGTGAAAAATCATCAATGAAAGTAACAAACCAACGTTTACCGCCTAATGAAGCATTTTGAGAGGGTCCCCAAACGTCGGTATGAACATAATCCAATGTTCCTTTTGTGCGGTGGATGGCAGTTCCAAACTTGACTCTCGTCTGCTTGCCTAAGATACAATGCTCGTAGAAGTCAAGTTTCCCAGTCTTTGCACCTTTCAGAGAACCTTGCTTTATCAAGGTTTGAAGAGCCTTCTCTCCAACATGTCCGAGCCGCATGTGCCAAAGTCGGGAAATGTCCGATGAAACATCATTAGAATTGGTGCAAGCTGAGACACTTTCGATTACTGTGTTGTCGTCAAGGAAATAGAGATTTCCTTTTTGAGTACCCTTCATGGCCAAGAATGCTCCACGTACAACCTTCAGAACTCCACCTTCAATGGTTACCTTGTAACCGCTGGAATCAAGGACTCCTAGTGATATCAGATTTTTTTTCAGATCTGGGACATATCTGACGTCCGTGAGCCGTCTTGTTGTACCGTCATGCATCTTTAGGCGTATAGTTCCAATACCCTTTGTTTGGCAGGTATTGTTGTTACCCATGAGCACGACTCCTCCATCGAACTCATCCAATTTTGTGAACCAATGTCGATTTGGACACATATGATAGGAACAGCCGGAATCTAATATCCATCTATTAGACTGATTGTCTATAGATGAAACGGAGAATGCAGAATCTTCTTCAGCCGTCCACATTTGCATCTGTCTTGCTCTTATTTGGGCAATCTTTCTTTCAGTGCCCCTTTTGGTGACAATAGGCACATTCATCCTTTGCAAGACGTTGACGTGATGAAGGTCCTTTTGACTTTGAGCGAGATCGGCCTCGCCCACTGGATCTATCAGATCTGTTGTTAGCCCTGCCTCTGGATACCGTCAAGGCTGCTGGTGATGTTTCCTTGTGATCGCGCTGGTCCTTCCTTCGATACTCGTTGTTCACCAAAGCATTTGAAACATCACTGAATTTAACCTCATCTTTACCATATAGCAAAGTTGTTGTTAAATGTTCATAACTTTCAGGCAAAGAGTTTAACAACAATAGTGCCTTATCCTCATCAAGAGGGTCAACATCCAGATTTAGTAGATCAGCAAGAATCTTGTTGAATTTATCAAGATGCTCAATCATGGGAGTACCTTCCTTGTACTGAAAACGAAAGAGCTTCTTCTTCAGGTAGAGGCGGTTCTCTACGCTTTTCGTCATGTACTTGTCCTTCAGTTTCTTCCAGAGACTTATTGCCATAGTCTCTTTCATGACAAAGTACTTCTGATCTTTGGCCAAACAGAGTCTGATTGTTCCACAAGCTTGACGATTTACAAAATTCCAATCATCATCGGACATATCCTTGGGTTTGGTTTCCAAGGCGATATGTGATCCTTCCCGGAATAAGAGATCTTGAACTTCGCATTGCCACATTCCAAAGTTGTTGGTGCCGTTGAATTTCTCCACCTTGAACTTTGCGTTGGACATCGAACTTCTTTGCCAAGGCCTACTTGTGCTTGGGATTTCCTCCGCCATTAAGACCGAAGATATGTATGACGCCGAAAAGTGCTTGGAAAAATGATAAACAACTCCAACTAAGCTATATCAATTACTTAGCAGCTGAATTTGCAGAAACTGATTGCACGGTTGCGTCCGGAACGGTCGAAAATGGTGGAAACGAGTCTGACTTTGCTGAAATCAGACGAAAAATAAGTCGGATATGGTTGGTCAACAGGAATTGATGAATAGTATCGGGATGAACGCGGACTGGGCCTGAGGAACAGTGGCGGGCTGAAACAGGAGGCTGGGCCGGTGAACAGTGACGGGCTGAAACAGGGGGCTGGGCCGATGAACAGTGACGGTCCGAAGCGGGCTGGGCTGAGATGGGTCCGGATGAACAGTGGGTACTGTTTTGGGCTTGACCTGTATGAACAGTGACGGGTCGGAATGATGGGCCTGATCGGACTGGGTCGAGATGAACAGTGGCGGGCTGGCGCGGGCTGGGCTGAGATGGGCCGGTTGGAATAGTGTCGGGCTACAAGCCGGCGGCAATCAAGTCGGGATGAACAGTGTCGGATGAACAGCGTCGGCGAACACTGTACCGGGATCAAACTTTGATCGGCTCCTGGGAACTCGTTTCTTGTCCGTTTTTCTCGCCGTTGATTGCGTTGGACTCCTGGGAACAAGAGCTACCTCCACGGGTGATCAGAAAACAGTTCCGATCACGTTTACAGAATCTCAAAATTTCGACGCAGTCTCGAAAAATTCGACGGTGTCTATTTTTTCTTTCAAAGCTTCACCTTAGCTCTGATACCAGTTTGTTGTGCGGAATTGTGGTAAAGTATGAAAGAAAAAATAAGACAACAAATTTAACGTGGTTCAGCAAATTGCCTACGTCCACGGGAGACAGCAAATTTGTATTATCAGAGAATACAAACTACACCCTTAGGTGAATCTTACAGATTGGATCTCTTAAATAGATCTCTCAGAATAGAACTCTCTGACTCTCAGGAATGAATTTTGAATAATGAAGTTAAGCTCTATTTATTGGTGTAATCAGGGGTAATTTTGTTATTATAAATATATTATTTTAATATATTTATATTTAAATAAAAAAGCTTTCGGCCCATGCGCCGTCCATGAATTGGGTTGCCCACATGGGCGTGGTCCCCACATGTTATGTATGTAGTCACTAATTTCACATGAGTTCATACTCCTAGATTGATTCTTATTGGGAAAGCATTGTAGTGTTTAGGGACCATGCTGTTATGGTAAGAGACAATTTAGCTTCGATGTTTTACCTAACGCGGAAAAATCTCTCGCTCTAGCCAAAAACCTCATACACTTGCTTCGTTACTGAATCTTAGATGTTTTCTTTCTCTTTCTACTACAGCTGCCGTCTATCCTATCTCTTAAGTCCAACACCTTGACACTTCTTCACAAAGTTTTTTTTTTTTTTCTTGTATTTTTTTTTTTCACTCCTGCCAAATTTTGTTGTTGATGTAATAGAACTTTGTTAGAAAAGAAGTGAGGATGTTAACTTACGTTGCAACTGAAAAAGAGGAAAGGAGGTAATATCAATATGGCATATTAAGGCTAATTTTTTATGAGGCATTCCAGCTACAGTGCAGGACTTGTTTAATATTATTCCTGATGTGCTCCTCCATTATAGGCATCTACATGATTTTACCTGTCTAGTGTATTTGTTTTCGGCCTTGGATTGGTTTCTTTTTTTTTATATATATATATTGTATTCAAAGAATTTGTTTCCTTGCGCGTTTGGTAGGTGACAAAAAATTTTCTTGAGAAAATTGTCTTACAGTTTTTTGATTGGACACGAGAATAACCGTGAGAAAATTCATAGGAGTTGTTTCTCAAGTAGAGTGATTTCTCATGAGAGTTTTTTTTTTTTGACCCAAGGTTTAGGGTGAGAAAGTTATGATGAGAAAAAAGGGGGTTGAGGAAAAATTTTCTCAACCCTCTTAGCAATCAAACATTGGAATTTGTAATTCTCTCAAGAAAATAATTAATTGTCAACAAAATCTCATTTCTCAACTATCTAACACATTAGTTTCCAATTTTATTGTTTTTAACGTGTAACAATTCATATGTTTGATTTGTATTCTGCTCTGTTTTCGGGAACTCCCATTCAGCAACTGATGCCTCTTGGTATCAAGCTGTATGTTGTTTCCTTTCAGTACATACCGAGAGATTTATCACTTGTATCCGTAGATGCCTTTTTTTTATTTTTTGGTTTCCCATGAGGTATCTCCACACCTTCGGGTATGGGAGTAGTCCCCGTTCCAGGCGGGAGTGGAATGGTAGGCCTCTCTCAACGAGGGCGTCGACAAGAATCGAACCTTGGAACTTCTATACAAGGACAACCTTGGGACTCAGCTCGCTTCCACTGAGCCAACCACTCGTTAGTATCCGTAGATGCTTTTGCTTCGCTGAATACTTCAATGAACCAATGATTGTGTTAATTACGTTTGCTTTGCTGCTTTGAGTGAGCTAATCTTATGCACTGAACAAAAGAGAAATGGACAACTGTCTTAACATTTCTTCAATTTCATCTAAGCACTTCCTTTCTTCAATGTCTTTTACAGCTTAAAGATATAGCAAACCAGGGGAAGTTGGTTTCTGATGAAATTATTATAAGTTTGTTGGGGAAGCGGCTTGAAGCTGGGGAAACTAAGGGTGAATCAGGATTTATTCTTGATGGTTTTCCACGCACCATAAGACAAGCAGTAAGGACCTAAGAACCTTTTTGATGATGCAGAGTAGATCAATATTGTAGATTGGTTTCCTATATTCATTTGGAAGGAATTGGTTAAGAAAAGTTAGCCAAGCTGACCATGCTAAGAACATTTTCTTCTAAGATTACACTGAGAATATACCTTATACCTAGTGGGCTGGTAGCTAAATTGTAGGTCTGATGCATCCAACTCATTTCACCATGTTATTTCATTTTCACTTCTGTTTTTTTTTTTTTATATAAGAATTATTTTACATATGTTGCTAGCACTCATAGTGGAAGTAGAAGTTGGCAATTGGTTTTTTTTTTTTTTCCCTTTTCTTTAAAGAAAACTTTTGCTTAACAGTAATCAAAATTTGGGAAGTTAGTTTGCACTGAGGTTTCTGATAACAATTTTAATATTTATACTTGAGCACGTGCATCCTGTGCACTTTGAAAAGTCGTAGTCATGGTCAAGATTGAAGCATTCATTTCTCTTGCCTACTCAGCATGATCAAGATTTTCCCCCTTGTAATGTTTTGCATTATCTTATCAATGTATCCTGTGCTAAAATTTCAGGAAATTTTGGAAGGGGTTACCGATATTGACTTGGTTGTTAACCTTAAACTCCGTGAAGATGTACTGATTGAAAAATGCCTGGGAAGAAGAATTTGCAGTCAATGTGGAGGCAACTTCAATATTGCCAACATTGATATCAAAGGAGGGAATGGGAATCCTGGAATATACATGGCTCCACTTCTTCCTCCACCTGGTTGTGCTACAAAGCTCATCACCCGAGCTGATGATACTGAAGAAGTTGTCAAAGAACGATTGCGTATATACAATGACATGGTACTACTCTATATCCAAAGGCTTCTCTACGATATATTTGTTAGTTTGACTCTAGATGTGAAATATGCCTTGGACTTCTTGGGATCCTTTAACAGTGAGTATGGTAACTAATTCCTGGTGATTAAAATTTAACTGACTTTTCTATGATGATTAAAGATTATTATGATCATCGTTAGGAATGGTAGTGCACCGTGTATTGTTGATTTGATGTAATCAAATTATTGGCACTCTCTCAATCCAATTCAATTTAAGAATTGGTTACAAATGATCTCCATCAACCGTCATATGATCTGTTGTGGATGATCACATATTTTTGCTGACTATAAAATAAAAAGGAATCAATTGAATTTTCACTTTTTATTTGGTCTACCTTGGGGGTTGTTAAAAGTATGTAGACATGTATTTGTACAAAAGTAAAAAGATGGCAGCAGAATTGAAATGTTTTGGCATCGGCAATCTTCAGCTAAACTCATGCCCTTGACTTTCCTTATATAGGCCACGTGAGCTCTTCAGGTGTCACTATTTATGTAATTGGTTGGTTTGCATGACCAACGGCAAGTTACGTGTGACCAAATAAGTTAGCCCTATGTAATTATGAATGCCTAGCGCCTACTTCAATCCATGGCTTCCGACTTGGCTAGATCCACTTGGCAGTTGATCTGCTAGTTCTTGGTGGTGGTGTACTTTAAAGAATTCCCTTTATGATTTAAGGCTTAAGCTATTGTGATTTCTGTTGAGGTGAGCCAGGTGAAAGCATCCAACAAGTAAAACCTTGAAGAATTGATTCATATTCCCACACATGGCCATTAGGCCCACATATATGTAATTTTGCTTACTGAGTAATCCTTGTGAAATAAAAAAAAACAGTTTAATTCTGAAACTTTCAATTGTATCAATTGTCTTATTGCTGCAGAGTCGGCCTGTGGAGGAGTTCTATCGCAGCAGAGGAAAGTTGTTGGAGTTTGAATTGCCTGGAGGAATCCCTGCATCCTGGCCGAAATTGCTGCAAGCTCTGAATCTTGATGACCATGATGACAAGCAGTCTGCAGCAGCTTGAGTTTTTCTGTGTGGTACTTGAAAATTTACGGTAAGTTATTCTTCGCATGTGAGAGAGTCACATGCACAGTAATTTTGACAAAGGAGAGAATATTCTTTTTTTCTATAATAAAGGTTGAATATACCTAATTATTTGATGAAGAAGGTTGGGGCTGCGCTTTACTAAAAAATAGAGTAGAAAAAGGTGGAATGTTGTATTATTTAAATCTTAGAAGTTAAAATGCTATTATCAATTGTATTGCTTGTGGTATAACAGCTGAAAAGATTCTACATGGACTACTAATCTTAGTTCGGATATCATGAAAATGCATGTATTCCTCAACAAATGGCAATTCCTATTTCTTTACTTCTTTGTTTTCCTCCAAGTTAATTTTTCTGCTTCTTTTCAAATATGCATCATGATTTCACTTTTACGTTAGCAGTTTCCTTTGTGTGATATAGACGGTTTTAAATTTTCTTTTGCCGTATTAAGTTACCTTTTATGCTTGTTCATGCAGATAATATGTGGTAATTGAAATTTAGAAATCACTTGAATGAGTTGGCTGGTTCCACACTTAACATCTTGATGTCATACACATCATGTCTCCTCTCAAATTTCTTTCCAACGGTTAAAAGCATGGACTGGTTATGGTATATTGAGGTTGATTGGCATCATATATTATAGCATTTGTTGACCCAATTCTAGGATGTTTCTTTGATTGTGTAGCTTTGAGTGAATCGGCCAACTTGAAGTTTCTTTTATATGACCTTTGTGCATCTCATGATATGCTCTACCCATGGACTTATCTACATCCATGCAACCTATCAAAAAATTTTACCTTCTTCTTGTTGGGATTGACTCAAGCTCTACTTAATAGAGTTGGAAAGATTGATTGATTGAGTGAGAGATTGACTTGATTATTGATTAAATGTGCCTTTAGATTGAAATTTTTGCTTCTTTGGTTTGATCGATTGGTGTTGAATAAACCCCAATAAGTGGTATTAGAGTTTAGTTTATGCCCTCTTTTTAGTTTGATGAGACTCGTGACTGTTCATGGACCAAACCATTGCCACCCTTTACACAGCTCAAAGAGAATCTGGGGAGTTTAGGCAGGCATCTTCTACTATAAAAGAAGCATTTGAAGTTGCTATGGTAGCTTAGATAGATGAAAGGTAGTTTCGCTACGTTTCCATTTAGTCTGTAATGCAACAGAAATTGGATTTAATCTTTGAATGCTTGTATAATGTGCAGGGAGATATTGGGTGACTTTCGATTGCCTTGAAATTTTTTTCTCGGCATTGGTTCTTTAAATTTTCTGTAATCAACACCACTCGACTTACAAATGTCAGCTGGATCTTACTTGAAGGGTTGGGGGGGCATCTCCTTTATATATAAGGTTGGATGTTCTAGTATTTATTTTCCGTTGTGGTAGTTAGAATTTAGGTTTTATATGCCTCTTTCTGTATACTTGTTTCTTGGAAGTCTTAGGTTGGTCCTCTAATCCATTAGGTTAAACAAAAAATGTTATGCCCATCAACGTTCCCTTTAAATCATGTTGTGCAGCTAGTTGGTATGGGTATTTTGCAGGCAATTTTAGAAATCCACATCCATACAAATTAGGTAAACTTGAGCCTTATCCATTAGTTAATGTATGACTATTGACTAGCAAAACTCAGTATGCAATTAGAAATTCCAGTTTTGCGGAATGATTTAACCTTTAATACTGCTTTTATTTAATCCAGTTCCAGTCTATCTTGTTAGTTTAGGCGAATTTGGCGGTTGAGTATGTAACTTAATTGTTTAATACGTTGCAAACAAGTTATACATTCATACTACTCTCGTAAATAAACAAGTTACCAACGAGTGGTTGGCTGAATAAAATTCGGATAAGTTCAAAGGTTATCTCTATATAGATGTTTCAGGGTTTTATTTTTGGAGGCATTTTTGTTAAGAGAGGTTTACCATTTAGCTTTTGTCTCGAACAAGAATTAGTTTCACACTCAAAAGGTGTGAGAATACCTTGTAAAAATCCGATAAATAAATAAAAATAAATGAATAAGTTGATCATGAGTTCGATTAATGCATGCCTTGAGTATCAGATCCAACTTTCACCCGCTTATTATTGCAAGAATACAGTGCCAGAGCAGCAGCAGCATGGCAATTATTGAAACAACCTTAGCAAAATGTGTTTGTGAGACCAGTTTAGAGCTTGTGACCTCAAATACGTGGAAATAGAAAATTGGAAAAGCAGCCTTGATGATCATCTTCTTTTCTATCTTTAAATAATTTAGGTCAAGAAAGTAGCAGCATAAAGAAACAAATATCTCTGCCCTAGCTAACTCTTACGATTGGAATATGGGGAACCCATGGCGATCCTGACCTTCCATCAATTTAATTACACGTTGAACTTGAAACTTCGTCTACTCAGGAATTCACACCTGCTAGGTCATCCCAGATAAATTATTTTATTTTATTTTTGGTTTTGTTCTTTTTATTGTTTGGCTGCTTGAACAAGCATGCAGAAAGTCGCGCTTGTAGCACTTTGTTAAAGAAAGAGGAATTAAATAAATGATTACTACTTGGACTTATATACAGTCATGTTTGAGACCCCATTAAAATAAGTCTTAAGAACTCATAAATATCTCCCCACTCAACATCTCCACCATCCATGTCCCATGCGCACCCAACCAACATCATTCCTTTTATTATTTATCATCATACATAGTTTACCACAAAGGCCCAACACTTTTAAGGCACTTGGAAAAATAGGCTAAACTAGGGAAATAAATTATTGGGGAGAGAGTAAGCAAAAAGATGGTTCAAAGATCATTAAAAAAAAAAATTATATGAAAGTTGGTACCAACGTTATTTTTTGACGTCCAATCTCCTTTGAATGTTTTAGGAATGAGCTTGTCTGAGAGGATGTTGCAGAATATATGCACATCCTTAAAACATCTAAAGGAGTTGGCCGTCAGAGTCAGAAAATGACGTTGGCACTCAACGTATATAAAATATTTTTCTTAAAAAAATTAGAACATAAAAAAGACTAAGGCACTTCATTTTTATTTTAGGTAGAAAACAAGCTAGTATATATACACTAGGGTATCATGATAACTCAACTCTAATTTAATATTTTCTTTTGTTTATTTGGTTTCTCTTTAAAAAAAAACAGGAGTTATGATTTGATGTGCTTTTGCAAATTTGTTTTCATGTCTATGGTTGCTTTATGCCTTCTTCCACGGTTGGATTTGAATTTGACGGCCAATGGAGGGGAGTGATTTTAGTGTTGTTGGATAGAGCATAACTTGACCTTGAAATAGGAGGTCAATGGAGAGGTTTCAAAGTAATATATATATAATTAGTTTCTTTAAATATAAAATGGAGATGTCAATGGTTTCTTTCTAACCCTTGTATATTGGTTCAAAGGACCCCTCAAATTAGATCATCATTAACATTCATAAAGACACGACGTAGGGGTGAGGGGAATTAATGAGTTAGGAATAAAATTTATATATACCTCTCTGAAAATACAGTTTAGTGATGAAGTTGATTATACGCCTAGCTACAAACGTTGTAACTTATCCAAAAAAAAAAAAAAAAAGATGAAGAAGAAGAAGCAAACTTGGCTGATTAGATTGACAGGTAATAGTTACTAATTAAAAGATGAAACCAGTGCATGCAACAATGCAACATTATTTAATTCATTAGCCAAAAGTCAACGAGCTTAATTACACAACCTATCTCAAGCTAGCTCTAATGTAGTGAACATATATATCAAACAGTTTGACAACTGTTTTACCTTTCATAAGGTTACATGTTTGTCTCTCATTAATTTTTATTTTTGTCAAAATTTCATTCTATTTTTATAAAATCAAATTTTTAAAGGAGAAATACATTCTACCAACAGATAAAATAACATACTAAAGATCAGTACAAACACAACAATAATATAGATCTAACAAAAACCCTCTTAAAATGGCCCAAAAACCCCTTTCTTCCGCCTTGCGGAACCCCTGCAACTCTCGTCTTGTCTACATTATATATAAATGGGTCTAAGTCTAAATTTATAATTTGGATATTTTCTCCACAAAAGGCTAGATACCAATGAGGAGAAGTCCAAGCTTAAATCTCTTGACCTATTATTTTAAGCTATACACAAGTTCTATAAATTGGTATTGTAAGAAGATCCTCTGCTTGCAACACTACTTCTTCATATTGTTTTTACAACTTATGATAAGAGGATGATGTTGATGGTTGTGTGGAAAAGTTGCCCAAATTGGTACTAGAAAAAAAAGAAAAAAAAGGAAAAGCAAGCAAAGCATGAAGGGCAAGGTAGAGGAGTGGCTTTCCAACCCTGACATTTCCAGCAAGGATAAGATTATATATAAAAGTATAAAGGAAGGGATTCCTCAAGAACCAATACGTCATGATGGGAAGATAAAGCCATTGAAGAAGAATAGAAATAATAATAATTAAATAAAATCAAAGAAAGGGAGGGGGGGTGTAGCCTGCACTCATCCCCTGAAGTCTGCCACAAGTAACAACACCTAAAATCAAATGATAAAACAATAAATGGAAACAAGGTTTTGAGGTTAATATAGCAACATGCAATTGCCCATCATTTTGTTTTATATAATTTTTCAAAGATCTAAAATTAACAACTCAAACTTATAAGTGTGATTTATTTTATTAATTAATTATAAGTTTAACATAGTAATTTAAATAATTTAACCAATCTTTGGCTCCTCTCCATTTTTTTATTTTTTAAACTTACTCTCCTCTATTTTATAATTTCAGTTCTTACTTTTTCTATTCAATTATTATATGAAAAAAAAATTTATTACTCTTTTGTTCATAGTAAAAATCTTTTATAAAAAATAATATTAGTGATATTTATTATTATTATTATTATTTTATTGAAGGTATTAAATTTTTTGTCCTACCTCATGTAATTGGGTATTGGAAAAAATGTTTAATTGAAGGTTTAGGGTTTAAAGTTTTAGTTTACAATAACAAAAGTTACGTGCATGTTACTTCTCACCTTTTTTGTATCAATTTAATATACTTTCTTTTTAAAAACCATTTAATATACTCTTTCTACATTTTGAAAAAGAAAATAAAATTAAAAATTAATACATTTAAGAAATTATGGAGTAGCCTCTCACTTGGACAAATACAATATAGGCCTTTAGATGTATTAATTAGAAAGAGTAAACTACTAATATTACATGATAACAATAGAAATAAATGAAAATCTAAATAACATGAACAAAAATAATTAAAAAAATATTAAATTTCTCTTAATTCGAACAACCTTTCCCCACACTATTTACAACACTTCACCTAATCGTTACCGCACTGGTGCTTCAACCGCAAAACTAAACAGGGCCAGAGTGAAGTGGATGAAGTATATTCTTGTAGTCAACCTTATGTAATTAGAAAAAAGTTTTGTTGAATTATTTTGAGCACTTGCACCGCTTACATATATTTAAAAGGTACTTCATTTTTTTTACTATATTTTATATTTTTATTCTAATTAATAAGTGTACTAAACAAAGTAAACATTAGCAATGGCATAAAAGTAGAATCAAAGAATTTTTATTATTTAAAAAAAAAAAAAAAAAAAAAACTTGTAGTTGATCAAATTGAGGATGACAAAGCTCGTTATACTACAACACATGCCTTGTGGACAGTAAGAAAATGGAGTACTTCGCCTAACACGCACTCGGGAGTAGCGTAGTATTCTGTTCAGATATTTTGTGAGGCTCCTTTGGTTTATAAATTCCGTTAGATAACGTAGCAAAGCCGCGTTGGGTGCGCCCGTACGTAACGACAAAAGCGACGTTGCTTTCTCTTTTACTATGCCAATACCAATACAGTTGGCTTATCCAAGTGCTTTTTTCCTGCTTTCCGTTTCCCAACAACCCTCAATTATCACAAAATAAATAAATAAATTTATATTTTTTTTATTAGAAATAACGTACCATCTCCCCATTTTTTTATTAATTATATATGAAAGATAATTCTAAATATATTCATTAAAAATATTAATTATGCCTACTTGTTATGTATTTGAAAATTTATAAAATGCTTGAGTTTCGAACTATTTTCGATTTGTACATTTAAAATTATCTTGTGAAGAATTATTTAATAAAATATAAAAAGTATACTTGGTATGTAATTACATCTGTTTGGGCTCGAAGCACGTGCAAGGTAACATTATGGCACGGTTACATTTTTAAATTTTGAAACAGCTCCTTTCGGGGGAGGGGTTACCTCCGAGTCACATGGCACGCGTGAATTGAAATGGCACATGCTCTCCATCGTCCTTGTTCCTTCTTGTTCGGATTTTTTTTGTTTTTAGTCTTTTTTATATTCGTTAGTTGTTTAGTCTATTTAATTGTATTAAGTGTATTAGTCCCCTTAAATATGTCAGTGAGAAATAAAACGCCTTCTGCACATATAGCAGATGGATATACAAAAGAAGCGCAGGATACTCTTACCTCACCAACACCACAAGAGAGGCCAGGAAGGAAGACCAAGAAATGACGCTAAAAAACATGAGCAACAGTCCCGAACATAAAATTATTAGCTAGGTATATATATATATATATATTAAGAAAAACAAGTATTGGCCACACTCCTTCTCGTGAAAAATCTAACTCATTTCAGGACTGACTATACCAACCCTAATAACCCAACCTGCATCTAGCGACCCTTCAAATTAGGCCTACAATCAGACAACGCAGCAAACTGTGGCAATCAGAGAAACGAGTGCATATGATAATCGTATGGCCGACATTCCGACTAGAACTCTAGCCTGTAAATAGTATTATGCTCATATACAGTGAATAAAATGGAATTAGAATCCAATGAAACTCCGATTTGAGATCATAGAATCGTAGAGAACTGAATTCCGGACGTTTTGATGTTAAGAACATGCTTTGTGGATATGACATATGTTTTCATATGTATTTTCATGGTGAAATAACCTCATCTTAGCTGCTGAATCAGCTAGAAACTTTGAGTATTAGTAATACTGTTTTGGTGAGTTGAAATGGTGATTCTCATGATAATCTTTGGTTCATTTCAGTGTTTACATTGAGAGCTTAAGTGCATGGATAAATGCTCTTGAGGAAGCAATTGACGTTTATTGTTGCTCGATTTTAGAGGATATATTGGCGTAGAAACCCCGTGTAACCACTGTGAGTATAGTTTTCTTGATTTGGTTCTTGTATGACATTGTACACATATAAACTGGTTGATTGTATGCATGTTTATGTAATGCATTGAGTTTTAGTGATCATGCAAACTGATTTTAGAAATTGGAGCTTAGAATAATGTCATTTCGTTATTAATTAAACTCGGATGAGGTTTTGCGAGTTCTCATTGTCAGTAGGTATGTTCTAACAAGGGCTGCGATCCTTGAAATGACTGTGAATTGGGTAATGAGAGGGAGATGGTAAAATATTTATGAATGAGTATCAACTATATATTGTGTGCACGTATATTATTTTGATGAATGGTGCATATGTGCTTTTGAAATGTTTTAAATCGATTTGATATGCCATGTTTCCTAAAATGCATGCGATTGTCATGTCAAGAACTATATTCACTGAGCTATTGTTTGCTCACCCCATTTCTTCTAATATTTCAGGTATTGAGTCGAAGGGAAAAAAGAAAAAAATCTGTGAGTGATAATCACGTGAGCCTTCGTCTGGTATGTGTTTGTATGCTTTAAGGAAATAAATTATATTTTTGTTATTTTGATATGTATACTTATCACACATTATATATATGTATTATCATCTAGATGGGATGTGTGGGCATATATATAGCTTAATATATTGGATGATGAAATGCAAATTTGATGTGTGAATGAATGGAATGAATCTATATTGGATTTGCTTTGTGATATATCAGGAAAAACAAAAGTGAAACGTCCATTTGATGGGGAGGTGTGGTGTAGTCAAAAATTTGGAACTTGTGGGAATTATTGTAAATGTTCGTTGAGGCTGACAGTGTATTGTATACTGTATATGGATATGTACAGTGTATAATATATTGTGTCGGTCATGACGTCAGTCTACGTCAGGGGCGTCGTGACAATATTGGTATCAGAGCCTAAGTTTAAAATTCATAAAAAGAAATAAAGCTTTATGATATTATGATTGTTTGTATGGGTATACATATGGGTAGTCCTATTATGTTGAGCCTAATCCAATATGTTATCTTGATTGAGAATCACCTGTGTCGGTGAATTCCAGATTTGGAAAAGACCAGTCAAGATTAACAATGGAAATTGCTGATCTCGAAAGGATCAGAAGGCTGAAAGAAAAAAAAATTGGATGTATCCAGTGATAATAAATTATATAGCTTATATATGGCTAGTAACTACCCAACAACAACAAAATGCACAGCTTATGAGCTTGTGGCAAAGTTGTAATGTGAGAAAGACAGAGGCTTGAACTATTGATAGCTCCAGATGTGGGTGCTAATGGTGTGGGTACTTCTGTAAAAACATATATAGTTGAGACTGAAGTCTAAATAAAATAAATAGAAGGTCTCAATGATAAGCCAGATGAAATGAAAAGATATGTGAAAGTTATGGAAACTTTCAGGAGAAGAGACTCTCCTATCTTAACTGGCAGTCTGATAGTAGACGGAGTAAAAAATTTTGCTAATATGAGTGAAGACCATCTTAGAGAATGATTAAGTCTCTGAAAATGATGAAACATGTTAGCTAAGTTTCAGCTAACTAATGATAAGAGATTATAGAATATTGGGTTAAAGACTCTTGTGATGATTAAGGCATGAGATTAATTAAAGAAGCTAGTTTATGTGGGCTTCTATAAGCATGCTGAAATTGATTTAAGGCATGAAAAAGTTTATCTTGTTACAATGTAGTGACATGCCTAACCAGAAATACAAACATGAATTAATTAGACTGGTATCGTGTATTTTTGGAATGGATATTCTGAGAATGATAAGGATCTAAAATAAATTTTGGGATCCTATACGGCAGGTTTGCTAATTGTTGGGTTATAAATATATACGCAAGTTGTGAGGCAGACTATAAATTTTGGGTCAGCCAAAGCTGCGGTGAAATTGTTAACACCAACAATAGTGAGATAGCTTGCACTGCCGTTTGAAGCCGAGTTATCAACACCAGTATTAGGTAAAAAGAGAAATACGTAATGAAAGGAAATGTAGGGGCAATAATATGAAATTCAAGATAAGCGAAACATTGAGTAAGGTTGAGATTTTGGCAGTATTAGTGACTCTAATTTTGTTAGTACCTAACCTAATAAAAATGGGAAAAAGGGAAGTGATGTTAACGAAACCAGAAGTGGTTTCCATTGCATGAGCAGGAGAAGAGACACAGGATGTGTTAATGTCCAGTTAGTCAATAAGGAATGCCCCAATATTTTTTATCAATGTGACTCCACCAGATTTTAGAGAATAAACTAAAGTAAATGCAAGACCAATCCAGAGATTAGTAAGACGTGATAACAGGTATTATCAACATTTTGTGATTATGTATATTCTGATGTCTTGTTGGATCTACCTGGTCCTTTATCTCTGGTGATATATATGAGGGTCATCAAGTAATTATGGACTTTAGAATATGAGGTTTTTGGAATTAGATGCTTTGGTGGGTATGATTGGCTGGCTACCTCTCATGTCATGTGGAACGTCTCTCCGAAAAGAAGTAATATGCTGCTTAAGTGGAAAATCCTCATTTTGAATCTCGAGAAATTTATACCCTCAATATCTTCTAAGATAAGATGGTTATTAACAAGGAAATGAAGAATATGACTAGTACAAAGCCATTTAGAGTAATGTAATACGACATGCAGTTGATTAAAATTCCTGTTGTGAGCTGGTATATTGGAGTATTCTCTAATGAAGTATTAAAATGGCTACCTGGACAGGAGATTGATAGCATATCAAACTGATGCTAGCATAATATGTATCTCCATTCCTTCATATAAAGAGCACCTGAGCCATTGTGAGAATTTCAGGGGTAGGTAAATGTGTTAATGAGCACAAGATTTATTATCCTTGATATGCCACCTTGAAGAGCCTTTGTGATAACATGGAAAGAAGGTATATATGTTTCAATATGAATTATTGTTAACTGAGCAGGGTAACAATAAAGAATGAATATCCTTTACCATGGATAGATGGTCGAATTTGATTAACTAAATGGAGCCAAATTTTCTTTAAGATCATTTTGAGATCTAGGCACCATCAATTTAGAATTCGAGAAAAGGATGTAATGCAAACTATTTTAAGACAAGATATGGATATTATGACATTTTGGTAACCTTGATTAATGTGTCAATCACGTTTATAGGATTGATGCAGTGTGTATATAAACCATATCTTGATTATTACATAGTCTTTGATGATGATATGTGCAATTGTCCCAAGAAATGAGAGGAGCATGAATAGCACATCGACATTATCTTGTGGTCCCTGAGAGAGCACCGATTGAGTGCCAAGCTCGGTGAATATGAGGTTTGAATATAACTAAGATGAGAATTTTTAGATCACATGACCAGTTTAAACAGTATCGTTAAGGATGCTGCGAAGGTCAAAGTGAGCATAGTACTGTGACAACTGAAGTCAATGATGGAAATCAGAAGTTCTCTGGTATGAGTTGTATGTTATAGAAAGTGCGTGAAAAGATCCTTGAAGCTATCTGTTCCACTCACAAAACTACACCAGACGAATGTTATATAATGTGTGAACCGTTGTGCATGAGGAAGCTCTCACAGTATCAAATGTTGTTACTAGTTTCAGAACCTGGAAGTAATTGTGATTGATGAAGATCACGTCCTGATATGGATTTTGCATTGATACAAAATGATAGGTTAATTACTTGTGTCTCCAGATATTTGGTAGTGCACGAGAATAACTATCGTGAGAGTGAATAACAATTTGTTGGTAGTTAATTGGACATAATGAGAGCATTGCCTCTATGAGAAAACTGTCACATTCTCTTCAGAGTTTAAGAGTCATTATTTGAACGAAAAGAAACTGAATATGAGGTAATAAATGTGGTAAGAATTCCCGAAGGATTTGATTTTATATTGAATTATTATCCTGGGAAAAGCCAATATGTTGCTGCGGCATTGAGCAGAAAATAGGCTGAAACTGGAGTAGTATCTATCCGTTAGCCATAAATAGAGAATGTTGTGAGTGAGAGTTACAGTTATGAGTGTACTCTCTATTATTCCATGTGTTGATATTTATGCTCGAATGCATGTTCAGCTGATTGCTACTCATATTCAGAGAGTAAAATTTATGATGAGACGAGTATAATATCAGTATGAAAGATTATGGAATTGGTAATATGAATTGTGTTAAATGAAGATGAGATTTCAATGGTATCTTATGGGTTATGGGTAGAAATGATACCATTTGGATAACCATTAGTAGACTGATAAGTCTATGTATTCTTCCAATGAACACCATAATTCTATACATAAGGCCTTTTTGTCACATCCCAGTACACAGCACACCGCAGTGTTTAGTACCCCCGGGATGTGATGGATACCTCATACCGAGCGTACCCCAGCCATAGTACCACATAATATTATTATACCTCAATACACAGCCCGCACACAACGTCTAGTATCCCCGAGGTTTTTTGTCCACAAAGGGGGCCTCCCCCCAAGTCGAACTCGCAACCTCCCTTTAAGGAGTTAGAATCCGCACTTGGGGTAATTTTACTCCAAGTGCGGATTCTAACTCCTTAAAGGGAGGTTGCGAGTTCGACTTGGGGGGAGGCCCCCTTTGTGGACAAAAAACCTCGGGGATACTAGACGTTGTGTGCGGGCTGTGTATTGAGGTATAATAATATTATGTGGTACTATGGCTGGGGTACGCTCGGTATGAGGTATCCATCACATCCCGGGGGTACTAAACACTACGGTGTACTGTGTGCTGGGGTGTGATAATATATATATATATACACGATCATTCATTTCCATTTATCCTTTAAACCTTTCATTTCCACATATCCTTATCCATATAAAACTATCCATACCCTTTTATGTGATATAATTACTATAGATAGTGTTATTTACATAACTATTACTCAAAATAGTATTTAAACATAATATTATTCTCAAACATTTACATACAAAGCAAAAGTAGAAGGATGTTCTATAGCGCACCTTCCCCTTGCCCTTGGGGTCCGAACCTGAAATGTTTGAGAGTAGAGTGAGCAACCACAGCTCCGCGAATATTCATAACTATGACATCACATATGCATTTAAGGAAACACATGTATCAATATATTCAAATCTCGTTCAAAACACGTATGAAACATTTCACAATACATACATGTGCATAAATATAATTCCAAAAACATGCAGGATTATAATCAAACCATACCATCTCCCTTTTGCTAGTAATAGAGCGGGTAATCACCCCTTATTATGCATTTATAAGGAGCTTACGCAATGAATCTCTTATTACCCAATTTTCTACTATAGATCATTTCAAATTAGGACTTAATCTCAATGCCATTCAGAAACTATGACTCGGTCTATGAGATTATTCAATTCTCATACGGGACTGTCTTTTGGAAATGATCTCATATTTTGCAAGTCCAAAACATGCTCCAATGTCAAATGTTTTCAAGAATTTAAAGCAGTGCAAATGCATATATATGCATTTGCAACACAATTTATATCATATTATGTCATGCACAAAAGACCAAAGTCACGAAATACTCACAGACAACATGACGCCTATTGCTCGACACTAACCGCTCACTTACAATTCGTCCAAATCACCAATTAAATCCACAATTCTTGCTTTAAATTGCATACAAACAACAATTGATTATTCTCTAATTCATTTCCATCTCAAACACACATCAATTACCCAGAAAATATCCAGAAAAACTCTTCAAACTCTCAGCTGCATGCAGCTGTAGAGATGAGATTTTCACCCATGAAAATCCATTCTTCTTGCACCAAATCAAAGGCAATAACATCAATTCTAACCACAAATCATTTACCTATCAATTGCCCATGAAAATCCACACTTCCAAGCTCCAATCACATTTTCTAAATCCCACCAATTCAACTGTTGAAACTGTACAAAAATGACATATGTTGCATAACTTTTTGCAAGGAATAAAACTATACAAATTTCATTGAAAATGGACCAAAACTCACAAAACCTTGGTTCGGTCTTCCTCCTCCTTCGTCTCTCTATCTTCTCAGCTCAAAATAGTTGAAAAATGACGAGAAACCTATTTTAAAGACTTGCGGACCACCTCACCGACTACTTAAAAAAATAGTGTCAGACTGCAAGGAGCACGTTTCTTTGCTGCCCAGAAACAAATTTCCCCCAAATCTCGTGAGGAGCGCGCTTCTCTGAAAATTCTAAAAAATAATGGTTTCCGGTTTCGTCACAAGAGCGCTCTTCTTGCAACCCAGAATTGAAATTTCACTAAGTATGAGTTATTTTAGGATTCCACTAGCATCCTAGTGTACCAATGACATCCTCACATACTTGTATTTTTACTATTCTAAGGCCAATACTCATACATATATGCATATAAATATGTCGTACAATGTGTATAAGTCAATATTTATGTTTGACCAAAGTACGAGGCGTTACACTTAAACTTTTATTGTTATTTATTTTTTGAAATTATAGTTTTAGTGATGACACTTCTTTTCCATTATTTACTTTGTACATTCGAATCCTTATTTCAAGTTTAAAAATAAATAAAAAATCTAAACCTTCTACCTTCATTAAAGAATAATATTTTATTAATAGTAATGTAGCGACATTGATATTATTATTATTATTGTTGTTGTTAATAATAATGAAAAGAAAATTCATGCAGCGAACTTCATTAAAACAATTTTTTTTTGTCAAGTACAACTAGCCCAAAGGTGTAACAGCTGGAAGCCCACCTAAATGATGATGTGAGATCAAGATGAACCATACAAGGATCAAATCCTGCAATTAGGGCCTCTAAGCCCACAACTATATTAGAGATCTCTCCTTTTGGAGAGTCGATCCTCCTACCTCAAGGGTGGGAGGTGACATCCACCACCTACGCCAATCGTTGGTGGTAGACGTAAAAAGGAATATATGTAACAATTGTTGGATCATAAACTTGATTGTCAAGAATTCCCATCCAAATCCATAAATAACAATAAGCTCGGTATCATGTCAATTGTCGACCTCTTCATAGCTATCTGGATAAGAGATTCCCAAGTGCCAAGCTACGATCGAATATTCTCGAAAACTATTCATAAAAAACAACTCGATGATTAGATCATCAGAGTCCAACTGAGCACAGAGCTGAGCTCGTGGGTGTGTAATGAAACATAATTTTCTAGTGATCAAGGAAGATGTCAAGTCGGCGATAATGATTTGATTCATAGACAATTTGGAAACAATTATCAGACACTCAATAGCGGACCATTCTAACAGCATATAATAAGGTGCCACGTGGCTTACCAAGGTAAGGCTCCTATTAGGCAACCATGCACCACGACATAGTTCAAGTAGCTTGGAAATGCGATAGTTATCAAATGCATGTCATCCAAGCTCCAACTCATAATCTTTTTCCACTCAAATCCTATATCTTTTTTTTGGTAGAGGGAGAGTAGACCTGATAGGACTCCTTACATACCTACCCCGTCCAAGTCAGATTTTTAATTGTAATTGTGGATTATTTTTACCAAATGAGCGGAAATGGAATCCATATCACGAAAGCTAAATCTGACTTAATCATCAAAGAGTTATTAAGTCGGTATCATTTTAGTGTCCCTCGTTGTAGTCATTTTTCTTTTTTTTTTTGCAAGTTTTGAGATTCTAGTTAACAACTTGACTGTAGATCTCTATCTAGTCTCAGTTACATAATTTTCAATAATTGGTGTTGCTCATATTTTGCATTAATAACAATAATTATAGTAATTAATAACATTAATGCTATTATTATTATTATTATTATTATTATTTAAAAATAATAAATAACTTATTGCTAAATCAAAGATAATTACCTTTTCTATTCATGCAATTGTTAAAATAAAATGCCTTTGGATCTTTACTCATTTCATCCTGTATTCAGCATTTGAATTTTTGCAATTGAAATTGATTTTGCTTTCATGGTGTAGTTTGGTTGATAAATATGATTTAAAATTAATAACATTAATGTTATTGTTGATCATAATTTAAACACTAGGAGAAGGCAATGGAAATAATTCATTTTGAATTTCTTAAAATTCTAATGCATACCTGTGTATGGTATGCCTTTGATTGGTCTGAAGAGGCAGATTAGTTTGTGGTATGTCTAAGTTGTTGACTAAAGACATTATTTGACTATTAATTAAAAAGAAAAAAAAAGAAATTCATTTTACTCTTAATCCATCTATTTAGTGAAACATCCTATAAATTGAAATAATACACATGCATATAAGAAATGTTAGTGTAACTCTATTTTCTAATACAATTCTAAAATATTGTGTTATTTTAATTTTTTTTTTTGAAAGTAGTTAAAGGTGCTTACATTATACACTGTTACGTAATATAATATTAAAAAAAATATTAAAGATTTTGTCTAACATTTATATATATGGAAAATACTTGGTTAACTAAAGTATTTGTCTAGTTGTCTTGGCTGTCGTCTACGTTACAACACTAATTAAACTACCAAATTCAAAATTCTATATGTTGTAAAAGATGAAGTGTATCGAAAATTGCATTGCTGCATTATTTTTTAAATCTTTTCAAAAATAATTCAAATTACCCGAAAGGACTTGGCGCGACAAGACATAGGTTATTTGGCTCGGGGTTGGGGAGGGGTAAGATATTGCCATTTAATAAAGAAAAAAAAAAACGCCGTTAAAATAGCCGTTATCGTTTTTCTGCCATAAAAATGTGGGCCCCACATGCCGTTCTCGATAACTACGTTTTTCACTTTAGGGTTTGCGAGGGGGTACGGGGCGTAAGCTACAAGACCTTTAACCGAGCGTGTGTGGAGCCACGTGGCGGAGGCCCGATCTGGCGAATCAGTTTAGATGCGGTGGGGAACTCTTGAGCTTCCCGCTTTAGATTTTGTCCAGCTCAGACTGTTTTTGGCTCTGATTTTGTCCACGTCGGACGGTTACTTATCTGACATGGCCACTCTAAGACGCTCCAAACCTCCATTTCTTCGACGTCGTCATCCTCGTGTTAATTCTAATATCTTTGATATCTTTCTCTCATATCGTCTTCAAACCTTCCCGACCAGTCAAACTTGCCCCTGCTTGCACTTATAGCTAAAAAAATGGAAAATATGGAAAACCTAGAACACTGAAAATCCTTCTTTCATACGATCTTTAACAGAAGATAAGAAAAAAAAAAAAATCAAAATCTTGATTTTTTCTTCAGTTGTTCTTTTCCACTTTGATTTCTTTTCTTCACGATGGCGACTTTGGTCTTCATTTTGGAAGGTATTTTTTTTTTCTCCTTTAAATTCAAACTTTTTTTTTTTTTTTTTGTTTTCTTGGGATGAAGATCAGTGTGAATATTTTAACTTTCATTTTTGTTTTTGTTTTTATTTTTTATTTTTTCTCTAGTTGAATTGAAAGGAGATTTGCTTATTTATTTTTGAATTGGAACGAAAATTTGGATTTATTTTTTCTGTTAATCCTAGGAAGGGATTTTGGCTGATTCTTTTATTTATTTTTATGTAAAATGTCAATATTAGTGAATTTTAGATGTTTTTGGGGATTAGTTCTATCTGTTTAAGCAAATCTTTTAGGGTTTCATTTTGGTAGTTTTTCTGATATGGTTGATTTCTCTTAGGAGGGAGTTGTAACGCCTTTTCTGATTCTTTCTTGCAGATTAGGATCTCCTGGTTCTGATTCTACTGGTTTGTACTCGTTTCACCCTGGATCTGTTCTGCCTCTGCTAGTTGTGTTGCCGGTTTTCATATTTTTATTTTGAAGTCTGGCATTAGATTGAGGGGGTTGTGGTTGCATAGGTTGATTTGTAGAGAACAACGGAATGTACAAGTTGTCTTGTGGTGCGAAGGACGGTTTTGTGCCGGTTCAATCCAGTGCTTTTCTCATTATTGGTCTCTTTGAATCTGGTTGATGGGAAGTGTTCCAGGGAATAACTGTGGTACTGCAGTTAAAGGGTTGGCGGAACTAAATCACCACATGCGCTATGAGCACAAGGAGGTTAGGGATGGAGTTGTGGGAGAAGGACAAGGACTCTCAGAGGAAGATGAATCGAGAATTAATGAGATTGCTGAAGATGTAAATGAGGGATGTGAAGGGACCGTCAAGGCTCAGGTTGGGCTGCAGAAACAGCAGCAACAACCGCAGGGGCCAGAGGTTCGTTGGGAGAGGTTTCTCCCTCTTAGGTCACTGAAGGTTCTGCTGGTAGAAAATGACGACTCGACACGCCAAGTTGTCAGTGCTTTGCTTCGCAATTGTAGCTATGAAGGTTTGCATCTCACTACTAATTTAATGATCTATGAAATAGATCGTGTCTTTTTCACTGCATATAAGTTTTTAATGTTTTGTATGACTTTCTTTCTGCTTAAGCAGACATTTTTCTTGCCCAGCTAGAAGTTCTCTTAATACATAAACTCATTTCTTTTTTCCTTGTTGCATTTGGCATTTTCAAGATACTCAACTAAAGTCAATTAAGCCTTTTCCCAATTACATGATTTAGCATATTTAAGATGGACAAACACAAATATAATATATTTGCATGAACTCCATATTGAGTAACTTAAGGTCCAAACATATCCAAGGGGACCAAGATTACAAGGTAAGTCGTTATACCTTAGGAAGGGAATCTCGATTGAAAATCTAAATTGACGACTATTCCAATGTCATAGATACTGTACAAGTTTGTTAGATCGAGTACAAATTTTCTGTTTCAAATGCATTTGATGAGAATATGTAGGTTAGTAGGAAATTAAGAGTTTCTAGAGTTTGACCCAAATATGGGCTAAGACTAGAAGAGACAAAGATGGAAGTGGAACAAGGGGTCAACTATCCCCTTTTTTGCCCCTTCAAGATTATTTTGAGAAAATAGTAAAGTGCTTGAGATTTCCAACATCATAGAGGTGGTGAAAGCTGCCTGCCAATTTTAGCTTAAAATACTACAACAGTTATAAGACCGGATACATTGGTACTATGAGATAGAAATATTAGTGCTACTATGAAATTATGAGAAAAATTTAATACTTTTGTTGATTTTTTATTTTTAAATTCTTTTGCTAGGAATGGGTTGATATTATTACAATACTATTTATGTATAATTGTTTTTTTTAAAAAATTTTGTGTCTCACTTTATTCAGGCGTGCGTCTTGCTTTGCGGCTCAAGTGTTAGGGCCCCTCATTGCCTTAAGTGTGCCTTGCGCTTTTAACTACTTTGATCTATATATTTATATTAATGAATGAATAGAAGGAATGAAGAAGTAAGGAAACGAGATTACTCTTTCTACAAATTTTTCATAAACAAATCTTTTCCTCCAACTAGTCACGAGTTTTTATCCATTTCTGTCGTATATCATTGTAACACCCTTATTGATGGCTTCTTAATGTAGCGTCAACATATTTGAATCAATGGATTCAAAACAAAATAGTCAAATAAAGAAATGAGAAGTTGATTTCTGCTTTCAAAGGGGATGAATATTGATACTTAAATTAATTGAATTATAATTTTCGTAATTGAAGCTCTTTATATAGATAATCCCTTGAAACAACTTAAGAACTTCCTAAAACACTTAAAAATAAGTTTCCTAAGATATCTATAACACTATAGCAACTTTCTAATGCTATTACAATTTTATTTAGACTCTACTCTTCTCGGTACTTTCTAATCATATTGAATGAAAATAAAAACCTTTTCATAATATTAACAAACTAGATCTAAATAGAAAAAATTAGAAAAGAAAACTAGAACAAATTAGGAAAAGATGAGAATGTCTCAAAATAGAAACTTGACTAAGCTGGACAAATTTGAAATGGGTTGACTCGGTCGAATTAAATTGACTAGGTCAAACTGAGTTGACTCATAATTTCTGCAGCTTGGTCTTCTTGTCATATTTCTCCATAAAATCAAGAGGAACTTGTTCTATATCACTTCTGAAAAAGACATTACATAAATATTTCTCTCTATTACAAGTGTCAACAAAATACCATTGTTCTCATCCTTGTTATGATAAATCTAGGTTAATTGCAATAGGTGTTATGAGAAAATAGGTAGTTCGGGCGATGGACTAGCTTTCTTGGGTATTTGATTGTAATTGTATCATTTTGGGTTAGATGGGTGTTCGCTTGTTTCTGAAATAATTTGTTCTACCATAGAGGTAAACTAAGAGATTGAAAAACTTGGGAAATTCTACATGTGGTAAGAAAAAATAATTTTTATCTTTGGATCTTGGTTTTATAAGAACCTTCAAAGATTGGGTGATGGCGATGATCTTAGTGTTTAATAAATTTAGTAATTATCATGTGGAAGTTGATTGGAAAGGAACCTTTTCATATGCTTATTCATAATGATTTTGTTTGTTTCATGCGCTTACCATTCTGTATGTGTATGAGATTTCATTGTCTTTTTTGATAATAATATTGGAGTGGTTATAAGTTGGATACTCCATTCTTTCCTTCTAGAGCAATAAGATTTGGTCATTGCTTCTATGATTTCCTTACATGGAGTTTATTGATGGAAAGAATTAACTATTAAGAGAATTTTTTAAGGGGATGGGAAGAAGGCTTTCACAATATGATGATTAACATTATTTCCTTGATTTTATTGTTTAATGCTCCATTATTGAGTATTGGATTGTAGTCTCTCTTTTAAGTCTATGGCCTTTGGGTGGAATGAGATTATCTTTTTTTTTTTTTTACAGTGGTAGGTTTACCTTTTTTTCTTGGTGCTGATTTTCTATTTTCTTTTCTTTTTGTACTTTTGTATCTCGCTTCCAACCTCTAGGCTATGTTTGCTCATGTGTAATAAACCAAATTAATATTCTCTAGCTTGGTTTCGTTTTTGGTTCTAGTTTGAACCAAATCAAACCAAACCATGAACATCGCTAGAAGTGCCATTAGAAATTGAAAAAGACATTGCTCATCTTTATGAGCAGCGTAGTGTGCAAATGCGTGAAACTTAGTTGACTTTTTGAGAGCTAATTGATCTCAAAGCCCATCATTGTAGTATAGGTTGAATACTCATAGTTCCCTGTCTAATTTCTTTGATATTTGACTCCAATTGTTATATTTTAGATCTAACCTACGCAAGAGACCTTTTAAGTCATCAATTCTTATTAGAAAGGTTGTGATGAGAGTGGAAATCCCAACTAAGTTGATTCCCCTCACTTTCCACAACATCATGAGCAAAAGAACATATTGGGCTATTATGAAGTGTAGCGACGAAATAATGATTATGCAACTACAAGATAAAGGCCTTTTCCCCACACCAAACAGTTTCCCATAAGTGGAAGGAGGACCTGTTAGCAACCTTGAGACTTAAAGAGGCAAAAGATTAAGGTAGAGAGAGGAGATAAGCTTACATGGACTTCTAAAAGTTTATTTATCAACCATCCTTGCATCCTAGTTGTTACCTGCAAGTTCATGCCTACATTTGATAAGTTTGCTCCTAGGGATTCATGCTCAGTACAAAAGCTCCAAACCGTTTTGATCTAAGGCCTTATTTCCATCTAGTATTTGTAGAGATCTACAACAATGGAATAGACATAAATACATAGGCACAAACACAAGAATATATCGCAAAAAAAAGAGGCACGCAGATTAACGTGGTTTATTGCATATCCATCTACGTCCACGAGAGATGGAGAGATCGCTTATGGGTATATTACAAGAGTTACAAATGCTTATAAAATGGAGTCTTTGTCACACTTCTATGCTCTCTCTCAATATCAAAAATTCCAATAATTTCCATCCAATATTTATAGACAATGGAATATACATAAATACATAGGCGCAAACACAATAATATATTGCACAAAAGAGAGGCATGTAGATTTACGGGGTTTAGTGCTGATTCACCTACGTCCGCGGGAGATGGAGAAATCGCTTGTGAGGATACAAGAGTTATAGATGGTTGTAAAATGGAGTCTCTATCACACACTTCTATGGCCTCTTTCAAGCTAAAAAACTCTAATAATGGGTAATATATACTACTAAAGAGAGAAATTAAGGCCGCACTCTGACATAGATTAGAAAACTAAAATACAAGATATAAAATAACCCATAAGGTGGACCAAGCCACCCATGCATTGCTATGCATCCACAATGTTCACCTTGGCGAGGACCACCAACAAGACACTAGCTAGTACTAACCAAACATCATCTCCAAAGTCGCCGTGCAAGGTGCTTAACACTGAAGGATATTGATAGGTTCCCTAATTCAAGAAATCAAGAAAAGCAAGAAACTGTAAAACCCAAAAGAATCGATCTTATTTCCACCCTCTTCACAAATGAATACAAGAATAAAAAAATTGTCTTCTCTCGATCACCTCCTCCTATTTAAGCTATCACACTTGTTTTTACAATCACATGTCCAAAATTACAAAACTGGCCCTGCTATTACAAAACAATTACAAAAGAATACCGACTTTTACATTACCACTGATTGCAAAATCTGTCACACTAACTGTCTGCTGTGGACACTTTAGCTTTCCCTCTTCTTGAATATACTTTATGTATTGGAGCCTTATCAATACCCCCCCGTATGAGAGACACCTTGTCCTCAAGGTGAAAGTCTGGAAAGTGTTGATTAATAGCCTCAGTTGATTCCCAAGAGGCCTCAAAAGAAGGCAAACCTTTCCACTGTATCAACACCTCAACAATAGGAGGAAGAACATGAGGAGATTGGTGAACTCCCAAAACAGAATCTGGTTCCACCAACCATTCTAATTCAACATCAATCGTAGCTAGGATAGGCTGACACAAAGTGGTTGTACCAATGGATTTCTTTAGCTGAGAGATGTGAAAAACTGGATGAATATAGGTAGTTGGAGGCAACTCCAACTTATATGCTGCAAACCCAATACGTTGCAACACCTTGTACGGGCCAAAGTAACGAGGAGAGAGCTTCTCATTGAGCCGTTTAGCCAAAGAACGACAACGGTAAGGACGAAGTTTAAGATACACCAAAGCTCCTTCCACAAATTGAACATCGCGATGATGTGCGTCAGCAACGAGCTTCATTTTGGACTGTGCACGATTGAGGTGGCCCTTTAACTCATCTAAAATGGTGTCGCGCTTCTTAAGTAACTAATCAACACCAGACACTGAGGAGGAATCCGTGCCATAACACAGTAGAGGGGGAGGATCACGCCCATAGATTCCCAGGAATGGAGTGAAGTGTTGTACCAAAATTCAGCCCATGGAAGCCAAAAGGTCCAACGACACGGCTTATCATAAAAAAAACAATGCAAATACGCCTCCAAGCAACAATTCACCACCTCCGTTTGGTCATCGGTTTGAGGATGGTACGCAGTACTACGCCCGAGTGACGTTCCTTGAAGACGGAACAACTCGGTCCAAAAGTGACTAAGGAACACTTTATCCCGATCTGAGATGATAAAGCGTGGAACTCCATGAAGACGGACCACATCTCGCACAAATGTGGCTGCTACCGCTTGAGCAGTGAAGGGGTGTTTAAGCAAGGAGAAATGAGCATATTTGCTCAGTCTATCCACCACAACAAATATAGTGTCGTACCCATCAGATTTAGGCAACCCCTCAATAAAATCCATCGACACATTATCTCAAATTTGCTTTGGAACAGGTAGCAGTTGGAGTAAACCAACAGGAGACAACGCCATCACCTTGTTCTGCTGACAAATTGCGCATTCCTCCACAAACTTTTTAATGTCGCATGAAATGCCACTCCAAAAAACATCCCGCATAATCCGCTTGTACATCCTTAGGAATCTGGAATGGTCTCCCACCACACTAGCATGTCCGTCTTGCAAGATAGAAGAATCAAATGGGAGGATTTGGGAAGAACTAAGCGCCCTTTATACAACAACAAGCCACGTTCCAAGGAATACCTTGGAAAAGCATTTGGATCATCCACTAACGCTTGTTGAATTTTGGGCAAGTGAGGGTCAACAACCACTTGAGAAACCAACAACGAAGTATCTTCACCCGCTGGTACTACCAACATCGACAACTCCCCCTGTGGCATAATCGTCGACAATGCATCTGCTGCAACTTTATTTTCGAGACCCGATCTAAACTGAATTTTGAAATCATAGCCCAACAACTTAGTTAGCCAACATTGACATGTTTCAATCACCACACGTTGATCCAACAAAAACTTTAAACTACTTTGATCTGTTCAAACAATGAAATGGCGACCTAACAAATAATGATGCCATTTTTGGACTATGCCAACACTATAGCCATCAACTCTCTTTCATACAAGGTTCGAAACTTCGATTTCGCCCGACACTTTGACTTTTAAAAATCAGAATTAATTCGGGGAAGTTTGAGAAGTCTTGGAGAATTATTATAAAAATTCGCCAATTTAGAGAAGTTTAAAGAATTTCTATATAGATGTTAAAATATGCATAATTACTATTAGAAATGATGAAAACAAACATAAATAGATACTTTTCACGTATAAAAGTAGAAATATAATCGGTTGAAACATGTGTTTCTACATTAACATTGTTTAACGCACATCCAAGGATCGAAAATTCGATTTCAACTTGACTTCGGTCACTTGAAAATTGGAATTAATTTGGAGAAGTTTAATTTAACATGAAGAATTTATGTAAAAAATTCCTAATTAGAGAAGTTCAGAGAATTTTTTTATAAATGCTTAAATATATAGATTTATTGTAGTATAAGCTAAAAAACTAATATAGATAAACACTTTTAATTCATAAAAATACCAATAAGTGACCTAACAAAATCAATCTTATTAAGTGGGTTGATGAATTTGAAATGGTGGCTTTTGGTCTTAATTTATTTTCTTTGTTTTGATATTTAGTTTTTTGGTGGCTTGCTTCTCAATCATATACTTTGCTAGTTTGAATCCCACCATGCTTAATTTATTAGTTTATTATCTAAATGTATTGTTTTTTAATCTTGTTTTATAAGAGTTAACTAAAAGAAGATGGCTTTAGAAACTTTTTTAATTTATTTTTAAGTCTTTATCTTATTTCAACTTTATTTATTTATTTTTTTGCTTCTTTTCTTCTCTTTTGGTAAAGCATATCCCATAAACTACATAATTTGTTAGCTTATTAAATTATTTTTTAAAATTTATATTGCTATGTTGGTTGATGAAGTTGAAAATAATACATAATTATTGATATTTTTTTTGTTTTTATTAATGAAATAACATTTTTTTACTTCTTTGTCGAATTTCATTGAACTTTGTTGAATTTTATCGAATTTTGTCGAATTTTATCGAATTTCTTGTCGAATTTTTGCATTTTTGAATTGAAAAATAGAAATTTTATTGAAGTTTATCGAACTATTTCGGCAAATTTTTGTATTTTTTATTTTACGTCCACTTCGCACTTCGATGGTAAAAAAAGAGAAATAATTCGTAGAAGTTCGCCGAATTTCGGAGAATTTTCGAACCATGCTCTCATAAACTGATTTAAGCCTCGTCGATGAAGAATGAACTTGGCTGAAATAGGCGATCGGTCTATGATCTTGCATCAACACTCCCCCCAACCCGAAGCCCGATGCATCGGTCTCCGCCACAAATGGCTTAGTAAAATTTGGTAATGCTAACACCGGTACTGTCGTCATCGCCAACTTAAGCTTTTGAAAGGCAACCTCTGCTTTCGAATTCTAATGGAAAGCATCTTTCTTCAATTGCTGAGTTAAAGGCCAAGAAATTTCACCATACCTCGCTACAAACCGTATGTAATAACTCGTCAGTCCAAGGAACCCTCGTAACTCCTTAATAGTCTTCAACGTAGGCCAATTTACCATAGCCGCGATCTTAGTAGAATTTGCAGACACTCCTTCCGCTGAAACCAAATGGCCCAAATATTCTAATTTTGGTTGAGCAAAGAGGCATTTCTTCTCATTCACATGTAGATGGTGCGCCTCAAGAGATGATAAAGCCTGTTCCAAGTGCTTGCAATGGTCCTCCACATCTGCACTATATACCAATATGTCATAAAAAAAAACTAGCACAAACTTACGATGAAAAGGGCAAAAAATATGATTCATCAATGATTGGAAAGTCGCTGGCGCATTAGTGAGGCCAAACGACATCACTAAAAATTTGTAATGCCCCTCATGCGTACGAAATGCCGTTTTGTGAACATCCTCTTGCAAAACTCGAATTTGATGATATCCTGATTTAAGATCCAACTTGGCACCATGCAATTTGTCCAACAATTCATCGGTTAACGGAATAAGAAATTTGTTCGGAATTGTAACTTTGTTTAGCACCCTGTAATCCACACAAAATCGCCAACTACCATCCTTCTTAACGAGCAAAACTAGACTAGAGAATGGACTGGAACTAGGTTTGATGATGCCGACATCCAACATTTCCCGAACAAGGCGCTCGATTTCATTTTTTTGGATGTGAGGGTAACGATAAGGCCGCACATTCACAGGAGGCGTATCCTGAAGCAAAGGAATCGCATGGTCGACATTCCGTTGTTGGGGAAGATCCGTGATGGGCTCAAAAACCTGTTGATGCCTACCTAGAACCTCCCGGGCAGAATTTGGCAACTCAACCGGTACCTCTCCCAACATTGTGGTGGTGGACAATTGACTAAGTTCAACCCACATGCCCTGTCCACCATGCTGCAAAGCACGAGCCAAGGCCTTGAGAGAGACTCCCGACCTATTCAACTGTGGATCTCCTTTCAATGTAAACAACGAATCCCGCACCTTAAACTTCATAGTTAAAGTTTCCAATTCAGCTCCATGTTGCCCAAAGTACTCAACCATGGCATCCCCAAAATGATTTCAGTGGTGCCCATTTCTAATGGAAGAAAATCTTGTACCACCTGCAACCCTTGTAAATTGATGCTAACCCCTTTACAAATGCCTTTCCCTTGCACCGGCATACTCCTGCCCATGACGACGCTGTAATTGGTCGTGGTAGTCGATGGAATATTCAAACGATGGACCAACTCTAAAGACAGAAAATTGTGAGTCGTGCCACAGTTGATCAAAACTATTACTTCAGCTGAACTGAGAGTCCCTCGAACCTTCATGGGTCCTGGCGTTGTCAAACCCACCACAGAATTGAGTGATAATTCCACTGTCTGCGCCCATTCCATTGGTGGAGGTTGCACCCCAATATCCTCTTCGGACTGGACATCTGAACACACCTCATCATCATGGACCAACATCACGCGTAATTCCTTCCTCATTGTCGGTCATTGCCATCGATGACCAACGGTAAATTTTTCGTCACAACGAAAACATAACCCCTTCTCTCGACGAGACTGTAACTCAGCTTCTGCCAAACGTTTTGTTGGAACCTCGCGCCGTGGCATCGATGGCTTCTCATTAATGGCAACGACCCTAGTCTGAAATTCATCCCTCTTATGAAACAACGACATTTTTTGAACTTTTGGAGCGCCAAAAACAGTCGGTGATCGCAAGATCGAATTTCGATCTTCTACTCGCTGGGTGACGAGCATCAATTGACTCAATCCTTGCGGCTGCAACAACCTAATCTCCGCTTTAAATTTTGGAAGCAACCTATTGACAAAGGTGTTCTCCAAAACTTCCTCTGAAATCTCCCTCAACGGGGCTGCCAATAGCTTGAACTCCCTTCTATAGTCAGCAACCGATCTCGTTTGCTGCACTGCTAGAAACTGCTCGCATAGACTCCCAGCTTGCGTAAATAAAAAACGAAGGTGTAAACGCTTTTTGAAATCTCCCCAATCAACAAACGCACGCCGCGAGATGGATCATTGGTACCAAGACAAGGCGTGGCCATCTAAACTCACTTTGGTCGCTGCTAACATTTCTTCATCAGTAAGGTTTTGCACATGAAAATAATGTTCTGCTCTACACAACCAACCATTTGGGTTGTCGCCATTGAAGACGGGCATTTCCAGATGACGTAACCCTCGACCCTCCCTGTGATTGCCTCTCCATACCCCATCGTTGGTCGCCCATTCTTCGCTGTTTTCCCCAACACTCGATGCTCGTACCCCATCTTTCCTTGCGATCACGGTTTTTGTAGTCCAAAATGGCCCTGTCTACACACAGGGGTATGTCGATCGCTACATTCCCCTCTATCCCCTGCGGTTGGTGCTAACATTGTAGCTTTCCCTTACAACAAAGCTGCTACAACTTTTTGTGTCTCTTCTAGGTGCCATGTATTGGGCGAGATGCCCCATCGATCTCTCCATCTCCGGCAACCTCTGCAATTCTCCTATCATTTCTTCCATCTCCTTTTCCAAAGAATCCACCCTGCCTTCGTTCTTCTTCTGTGCCATCAGAATCGACCGCTCTGATACCGACTTGATAGGTTCCCTAATTCAAGAAATCAAGAAAATCAAGAATTATAAAACCCAAAAGAATTGATCTTATTATTTCCACCCTCTTCACAAGCGAATACAAGAATAAAAAAATGTCTTCTCTCGATCACCTCCTCCTATTTAAGCTATAACACTTGTTTTTACAGTCACATGTTCAGAATTACAAAATTGCCCCTGCTATTACAAAACAATTACAAAAGAATACCGACTTTTACATTACCACTGATTGCAAAATCTTTCACACTAACTGTCTGGTGTGGACACTTTAGCTCTCCCTCTTCTTGAATATACTTTATGTATTGGAGACTAATCAAATATTAATCAATTTCAAGCAATGTTCAAACTTGATTGTTGGGAATGTCTTTATTGGATAGTGGCAGAGTTATCTTTGTCATTGATCTTTTGTTGAGACCCGTTCCTCCTCAAAAATCTCGCAAACGAAGTGGAATCAAATATCAATATGCTTGGTCCAGGCAATATACACTTGGTTCTTTGCCAAGTGAATGACACTTCGACTGCTCCAAGAGCACTCGTTCTTTTGTTAAGTAATCTTGTAATCCTATAGTCACCAATCAATCATCGGAGATATAGAGCCTCCTTCACAGCCTTTGTCACTGCCATGTTTTCTGCCTTTATAGTGCATAAAGTAAAAATAGTTTGTAACATACACCTCCAACTGATGGGACCACATACCAAAGTGAAATCATAACCTATTTTGGAACACTGCTTGTCTATGTCACCAACATACTTAGAATCCATACACCTAGTGGCTCCAAGGCACTATAGAGAAGAATGTCATTAAAGTAAACCACGACAAACTTTCTTATATAAGGACATAAGATCTGAGTCATAAGCCTCATCAAAGTAGAAGGGGCATTGTAGAGGCCAAACAACATAACTAACTACTCATACAGGCCATCCTTCGGCTTGAAGGTTGTCTTCCATTCATCACCCAATTGCATGCGAATTTGATGGTAGCCATGCGCAAATCAAGCTTGAAAAAGGTCTTGGCACCATGCATGTCAATCATATCCTTCTATTGCAGATGGGAAATTGGTATCTCATTGTGATTTTGTTGATTGCTGGAATATCAACACACATGCACCAACTGCCATCTTTCTTAGAAGTGAGTAATGTTTGAATTGTGTATGGAGACATGCTCTCTTGAATTAACCCTTTGGTCAACAATTCACTAACTTGTCGTCGTAGTTTTAAATGCTCAGCAAGAGACATCCAATAATGTGAGGGAAGCACACTAGACAAAATTGATGGATGTTGAATATCACACAAAGGGAACAATCCAACATTAGTTGGCTCATCACAAATATTAAATGAGTCTAGTAATGACTGCAAAACTAGTGAAACAACAATAGGTGAAGCAACAAATAAATCAATAACGACTAAGACCATACCAAACTCACGATTCGTGGCAAGGAAATTGGTCTTTTTGGTAACGATGCAAGTGTTGGAGGGATGCTAGAAGGCCATAAAAGAAAAAAGGTAAGTCCCTCTCCCTCAAACATTAAGGCATAAAGTGTGCTCACTATCATGTTTGCATTTTCTATTATACTGCCCAGGCTGTCCTAAAAGTAAGTGGCACACATCCATAGGAGCCACAGAACACCTCACTTCATCCTTGTACTTGCCAATAGTGAAAGGAAGTAACAATGTTTTTTTTTTTTTTTTGAACAGAAATAAAGTGTGTATTAATAAAGAATAAAATGTACAAAAGATAACCATGTGCACCAGCAGTACATAGGAGCACCGCCAATACTCCGGGAAAGCAAAACAGACAAGGCATGCACAAGAAAAGCAACCCGGAGTGCAACCCACCCACAACCCACAGTTACACTAAACATGCATTTCGATTCAGCAACCACCTTGAGAGAGGAATGCCCATACCCCAAGAGGACGCAAACACCCAAGAACATGCAAGAAGCTTAACATTGTCCCATAACCTATCACAATCCTTGGAAGAATCATTGAAAACTCTAGCATTGCGCTCCAACCACAAAGACCACAAAGTATCATAAAACGCAATTAACGCAACTCCCCTCTCAGCCTGAGAAAGATGTGGTAAATGTGAAAGAGACAACCCTTTCGAAATGTTCCTTGGCGCAAGGTACTTATGACCAAAGAAGATAAACCACCTGTACCAAATCTGTTTAGCATATTTACATGAAAAAAGATAGAATCCAAACTCTCAACATCTTGCAAGCAAAATGTGCAACAATGCAGAGACAGACATCTATTAGGAGCCTGCCTCTGCAACATATCACATGTGTTAAGCCTTTTATGGGCTAACACCCACTCGAAAACCTTAACCTTAATTGGTGCCTGAACATGCCATATATATCTTGCTAAAGTAAAGGATGGGAAAAAAGGAGAATCGCATAGGGAATCAAAAAAGGATTTGCATGAAAATAAGCCATTAGAGTGTTAAGGGACCACCCTAGGCTATTTGAAGTGTTGGATATCCTAACATTTGACAAACTCTCCAGAAATGGTGAGATCTCACTAAGTTCTCTTATAGTTAAATCTCTACTGAAGTGAAGGTCCCACGAAGGGTTGGTTGTGGTAGTGTGGTCATGTGAAAGAAAGTGAGCTATTGGTTGGTTATGGGATGAGGATAGTCGAAACAGGTGGGGGTACATCTTTGCCAATGGGGAGTCACCCAACCAACAATCTTCCCAAAATCTGAATGAATGCCCGCTGCCCACCAACAATCGCGTATGCATAAAGAACTAGGGTGCCAGAGATGAGATGGATTTCCATAGACTCCTGAACATTGACCTTCTGTGGGAATTCCTAAGCCCTAGCTGCTGTTGAGGGGCTGACCTTCCATATGTGCTTGTAACCACTTGAACCCATAACGCCTTTGGTTCCTTGAAGAACCGCCGTAACCACTTGCCACACAATGTAATATTTCACATCCTTGTGTGACCAATTCCCAAACCACCTTTATCCACTGGTTTCTTCACATCATCCCATTTTAAGAAGCTAGGCGATCCACCACCCTCTTTCCCACTTCCAAAGAAGCATTTGAATTTTCTCTCCATATCCTTGGCAACCCCTTTTGGAACTTTGAACATGGATGATAGGTAATAGGAAGGCAATGCCGCCAAAATTGCTCAAATAAGTGTCAACCTCCCCCCTTTTGACAAAAAAGCCCGCTTCCAGCCATCAAGCCTTTTAGATATCTTTGACAACACTGGTGCCCAAAAATCAGAGGCCATGGGATTTCCCCCCAGAGGAAGGCCAAGATATCGCAGGGGCCAAACACCCGCAAAACATCCTACTTTGTTAGCCAAACTCAACACCATCGCCGAATCCAATTAATACCCATCATCTGACATTTGGCCACAATTACAGTTAACCCAGACATGATGCTATAGCACTTAAGCAATTGGATAGCACTTACTATGTTCTCTTACTCCCCCTTCAAGAAAAGCAAAGTATCATCTGCAAACTGGAGATGTGAGATCTCCACCTCGTGACGCCCAACTAGGAAGCCTTCAATTAAAGATTTATGTCTTCCCCTGGTAAACAGTCTTCCCAAGCAATCTGCCTTCAAAATAAACAGGAAAGGGGACAATGGACCCCCCCCTCAACCCTCTCTCCGCTGTGATCTTCCTTCTAGGCCTGCCATTAATCACAAGTGAATATGTGACCGAGCTGACACATCCCATAATTCATTGAATCCACCTTTTGCCGAACCCAACAAATTCAAGGAACCCTCATTCCACCAAGTCATAAGCCTTGGCGAAATCAACCTTGAACACAACCCTTGCCTTTCGATGGCTTCGATACTTATCCACTGGTTTGTTTGCAATGAACACCGCATATAATATTTGTCTTCCCTGGACAAATGCAGACTGGGTAGCCTCAACTTTTTTATGAAGAACCTCTCTAAGCCTCAGTGCTAGAGTCTTAGTAATGATCTTGTACAGACTTGTTACTAAGCTAATGGGACGAAAGTCCTTCAAACACCACGATTCTGATTTCTTTGAGATCAAGCATATATAAGTTTCGTTAGTCATTATATTGACAACTCCGTTTTGATGAAATTCCTCCAAAACTCTCATGATATCACCTTTCACGACCTCCCATGATTGCTGAAAAAATGTCGTCGTGAAACTTTTGGGCCAGGTGCTTTACTCCCATCACAACTGAACACCGCCTCCCTCACCTCTGACTCCTCGAAGGGACGCTCCAAAAACGAGCAATCCTCAGGCCGAATAGCCTCCTACGCCAAACCATCCACCCCCCAACCACAATGCCCCCGAGAAGGGTAGACATCTCTGAAGTACCGAACAATTTCCTCCACCACCCCATCCTCAGTCGGGACCAAAGAACCACCCTCTTTCTCAACCTTGACAATGGTTCCCTTGTTACACCCGCTGTTAAGGATTCTATGGACTGAGTTGCAATCCCTTCTCTTCAGCCATCTGATCTTAGCTCTCTGTAGGGCCGCCTTGTCATCTCTCAAACACATCTCGGCCAACTCAACCTTATAGATTTTTCTAAATAAATAAGATTCAGCTGACCAACCCATATGTTCCTCCAACTTATCGAATATGACAATAATATCCTCAAATCTCTTTCTTCTTCAATGAGCTTTCATCGAAAATCTCCCTATCCCAAGATTTTGCCAACTTCTTCATCTTCCTCAATCTGATCATGAATCTATGTCCTTCCCTTCCATATGCCTCAGTTGACTGCCACCACAACTTAGACACTTGCAAGAATTCTCTATGTGTGAGCCATGCATTCTCGAACTTGAACGGTATTGGGCCCCATTCCACCTCCCTAGTATCCATCAGGATAGGTCGATGATCAGACGTGGTTCTAGCCAAAGCCTCCAGTTTATGATGTGAGAATAGCCTCTCCCACCTTGAAGAGAATAAGAACCAATCTAATTGATAACAAATAGGTATATCTTTTAAATTCGACCAAGTGAACTTAGCATTACCCATCGAAATGTCTTTCAGGCACAGTTCTACAATCAATTGGTCAAAATCTTGCATACTTCTTGTCAGACGTGAGCTATTATGCTTTTCCGCCAAGGATCGAGTGGTGTTGAAGTCACTCGCCAAGCACCAATTGTCCTCAAACCACTGAAAGCCCTGCTAACTCATCCCAAAACCCCTGCCTCTCAGACGGGGAAGAGGGACCATACACCCCTGATAGCCACCATTGAGCTGCCTTCGGTGCTTTATAAGGAAGGATACCGAGAACATCCCATCCAAACAAGAAATGACCTCGATCGATCGTGAGTCCTAAGCGAGTAAAATACCACTTGTCGACCCAATTGAAGGCAATACTGCCCAACCTTTGAATCTTGAGTTCCACAATTGACCTAAAATTCTCCTTCCCATGGCTTGCTTTTTCGTTTCCTGTATGATTACACTGTTCGGATTTGCTCTTTGAATAGTCGTCCTAGTCAAACTCCTTTTCTAACCTTGTCCACATCTCCTAATATTCCAAGAGATATTCCAAGAGAGTATCTACATTTAGACACCATCTTCTCTAGGTTGCATACTGCTTCTTTTTTTAAGAAACCTCTGTTCAATGGCCCTTTGAATTTTTTGATACCTTCAACCACTTGATTTTGCTGTAACTTGCACACTTCGAGATCCATCCTTCGCATATAGTCCGCAAGATCCTCTTGAGATCCTATTACTACTGCCCCACTCCCCATCACAACCATTGGTTTATCCTCGTAACCCCGTGCACTGTACACTGTCTAACCTTGTTCATCACCAGCACCCCCTGACGTACCTGGTTGAAATCTCCCCACTGGCACAGAGCCTTGTTTTTGCTCTTTGAATAGTCCTAATCAAACTCCTTTTCTGACCTTGTCCACATCTCCTAATATTCCAAGAGAGTATCTACATTTAGACACCATCTTCTCTAGGTTGCATACTGCTTCTTTTTTTAAGAAACCTTTGTTTAATGGCCTTTCGAAATTTTTGATACCTTCAACCACTTGATTTTGCTGTAACTCGCACACTTCGAGATCCATCCTTCACATATAGTCCACAAGATCCTCTTGAGATCCTGCTACTACTACCCCACTCCCCATCACAACCATTAGTTTATCCACGTAACCCCGCGCACTGTACACTGTCTAACCCTGTTCATCACCAGCAACCCCTGACATACGTGGTTGAAATCTCCCCACTGGCACAAAGCCTTGTTTTTGGGTGTGGTTTTTGGAATGTGTTTAGATGTTAGGGGGGGGGATAAACATGGAAGAGACGTAGACCTATGCATGTTAGGGAAAATAGAACCACCAACTAAGTTTGGGTTTTGGGTTACCTTGTTACAATGATCCACTGCATTAGCAAAGATTGTGCCATCCAATTCCACCTCGCCATCCCTCTCATGCTCAGAAGAAGAGAAATAAGAGCCAATGGAGTCTTTAGAATCCACCCTTGCTTCAACATCATCAAAATTTCCCACTGCCCCTCCCTAGAAACCGTCGCCATCTTCACACACATTGGCATCCCCACCCCCTGATCTTGACGCCATGGCGACCCTGGATAGGCTAAGAACGTGCACCCTCTTCAACTGCTTGCGCGAATTACCCTTCTTCAAGTCAGCTTCATCGATGTTGTTGGAGACGAAGCCCCCTAGTAGAACTCGCCTACAAACCATCCTGGCATTTCTTTTCTCCAGACTCTCACCCTCCTGAGAGAACAAGATCGTCTCAGGTTGGAGTCACACCTCACCGCGCAGAGAACCACGCAACCCTGGCTCAACACATCCACTAGACGAAAGTCGCGACTCCCCATCCAAAACCTTTGCGTCACCACCCATAACGTCTTCGAACGCTGGTTTGGATGTCGCTGTTGAGGGAGACCCAGGTTGAAATGTGTCTAAGACATGGGTAGGAAGCATAGTATCCTCTCCCAAATAAACGGTGGGAAGAGGAGAATTAACCTCGTGCTCAATCAACCTGTTAAATCCATCTCGCTGGGCCAACAAAATTGGTGGATTTGGGCCACATGCTGTGGGGCCATAGTCACCCAACACGTCTCCAATTTTGGGTCCACAAACGACAATCCCAACAACAACTTCCCCAGCCACGCGAGGCCCACCACCATTCAGCCCCTGCTACAATGCTGGCCCGAGCTCACGTCCAAATCCTTAATGCCGCTGACTAAGGGCTCCTTATTTGACACATTACCATGCCTATCTTGGAACTTCCATTTTCCCAGGGCCTTATCGAAAAGAAAACAATTAGAAATCTTCACTTTACTGACTTGATAGCATAAGAATGACTCATGAATAGGATTCATATTCTTGGCATCCCACTTCCTTTGGCTCCTTCACATGTAGCTCCTTCTTTGATAATCTTATAGATTCTGCATCTCTTCCAACATTCAATCTCTCATTCTCTCTTTGTCATGCACATGTTCCATCCAAAGTGAAGGTATTTGGATGGATTATGGCCCATAAGAAGATTAACACCATTGACGTGATGCAGAGGCGGTTACCCAACACATATTATTCGCCTCATTGTGTTTGTTTTGTTTATGGGATGGAGAATACTTAGAACACATCTTCTTTTGATGCTCATATTCTAGGCGTATTTGGCATCACTAATCTGTACTTTCTGGAAACAAATTGGTCCCTCCTCAATGCATTGATGAAGGACTCTCATTGTCCTACCTATCACATCTCTTGAGGGCCTAGTGGGAGACCGGTTTGATTGCTTCCTATGCCACTCTATGGTCCTTATGGATGGAGTGTAATAATAGTGTTCAACAACGTGTTCAAGAACGGGGAACAACTTTGGGATGACCTTGGACTCTTGGCAAGCACTTGGGCTTTAGCATCTTCACTATCCAACGGTTTTTCCATCTCAGATTGGTACTTGAATTGGGGAATTGTTTGTCCAAGAATAGAAGTTTTAGAGTATAACCCTTTTTAGGGGGTTTATTGGAGGCTAGGCATTTTAGGGCTAGGGACACTTATCTGTTCAGAGGTAGCAAGAGTTATTGAATGAAGTATGTCAATTGATAGTGATGACTGATAAGGCACTTCTAGTGCCTGATCATAATATATATTACATCTTCTATAAATTAATATAACTAATTATTGTTTCTGCTAAAAAGAAAATGATGGACATAGCATCCTTAATACTTTGAATAGTCAAATTGTGGGGATCGACATTAAACAGGAGGAACTTTTAAACCTTGCTACCTTAAGTAGTTGTACAATCGGTGAGTGGCCATTGTTATATCTAGGAATGCTTTTTGGAGGTAACCCACTTCGGTTAAGCTTTTGGGGGACTTGTGCTCATGATCATCAATAGAAGACTAAAGGGATGGCAGAGGTGCTTTTTGTCCAAGGGGGAGACCAACACTCCTCGAGGTTGTTCTAGAGGCAATCCCAACCTTTTTTTTTCTTTCTTTCTTTCAAAATGCTGAAGAAAGTGGCTGATAAAATCAAAAGTATGATGAGATATTTGTTATGGAAAGGAACGAAAGGGAGGCATTTAGTGAGATGGAAGGTGGTACAGAGAATGACGATATCAAATGTAGCAACCTAGAGCATACATAATTTTGTTATTTGCATTAGATGTTTGTCAAGATAATGATGTTGAGTTTATAAAAATCAGAAGTTCAAATGAAATGTTGTCTTGTTTGAGAGAAATTGGAGAATTTTTGAGGAGACCTACCCTAACGTTGCATTCATATTCTTTCTTTCTTTTTTTATTGTTTTTATTCGAAAAGAACTAGTGTAAAAAGAATATACAAGGGAGAACTCTTCCAAAAGATGAGAAGATCCGGACCTAACCCTTTACACCACAAGACGAAGATGATCCCAACCTCTCAACCACTTGTTCACTCCATAGCCACTAGCCAAAGATGAGCTCGCTATGCAATGAGAGGCCAAAATAATAAAAGAATCCCAACTCGCAGGCAACCTTTTCCTCAAACGATTCTAGTGTTCTGCTCCTTCCAAATGCTCCAAACCACTATAAATAGGATAATGAGACAATAATCACTCAAACATGTAGCTGAAGTGCTATAATCATGATGGAAAAGGATTGAAACCATCCAACTACATCAAAATTTTGAGTGAGGAGTGAACACCCCACCGCTCCCAAATCTTCCTAGTGAAGTAATAATTAAGAAATCAATGTTTTCTATGTTCCCCATCATACTTGCACAAACAACAACAATAAGGGGGCAAGGATATGTGCTTATCGGGATCTTGAAGGACCTCAACTGTATTAAATTTTCCAAGAGCGATAAGCCACCCTACTGAGTGGATTAGTTGAGTGTCTACTTATATTTGCTTGGGTATCAATTAGTAAAGTGGCATCATAATCTAAGAAATGAAACAACAGATTTTGTTGGCTAGATTCTACCATTGCTAGGTCCAATCATACTCAATGTTGTTACTTGACAAGCTAGTGCACATAAAAGTCGTTCATTATGTGCTTATTTTATGTGTACTTCAATTTTTTAAGATGCTTACATTTTTTGGGATTTTAATTTACCTCTTTAATCTTTTATGTGTTTTTATTTAAAACTTATTGTTTATATCTTACATTGTGTGGGTAAAACTCCTTGACCACACGCCTAAAGTTTGAAATTGTTAGAAACTGTTTAACTTAAAAGTTATAGCTATTAAGAAGAGCCCAACAATGTGTATCAAGAAATCACTAACAGTCTCCTTCCTAGGCAACTCTGTCTTGCACGAAGAGGTAAAAGAGAGATAGAAGAACAAACAAAACTAAACATATAAGTAAATGGGGAACATGCAGATACAAACAACAAGACTTGAACCCTAGACCTCTTATAAAACCAAAGCTTTAAGACCTTGTTCGAAACGCTGGACCTAAAAGCATAGATATTCATCAGGTAGTGGCCCAACAATGTATTTTCAAGCATTCACTATCAATATTTTTCACTCCAAACTCTCAAATTTCTTGGACTGGTATACTAAACAAGCCAAATACTATATTTTCATAGTTTTTAATCTTTTTGTAGTGTGAAATATTGAGGTGTAAGAAATGTGGTTTGAACTAATTCTTAACTACTATTGATAACATCTTGAATGTTTTTGGTCCTTATGCTCAATTTTTGGTAATGAAATCAATTGAAGGAAAAAAAAATTCACTCCATGTATCCAACCCTAGCTCCATTCTAGATGCATGCATGAATAATTAGTACATGCAATGAAGAAAAAGTAAAACTCTTAGCTATTGTGCCCAAATCAATAAAACTATTTCTAGTTAAAGTAGGTTGTGAGCTGAAAGTTTTCATTGTAGAAATGTTAGTAGCAACTGAAAACCATGTTTTCATTAAGCCAAATTCAAGTTTTTATGATTCAAGGAATTCTCTTATTACAAAATTAAATCCTATTTGGTGAACAAATTGATTACTCGGTCTTACCTAGAGTGCATGGAGGTGCTAGACATCACAACCTTTTTTCTTCTATCTCTTTCCTTTATTCTTTAGCTCCAGTGCAATATGGCCTAATGCTATCTATCTATGGCTTACTGCCCAAATGGTCCTTCAAGCTCTGTTATATGCCACGTGTCCTGCCAATTTAAACGATAGTTGGATAACAATGTCCCGCTTAATTTCATTTACTTAAGAATTTATGTAAATATGGGTCATGCCTCCATATAAAACTCAATCAGAAAGTATTCAAAAATACATATTCAAAGTAAGAAATTTCCGCATTTCAGTCAAAAGGGCAAAACTAAATGTTTTACACATCATAGTTTTAACGTCCAAAAGCTAAGGTGTCTCTGTACAAATATACATGTGCATGCCTATGATTAGTCGATAACACAAACATGCCATCATAGGCACATATTCCTAGACACATGAAACTCCTAAATGTCACATGTTTAGATAATCTTAGATCATTTCTAAGGTAGCTGATAAAGTTGATGGAAGAATCAATAGGTATGAAGCAAATTCATAAGAAAAGTGATTTATTCGTTAGAAGTAGGGGTACAATTGTGGAAAACTGGAGGGAGCATGTTAAAGTGTCGTTTTTTTTTTCCTTATTTATCTTCTTTTTTCACTGCTGTCAAAATCGTTCAATCGTGCCTTCACTGTTGACGCATTACGTATATGCTTCATCCTCAAGATAGTATTTCTTGAAATTTACACCTTACCATCAACTTTCTTTAAAACCATCGGGTGAGTGTCACAAGTTAATGTACATGAGTTTGATTGGCGATTGGAAAGGAGATGATTCCTCCCATTGTTTGTTGAAGAAGTTGAAATAAAATTGTAAACTTGCTGATGGTAGGATTGGATTCAAATTGTAAATTGAATTATAAATTGTAAGATTGTTTTCTAATTGTTTTAATAAAATATCTAAAATAATATAGTAATCTTTGTGCATATCTAAGAACTGAAAAGTTACTTTGTACTTTAAAAACAAGCTCTTGGTCAATAGTCAGTCATCAAATATCAAATCATCAAACTTGCAAAATATGATCATAATTCATCATAAAAAATACAGAATATCAAGTCATCAAACATTAAAAAAAATAAAAACAAAGCTCCTTGTCATTCTTCATCATCCTCTTCATCTTTCTTCCTTATCAACTAAGACTTGAAATTCTCCCCCTTTTTTTATTTTTCATCTTGCACTTCTTTTGTTCCTTTGTTACTAGGAGCAATATATTACATTTTCCTCAAACCTAAAAGGCATTGTTAAATACTTTAATATTTCATCATTGAACGTTACATATTTAGAAATCAAATCAAATTGTAATGTAAAACATGAACCTCTTTTTTGTGATCCATTCATCATTTGAATCCAAGTACGATAGACAAATTGAATCATAATAGTTTTGATCTCCTTTCTTTCCAAATGTGAGGTTAAAGATTGAATTTCATGAAGAGAAGGGCACTCAATCTTGTTTGCTCTAAGCGGTTGCATTTCTTAGAATGTATCTTAGAAAATTAAAGGAAGTAAAGTTAGCATTAAGTAAATATTTAACAAATCAATGAATAATGCTTGTTAAAGATTATTAGTCTAATTTCCTAAACTTTAAGAACTTACATGCTCGAATGTACTCCAATTTTGCTCTCAACTTGAATAGCTACATGTGGGACTTAAAACCTACACAACTAACTTTTGCAAATTAGGAGCATCGTCTCCATACCTCTACCACCAAAGAGCTGTAAAATATAAATTAGAATTAGATATGCATAAGTTAAGGGAAACAAGTAAAAGATACATATTTGAGCCAAATTAAATAAAGAAAAATATTTTAATTACCAAGTGCTTGTGGTTCTTGTAAATTCTTATGTTTCTCTTTCAAATAGGCCTTAAACTCTTTTAAATAGGTTCATTTTATCATCAATTAACACCATTTCTCTAGTAGATAGAAACGTTCTATCTATGCAACCATATAACACTTGTTTGAATTCAAGATTCATTATAACAGGGCATCATTCTAGAAGTATGGTTAAAAAAATAACCTGTTGCATGTAGAGGCTTGTGCGACTAATGACCCTAGTACTTAATAATGATATACATAATGGGCTTTTATCTCTTTTTCACCTTACCCAAATTTTTAGCAATGCCCTCCTTTGCACAGTTCATAGCATCATAAAATATAACCCATTGGTGACCTATGATCAAAATCAATTAATTGAAGGACCTTCCCAAGAGGTACAATGCTTTTAATCCAATGCTTGATTGATGGATCAGAAGTTTTCATATGCTAGAATTATGTCTCTCACAACCTTCCCATCATTCTGAAACTATTTTGCCAATCTTCAGAACAAACATAGCAACCAATGTTGTTGATGTTAATGTGCACTTCGCGTGGTCAAGCAATATGTAGCAAAGCATGCAACCGCTGGCCTCACTAGATCCTCTCCTTTTGTGAACTTCCTTATCAAATTCAACACCTAACAATGATTATGGATGTAAACAATAATTTTTTGACACTTGCTAATGGCATGACAGGTAGCTTACCAATACATTGAAGCTCCCATTTGCGATGACTTAAACCACATTTTCTTTTGCTACCTCTTCAAAAACATCATTAAGTAGTAGAAAAAAAAATTCAGCATTTTTCACAATAGAAGCATCAATAGATCTCAAGAAGACAATCCCCTTACTGTCGTTCATCAAGAAATTAATAATGGCTCCATATCTTCTATTTGTTCAATCATTAGACATAATTATGGCCCTAATCCCACTTCATTCATTTTTATACTAAGAAAGCATCCGCTCCATATACTTGACCTCATTTTCAATTAGATGGTTTCTAATCTAATGATAGCTTGGGAGCTCTAATCCATACCGCTATAAACTGAACCATGTTTGCAAAGGAAGGACTCTTCACTACATCAAAAGTTTTGACATCGCAATAAAGCAATCTTGCAATTTTTGTAGTTTGTTTTGCTTTGCCATTCATTAGCACATCAATAAGGCCTTTTTTTTTGAGAAGCGCCAACTACCCTACTACCTACCAACATGTTCATCGACACTAGTGCCAAAAACATTTTCCTTGCTGCAACTTCTTTTGTCAAACATTATAATCTCCCTTTTTTTTTTTTTTTTTTGAAAAGAAACTAAATATTATGTATTTATATAAATATGTGAGAAAAAAAATAATTTGTACAAAATCCATTGCCCTGGTGGGCACCCTTCACTTAGGAACCTACAAAATTTCCCCAGCCCCTAATTCATTCATTAAGATTATAACCCTTAGCCAACTTGCTTTGTGTTACCCAAAAGGAGGCTGTCAAATGAGAATTCTCCCAAACACCAGCTGTCGAATTTTCTATCCCATTGAACACCCTCTTGTTTCGCAGCTTCCGCTCCTTTCAAATGGACCATAATACCGTCAAGCTAACCACCTTCCAGTGACCTTTTCATGACAGTTGGACACTATCTAAGAAAGGAAAGATATTAATGGAGTCTGTTCCACTAGCTTCCTCACCATCCATAACCGGGAAATGAATACACCATCTTCTCCATAACTCCAGAGCAAATGGACATTGCCAACTAATACGGGCAACTGATTCTAAATGTTGTCTACATAGATAACACCATTGTGGGGAAAGATACATGTATGAAAACCTTCGTTGCAAGACATCACTAGTATTAATTTACTGTGTGTAGCTCCCAACCCAAGAATTTGACTTTTGAAGGCACTTGTGCTTTCCATATGGATTGACAGTGGAAAAATGGGGGCACATAAGGATCATTGAGGATTATGTCATAAATAGATTTGGTGGTAAACACCCCGGACGAGTCCCAAGGCTAACACACTCTATCCTCCCCTCTCCAATAATTGACAACCCTCCAACATACTGACAAGAGAGACCCTTCCCTTTCCCATATAGTCTCCCTTTCTTCTTTTTCTTCTTTTTTTTTTTCCTTGCAATGCTTTATTGCAATAAAAGAACTACTATCATTTGGCTATTAATGCAAAATTTCAAATATTAACATTTTTGTGCGTTTTAGCCTGATGATGTTTCAACTTTCATTCTGAGAACACCTCCATCGAAGCTTCCCACACAATAGTTACATCTGAAGTAGTTTGTGTTGTTTGGGTACACCTTTCTACAATGTTCTCATGTAGAATCTTCTTTTATACTTATTTTTGCTTTCGACACAGTAAGATATACTCAATTATGCTCTCCATATAAAAGAAAGGAAAAATTGAATAGGGCTTGTATAGAAAATCACCTATCTTTGTCTTATGCATAAACTTTTATGAAGGAGTGTCCTTTTGTTGTAGAAACACTTTGCAAAAGATGCAACTTCATTTGATCGAGATTCGAGGGAACAATCAACACTTCAAGAGGGAACCCGACACCTTTGGTTTTCTGAACTGAGTCTCCTCTTGGCTTATAGAGCCTTTAAATTCATTTGAAAAGGTTTTCATTTAAAAAAAATATAAGAAAAGTTTTTTGGAGTTCAGTTGAAGATCTTGCATTGAGTCATACGATTTAAGGTCGACTCAAATTGTACGATTTAAAAAAAAAAATGATTGTTTTATATATATTTCTATTCAAATCATGCGATTTGAATCGTAAATCGTAACAAAATAACATATATGATTCCCCCATATAAATGTCTCAAACTTTATAAATTAACTGATTTGGCACACTACACCACCAACTAAAATTACTGATTCCTATCAAATTCATAATATAATGTAATTATTTGATTAGGATTGTAAATTAGTGCATACTAATGGTTAATCTTGGTTACAGCATACTTAATCTATGGATGATTTTGCACTCTCTCTAGGTTGGAGACTCACTTTATTGGGCATCGTTTTCTTGCCACTTATGTTTTCTTCAATGGCTCAAGAAACATTATTGGTTCATTGTGTCTACAGGCATAATTCTGGATTTTTTTCTCTACATAATATTTTTCATTCCTTTGACAGTTACTGCTTATGTTTCCTTCAATGGCTCAAGAAACATTATTGGTTCATTGTTTCTACGGGCACAATTCTGGATTTTTTTCTCTACATAATATTTTTCATTCCTTTGACAGTTACTGCAGCTGCAAATGGTCTACAAGCATGGAAAATCCTACAAGATCTGACCAATCATATTGACCTTGTTTTAACTGAGGTAGTTATGCCTTGCTTAAATGGCATTGGTCTTCTTTCCAAGATCATGAACAACCAAACTTGCAAGAATATTCCTGTGATTAGTGAGTATCATTCTTACATATCTTTTATTACTTTTTCTCTGAAAGTAAGGTTCTTTTCTCAAGCTGTTTTGCAAAGTTGATACTTTTAATTGCTACACCTGATGAGTTTTGTGTGCAGTGATGTCCTCACATGATTCTATGGGTATTGTATTTAAGTGTTTGTCAAAGGGTGCAGTTGATTTTCTAGTGAAGCCTATTCGAAAGAATGAGCTTAAAAACCTTTGGCAGCATGTCTGGAGGAGATGCCACAGCGTGAGTTGCTATGCTTTACCCACTTCCCCTCATATGAAAATCTAAACATAAATTGTTGTGGGCAATTTTGTTGGATTTGTTCTGCTCTTTTTGGGTAAAAAATTTATTCTGCTATTCGTCTGTGTGAATGGCCTTGGTTTGCTGGACTTTTCCATCTTCAGATTTATTAATATACAAGTCATGCATGATTAATATCAGTCAATAGCACCAGATTCGGTTCAGGATCTGTCTTAATCTTGAAGTCATTTTGTTATGTCATTTTTAGCCATTTCTCTGAGATTTTTTTTTTCTAGTTAGTCTCCCACTATTCACTTTATTGGGACATGACTAATGTTGCTTTTTGCTCATTTGTATATTAATCTTTCATCAATTTGTCAGTCTAGTGGTAGTGGAAGTGAAAGTGGTATACAGACTCAGAAATCTGCCAAGTCAAAGAGTATTGATGAGTCTGACAATAATACTGGAAGCAATGATGAGGATGATAATGAAAGCACCGGTTTGAATCTCAGGGATGGAAGTGATAATGGAAGTGGCACTCAGGTAAATTACTTTTAATTCCATTTGTACGACAATACATCTTGTTTGTTGCAGTGCAAACTACATGCATTCAGAGAAGCACTTGAGCCTATATATTGCTACATAAATTTGTTTGTTTGAACTTTGATGTTTGCGACTACCTCGAGTAGTTTAACCTATAACCTACTTTTTTTTATTTTTGAAGAGCTGTTGTCTTTAAATTTATTTGTGTGATTCTTCTTTTGCCGTTACACTGTCAATATAGACTAAAAGTGAAATATAGTTTAGTTTCTCTTGACACATTTGTTATGCTGTCAAGGTAAAGAAGGTATTAGAATTGAATTTCATCAAAGTGTGAACTAGAATGCAAAACTTGGGTGCAACTGTAATTTGTTTGGAATGATGTGGAGCATGTCCTAGTTTTAGACTGAAATGAACAAGTTAAGGAGGAACTCACAGATGGATTTGGTAACCAAAGTGAGCTTCTATGATTATGATGATTGATTTACGCAATTTGCAGTCCCAGAAAAGAAGATATATTCTGCACAACTAACATATTTAGAAGTGTTTCCAGTGAGGGTTTGTGAGAGATAGGGTTATGGCCATGTTTCATTATTTAGCATAATTTACTGTTAGATGATGCACTTGATTGAATTGATATTTGAAGGTGCAATGCTGGTTGTCAACTCTTTGCAAATTTGAAAAAAAAAAAAAAACTGATTATGATTATTTTTGCTGTATTTTGCTGTTTAACCCGGTCTAGTGACTTATCTTTTGCAAAGCTCTTACTAATTCTGATTCATAACCTAAACCCGAAAGTCTTAGATATCATGTTTAGGTGCATAAGATGCAAAAATGAATGCGGTGGAGCTCTTTGGCTTGATAGCTCAACAAGCAATCTTAGACAATTATTCCTATGAACTAATTCAAAATTTCTGTCCAATAACAGTTAGTACAACAAAGAGCATCCTATATATAATGTTGCAATCAACAATAAACATGACAATTCAGATAAGCAAAATGATTTAGCATAATTCAGCCCTTAAACCACCAGTACACCAAGGATGTTGTCTGGTGTATTATGGTAAGCTGAAGAAAGTAAGTATAACTTACGTGGCCTTGTAGCCTCATATGTGCAAATGTCTTGAGAAGGCTGCTGGTAATCTGATGTTTCCTTCCAATCTAAATTGAAGGAGACTTCTCAGTGAATGGGTTTACAAGTTCACAACGTGCTCGAAAATCAGAGGATGAAGATCTTTAGCCATTAACAATATTTATGTGGTGGTTCTAGTATTCTTTTTTTTTTTTAGTAAGAGAAGGAAAATCTGAGTTTTTCTTTTCAATCACTTCCCTGAAATACATTGGTTCTATTATGAAAAAAATGGGTTCCTTTGAAGTTTTTGATTGCTCATGTTGAACTGTAATTTGATAAAGAAATTTAATACCTTGGTCTTAATCATAGATACCCAGCTTATAGTTATCAACTTTCACTTATTTTTATCTCCTATTAGGGCTGATTTTTAGTTTCTTAGTTAAATGCCTAAAGTGCAGCTCAAAACACATTTCTGAAAAGATATTTAGGTGCTAGTGTTAGTCATTTTCCTTTTCTAAACTCATACAACGCCATGTTGGCACCTTTCCACGAATATCCTTTCTCCATCTAGAATTCCTAGTCGTAGTGAGGTTACTTCGTTCTCCTTGAACCTCTAGTAAACCCATTTACTAATTTATGGGATAATTATGCCAATGATATGGTCTCCTTTTCTCAGATAGATGAATCTTAGTCTTTCTTTTTCTCTGATACCCTTGGTACATTTATAATGATATGTATCACTCCTATTATTTTTGGATTGTCCCCATAGTTTATTTGAGAAAATGTTGCTTTCTTTAGTAGGTGACGGGAGCTAAGATTAATGACGAGTAGAACATCAATCTAGATTGAATTGTCCCCATAGTTTATTTGAGAAATTGTTGCTTTCTTTAGTAGGTGAAGGGAGTTAAGATTAATGAAGAGTAGAACATCAATCTAGATGAAGTGAAATATCTATGGTGAAATTCTTGAAGAAAGTGCTAAAAGGGAAGACTAGGGTCCTTGTTCTAAATCAACATATTTGAAAGAATTTAACCAGCATTATGTTTGAGATTTCAACTTTCAATCAAACCTAGCCAAATCTATGTTTTTGGGACATCCATTGAGTACATCAATTCCATTGGCGCACTAGCATATGGAATAAATATTTAAGATGTAGAAGTTAGTGCTAAATGTTTGGTGAAAAACGTAAGAATCTATAGGGTTCAAGATTAGTATAACTAAGAAGCTTTCAATTCAACAAAACCTTATAAATTGCAGGGGGTTGGCTACATAGTGTTACTTTCATTCCGCTCTATCGAGGCTACATTTATAGTTAGTTATATTACAAGTGACTATATTTTTCTCGATTTTCTAGTTAAGAAGTGTAAGATCTAAAACAACATTAATATAGATAACTATGGTAGAGATAATTAAAACAATAATTTTGTTTTGACAAAAAATAAAATATCATATATTAATATAAAAAAAATATGAACACTGGAAGCCTAGTTCACAACCTGTCTCAAGGAGGGCAAGGCGTTCGCCTAAGACATCTTACAAAGATCTCGAAATAGGGCCATAATCCTGCAACCACTTGCCTAGCTTATAACCTTTACCTAAATATGCATATGAAGATACGAATGAATTTGGAGTGAGCATACTAGATTTTGCAACAAGTATCAACTAATGACCTTATAATAGCAAATACTTATTGTAGTAGAAGAGATTAACATTTAATAACATTTAAAATTAGATCTAAAAAAATCAAATAGATTTTTTCTTAACTAGTAAGGTTGATTAAGTAGCTTCTGAAGACTATGTGGTAACTCCAAGAGAAAGATTAACTTTAAAACATAGGATAATGGTGGTAGATGTATAAAAATGAAACCTGGATCAAAATATAAAATTATCAACTCTAGAGTTAATTAGTGGGGTTTGGAAAGAAAAAAAGAGAAATATTAAAAGAAAAGCTATTGAGAGAAATGACTTCAAGTATAGATGACCCAATCTAATGTTGGATAAAGTAGCAAAACACATAAAAACCTAGCAAAAGAGATTCTAGGAGAATTAAAGAGGGTAAGACCGTTAGGGAAAGAATTTAGTGGTAGAATGAAGAAATTCAAATTGCCATAGAATTTAAAAGGATAACTGTAAAACTTGACAATAGTTAAGGGATGAGGAAAGTCTTAAAAATTATAAGAATGAAAAAAAAAAAAAAAAAAAAAACTAAAAGAAAGCTGTAAGTAATGTTAAACTTAAAGCATGTGATGCTTTACATACAAGTCTGAATACAAAAGAAGGTGAAAAAACTATATATAAACTAACAAAAAGAAGGGAAAAGAAAAAAAAAAAATCTTAACTATATTAAATATATTAAAGGTGAAGATCAAAGAGTCTTAGTAAAAACATCTTAATACCTATATATAAAAGTAAAAGAGATATTCAAAATTGTGCAATTTTTGTAGAGGAAGTAAGTTGATTAGGCACATGATGAGATTGTGAAAGTGAATAATGAAGTATTGAGTAAGAGATGAAACCTTCATGTCAAACAATCAAGTTGAATTTATGCCAACCGTGGAAGATTTGTATTTATTAAGGAAATTGATGGAGAGGTATAGCAAGAAGAAGAAAACCTTCACATGGTCTTTATTTACCTAGAGAAAGCCTAAAATAGGGTACCTAGAGGTATAATATTATGGCTTTTAAGGGGAGAAAAAGGAGTCTCAAATTACTAACCTAATAATCGATATGTAGCATGGAGTGATAATTATAGTAAAAAGAAAAGTATGGGAAACTAGTGAGTCCTTAATTAGAGTAAGTCTACACCAAGGATTTACCTTAATTCTTAATCTTTTTGCACTAGTCATGGAGAAATTGACTAAACATATTCAAGAAGATAATCTATTATGTTGTTATTTGTTCATAATATAGTACTAATTTATGAAACTAAATCGAGAGTAAATGCTAAGTTAGAGGATTTGGAAACTAAAGGGTTCAAGATCAACATAAGGAAGACTTAATACATTAATATAATTATATCTTGTTTTTTTTCATAGAACTAAAGTAGATAGGGTAAGTGGAGGAGTGTTTTTGGAGTATTTTAGGATTGATGCATCTCATTGAAGTTGAAAGAGAAATTGTATGGGGCTGCTATTAGGGCCAATCATGTCTATGGAACATTAGGTAATAAAGAAACACAAATCCAACTAACACAAAATAACAAAATAGCTAAACTATTCTCCCACTCCAAGCCAATACTCACCAACTAGCTAAGCCAAGCTAACATCGAGGAGAATCACAGAGCTATACCCTTGCCCTTGTCTAGGGCATTGCTAGATCCTGGAAAAAGGAGGAAAGTGGGATGAGCTTAAAGCTTAGTGAGATGATATCATATACCTACCATCACATATTCATTAATACAGTGAAAACAATACATTAAACGACCAACATGACATAAATGTAGTCAATGCAATACAATACATAATGAAGATAATGGTTGATTAAAATATCCATTTCTATATTCAACATACATTTCCTTTGCAAAGCATTTTATGCAACTTATGTTATTTGTCTGTCACCCATTTCCTTTTGCCTATTCACAAACTTGCAACCTTTGTGGTACTAATGGGTTCCTAGCTAAATAGTCCCAACCCCTTTCCTATGAGCTAAACCACCCATGTATATTCACAAGAGTTAAACTACCCAAGTGTGTGTCAATGTGAGTTAAACTCAATGTGAGTTAAACCACCCACATTAAATTCATATAGGCTTAACCACCTTATATATTGGGAGTGGGGTTCTCGCCCATGGATTAATCCACTATTCTCATGGGTCTAGGTCCTCAAGTAGGTTAAACCACCTACTTACATGCATACAAGTTAAACCACTCATACGGGGGACAAGGATGTCAACGACATGATCCTTTACATGCCAAAACCACATGAAAACCATTCAAACATATATACATAGCAGTTGAAGACACATACATATTCCATATAACATTGCATAATTTCAAATCATGATGCCAAAATTGACATTTATATATGAGAGGATGGAATGCTACTCACAGTGATACCGAAACAAGGCTCAAACCCTTCTTTGGAAACCTTCAATCTAACCCAAGTTTCCCTTACTCCCTAAAATTCATACAAAACCATTCTTAGCATTTCATTTAATCATTTAGATTCATCCTAACCTAAGAGATGGAGTTCAAACCCTATTCACATCATTTTGAGGGTTTCACATCCGAAACCCATGATTAGGGAACCCTAGATTTAGCCGAAGCCGAATGGAGATTTTGGATTCTCCAACTTTGAAGGCTTGTTCAACTTTTAACAAAGACTCAAATGAACATTTAAATATTAATTGAAACATTCAAGAACAAATCCCTAACTCATACATGGATCAAAAATTTGATTTCGACTTGACTTTCGTCACTTGATAATTGGAATTAATTTGACATGGAAAATTTTTGTAAAAATTTGCTAAATTAGAAAGGTTTAGAGAATTTTTGCATATATGCTTCTTAAATGTTTCTTTTCTTCTCTTTTGAGTAAAGCATATCCCATAAACTACATAATTTGTTAGCTTGTTAAATTATTTTTTAAAATTTATGTTGCTATGTTGGTTGATGAAGTTGAAAATAATACATAATTATTGGTATTTTTTTGTTTTCTATTGATGTAATAACATTTTTTTACTTCTCTATCGAATTTCATCGAGTTTTGTTGAATTTTATCGAATTTTTTGTCTATTTTTTGCATTTTTGAATTGAAAAACAGAAATTTTATGGAATTATTTCGGCTAATTTTTGTCTTTTTTATTTTACATCCACTTCGCACTTTCGTGGTTAAAAAAAGGGAAAACAATTGTGGAATTTCTTCGAATTTTTGAACCATGATCTCAAATTCATGTTCTAGGGTTCTTGGAGAAAATGGAGAGTTGGAATTTAGGGAAAATTACCTCAAAATGGTCGGATTGATGATGGTAAATCCAAATCAATTCTTCGAAGGTGTTTTTGAACCCTTTGGAACGCTAATCTCAGCCTTTTGGAACCCTTTTTCAAACCCCCATAGTTTCCCCTCTCGGTTTTAGCAATTTAGAAAAGTGGAAATGTGTCAAAAACCCTAAAATCACAACTATATTTGTAGCTTGAGCCAATCCAGCCGACTAGATGCTAGTGTTTTCAAGGCGTTTTAGGGAGAAAACGCCTAGGCGCTGTGGCGCTGTGCTAGGCAGGCAGTGGGGGTTTGTGCAAATATTTAAAAAGTTTAGGGGGGTCTCTCTAATTTAAAACGAAAGTTTAAAAAACGAAAACGCCCCTTTTCTACAGTAATTCCTCGAATCTTTTATTCCCTAAGCCCATCCTTTTCATTTGCTTCGACCAAGAAACATCGTCGAAATCTCAGGCAACCGTCAACAACCCTCTGACGTTAGATATTTGAGTTTTGTACTTTGAACGTTTTGGATAATGTGTATTGTGACATAAATTAATGTTTTGTGGACATGATTTTAATTAACATGAAGTGTTTTTTATCATTTTATGAAAATTTAACATTTATTATAGAATATAGTTAGATATATATAATTCTGTACATAAATTGTTCAGGGACCTATACATAGCATAACCGAATCAAAATATGGAAACTCACCTACATCACCTAAATTAAGAAACATGTTATTTTCTAATTAAATAAAGAATTAACTAACAAGGAAATAAATCAATGTATACAAAAGGAAAGAAATCAATCAACTGATCGTCGTCGTTGATAAAATTGAGGAAATGGAATCATTGATAAGCATCCTGCATTATATAAGTTTCACTGATGGAACCATTAATAACCCCATCAATGAAAAATTCCCCCACCACTCTAAGGTCACCTTTCACAGTCTCACAAGTATGAAAAAAGGTCATAGTGAAATCATTCGGACCAAGGGCCTTGGACCGATTAGAGTCAAACACAACTGCTATCACCTCCTCATCAAAGGATGTCTCAACCAATAACTTTGGAGCTTGAAGACGCACCCATTCAATGCCATCCAACCACCAAGCCTACCCTCTTTATCTATAAAAAATCCTAAAAATTTTGTGATTTACTCCACCACTTTGGCTTCTATTTCCAAACAAAGTACCATCAGCCCATTCAATCTTGGAAATTGTGTTCCTTCTCTTCCTTTTGCCAAGGATCCGGTGGAAAAATTTGGAATACATAGCTTTCCTTGACCCATTTTACTCTAGCTTCCAATCTTTGTAAATTCCTCTTTTGCCTTCTAACTAGTTTTAATCATTGAATTTGACCATCCATCACCCCGTTTAGCTAGGTTTAAGGCTTTTATAAACCCTTCTAATTCCTCCACTTGTGGAGTCATGCTACCAAAAGTCTCCCTATTTGACAATGTAAGCTTGTGCTTCAGCCCCTTAAGTTTTTGCATGAATTTTAGAGCCTTCCCAGCCAAGTTGGCAATCCGCCCAGCACAAAGACACCAATTGTCTGAAATTAAGATTTGTTAGCCACACATGCTGAAGCTGAATAGGAGATGGGCCCATTTGTTGACGAAGTGTCAAGGATTATAGACCAATGATCTGACACTAATCTAACCCCCACCTCTTGCTTAGCAAAGGGTAAAATACAACCCAACTATAAACACAAATTGATCCAATTTGTAGCATGCGAACTTTGCATTAACAAGAAGGGGGCCCCTTAGCTCAAACTCTTGATTGATCATATTTAAGTCCAACATGCTTCTTGTAATTGGAGCTCCTTATATAGATTAGATGATTTATACTCGTAATTGGAGCTCCTTATATAGATAACTCTATGAAAACAACTTTTGGAAACTTCCTAAAACAGTTAAAAGCAAGTTTCCTAAGCTATCTATAACAACATAGAAACTTTCTAATGCTCTTACAACTATATCTAGACACTTTTAAACACTTTCTATTACATTAAATCACATAAACGAATTTAGAAATCTCTAAAACTAACACTAAAAATACCAAAATAGAAACTTCTCTAAGAATAGAAACTTGAGTAAAAATAAAAAGAAACTACAAACTAAATATTAGAACCTTCTAAAAAATTATTTCATGTCCTACATCAAAACTCACCAATATCACCTAAATTAAGAAACATGTTATTTTCTAATTAAGTCAAAGTGGAGAACGCATATTTACATAGCCGACCCCATATAGTTGGGAAAAAGGCTTTTTTGAGTTGAGTTATTTTCTAATTAAATAAAGAAATAACTAAGAAGGAGATAAATTAATGAAATGCGAAAGGAATGAAATCAACCAATCGACCATCGTAGTCAATAAAATTGAGGGGATGGAATTATCATTGTGCATCCTGCGTCATTATTTCTACGAATAATGTGAACTCTAGGAAGGTGGTAAATTGCAAATCCATAAGCCTAATGATTGTTTTAAAAACCACTTGAGGTGTATGCCTCAAGGCGAGGCGCTCAGAAAACGCCTCAGCCTCGAATGTCATACAATGAGGCATATGACATTCGAGGCTTATGCCTCACACTGTTGAAGCATACACCTCAAAGCACAATGAGGTTGACGCCTCAGTTTCTCATGCCAAAATCCAATTTTTTTTAAAATAAAATTATCATAACAGTTTTTTTTTATTATAACTAATTATTTTTGTTTTTAAGAATTATCATAAATTAAAGCTTTCACTATTAAAAGGCCCAGGCCATCTTTGCAAAGGCTCCCTAATAGTAATATATCTTTAAGTTTATATACAATTGTACAAATACTAACCTAGAAATTTGATAACTTTTAACAAATTATTCTAAGTGCAACATGCATTAACTAAAAATGGGGAAAAGTAGCAAAGACCTAATATTTTCTACAATGCATTTGCTAACTTCTTATTTCTTTATGCTTGGAATAGTTTAAACTTGAAATTTGGAAAGCTTGACATACGTTATGTGTTCATTTAGTTCTTAATGATGTTAATGACAATTAAAACAATTAGTATATTAAGAGAAATACCTTGAGATCTCCATACATATACAAAACTAGTTTATGATTTGCTAATTTTTTATGTTTCTTCATTTGGTATTGATACTTGTAAATTTCTAGATTTTTCATGAGTTATTTTATATTTTTTTAAATGTGAGGCTTACGCCTTAGACCGCCTCGAGGCGTCGTAAAGCCTAACTGCCTCAATTACGCCTCACACTTTTTTAAACCTTGAGCCTAAGCACAAGCCTTTACAAGATCATACAAAAGGTTATGGCTTAGAGACTCAGAGTGGTCCTGCACTATAGGGTGGTTGATTCTTTAATGCTCTTTGTCCAACGGAGACAAATCTAGATGTTGTTCTAATTGCCAATAAGACAATGGAGGATTATAGAAGTAGGTGTAGAAAAGGCTTTCTCTTTAAAATTGACCTAGCAAAAGCTTATGATTTGGTTAGGTGGGATTTTCTCGACTTCATCATGAAGATGAAGGGCTTGGGAAGTAGGTGGAGAAGGTGGATCAATGAGTGTCTCTGAAGAGAATCTTTTTTTATCTTTATAATGATCAACCAAGGGGGAAAGTTAGAGGTGGGAGAGGGCTTTAGTGAGAAGATCCACCATCCCTCTTTCACTGTACTTTCATTGTGGATGTGCTCAATAAAATAATGTAAGGCAAAGGAGCATGCCTAGTTGAGGGTTTCTTTGTGGGCAAAGATACAGTGGAATTTTCTCATCTCCATTTTGCAAAATGGTTGTGTTTTCTTCGCAATAAGTGATAATCATAGCCTTTAGAATACGATCCTATCTACCCAATAAAACATAGATGAATTTTCTCTAAACGAAGCGTATCCCAAGAATAATAAACTTGCGAGTCTTCCCGTACAAAGCTCTCGATACCTACTTCAATCCGTATAATGCGTTCTTCAATTTGCACACAAGGGGTTTGGTTGAGCCTTGTTTTTCATTGGATGTGTCGGGTCTAAAAACAATTAGTCCAACAATCAACTTGTGGGCATTGATGCGGACAAGGAGCCTATGTTTCTTCATGCTAGTCAAATAGGTTGCTCCACCATATGTTGGTTGATGAGGCATCTTGCCTGCCCTCGAAAGGCAAGTAGGCAACCCTATGTCTCTAGAGTTTTGGGAGTCAGTTGTTGGTAAAGTGTCAATGAGACTAGAGAGTTGGAAGAGGAGCTTTCTCTCAAAAGGAGGGGAACTAGTCGTCCTAAGAGCAGTGCTTTAGGCCATCCGAACATTTTTTTTCTCTGTGTTATGCATTGCTATGAAGGTGGCAAACATCAGGGCCGGCCCTGGGGCAGGGCCTACAAGGCAACGGCCTTGGGCCCCCAGTTTTTGGGGGCCCCACATTTTACACCAATATATGTTTAACTTATTGGTAAAGTTTATTTAATTAAATTATTAGGGCCTCAAATTTTGCTCCAAAATTAATATATAAATTTTGCCCCCAGTTTTTTTTTTTTTTTAAACTACTATAATTCAATCATATTTTTTTGGTTTGCTAATTTTGTATTTGGATTAGGTACAACAATTTTGTCAATAAGCACAAGGTTGCAGTTGTTAGAATAGTAGATTGGTGTTTTCTTAAACGTGTTACTTTAAGATATTTTTGTTAAATATGAAATAATTTTCTATTTGTGTTGATTTTGTAGTTTTGTTGTATTTATTTCGTGATTTTATTGTATTGATTTTGTGACTTTTAATGTATTCGTGATATTTATAAAAAATATTTATTTATTAATATATAAAAGGGCCCCATTTATTTACCTCGCCCTGGGCCCCCAAATAGTCAGGACCGACCCTGGAAACATCTATGAAAGAATAATGAGAAATTTCCTTTGGAAACGAGAGGAGTAATACAAATGTTGTGGTCTCTTAAGTTGGGAAATAGTGAAAGCCAAGGTGGAGCAAGGGTGCCTAGCAATTGAGAATATTCTTAATAGGAACATGTCTTGTGGGGTGCTAGTCACCAAAGTAGGCAGGTTTCAAAGCAACAAGGATGGTAACCTATCCCCTTGAGCTACCTTTGGGAGCTCTTGGAAAGTCATCCATTTCCTTTACCCTTAGTTTCCAACTATGTCAAACCATAGTTGGGCAATGGGGATTCTATTAGATTTTGAGAGGATGTTTGGCGTGGGACTTCTAGTTTTGCTAATTTGTTTCAAAGTGTGTATAATCTATCTTCCATCAATAATGGTATGGTCTCCGCTTTTTCTAAAGATCTCGGGACTCCGAGGAGGGTGGAGTGGAGTGGAGTGGGATCTTCATCTAGGGAGAAATCTAACCATTGGAGAGGCTACTGAAGTGAGTGTCGTGCTTTCTATTTTAGTTGTCTGTCACTTCTCTAGGGTTAGTGACTGAGTCCCTTTGGCCATATTTAAGGCAAACAATGGGGCTCTTTAAAAAAAAAATTTAATAGTTTAAAGGGATCAATATAATATATAAAGCTAAGGTTCTTTCTCTTCATATTAGTAAAGAAATTTCCTTCACAAAATCCTTCTTTGGCCATCTTATTATCCATCCTAATGTTACCAATTTTCTTCTTCATGCCTTCATATGAATAGCTCATATGCCATCTATGGTCAAATTTTGGTGTGAACTTTCCAAGTCTTAGTGATTGGTTGAGACAGTAGGGGAATTTCTCTTGTAACTCTTTTTTTTTTTAAAAGAAACAAAGGAACGATGCATATATATATGTCAAAAAAGTCCAAAAAGACTGTACACCCTAGACCACCAAGGCCCGCGCTCACGATGATACAAAATTGCGCCATCCTTGGAGCCAATCCCCTAAGGTATATCCCATAGGCAACTTACTATTAGCTACCCAAAATGACGCTAAAAGTTGGGAATGCTCCCACACTTTGACTGCAACACTCACTTCCCCATCGAACACTCGTGTATTCCTCTCTTCACCACCTGCCAATGTTTACACCATGCGGACTGAATACTACTCAAGTAAGGAAAGATATTTATGTGTTGATAAACACATCAATATCTAGCAGACTCCAAACTCTGATTGCATAGGTAACACCAGGATGGAGATAAACACGTGTGGAAATCTTCTCTGCAGCATATCACTTGTGTTTATCCTCTCATGGGCACCTGGGCAGCCACCCATCCCAAGAATGTAACTTTAGATGGCGCTTGCGCTTTCCAAATAAGGTCATGCTATGGCAATGAAGGAATATAGGGGTCATTCAAAAGGGCCGTGTGAAAAGATTTAGTGGTAAATGCTCCCAAAGGATCCCATGGCCACAGAATTCTATCATCCTCCCCAGATAGAAAGCACCCCTCAAGCGTGTTAAAAAGGGACTCCACATCCCTCCCCTCTCTTGTAACTCTTAGGGGCAGCTGAGGAGAACTTCTTGTCCTCCTTGGCTGGGCTGCCTTTGTGTTTTTCTTTTTATGAATAAATAACTCTCTTATGATACAAATAAAAAAAACACAAAAACACAAGTCTTCAAGTGAGTCGATGACTATGAAAGCAAAAGTCTTTTCCTACAAGGACTAAAGACTACAACTGCCACATTAGAAATGCATCACCAAAGACTACAACTTTCAAATTAGAAATGCATTGCCAAAGACCACAACTTTCAAATTAGAAATGCATGACTAAGTTAGTGAATTACTATAGACATGTCAAAAACAATACCATGTTGTAAATGATAAGTGCAACAGGTGGATCATGGCTAGTAATCTTACTCCCAACTTAAATTAGAGGTGTTCATCACTGTATTTGGTCGATGTTTATTTAACAAATAATATATCAATAGCGCGAGAATGCATTCCAAAATCTAGAGATGTAACATGAAATAGTACTGAGTACTATATTTTTTTCCTGGGTATCTCATTATTAAATATTTTGATTCTCCAATTGTACATGCTATGTAGAACAACAATATTTGCAGAGATGTTGATATTATGGGTCCCCAACTACATATTCTAGTCAAAATTCAACTATTGTTATAATGATGAAAAGACAGGGCACTGTGTGTTTGTGTCTGCACGTGTGTATTCATAAACCTTAGGATGAGATACTAATATAAAACTAGAATCATTTATTAGTTTAAATCGTGAACATGTATTGCAAACAATTGGGACTTAAATGGAAATGTAAACTTGATCCATTTTGAACCAAATAATTGTTGCCCCACTGGCACTCCAAAGTTTGGTCACATACGCATTTATATTTTTTATATTTTGTCATATTTCTGTGAATATAATGGAAATGTTAACTTGTTCCATTTGGCACCAAACAAGTGTTACCCCACTGGCACTCCAAAGTTTGGTCAAACGCGCGTGCACACAATTTTTTTTTTTAAAAGAAACAGAATATATTGTATTATAATAATTATGTACAACCTAAAGTGCAACGAGGAGCAGTGGTCCGTCTGCATTTGCTAGATACAATCCAAAATGGCTTTCCACCCTCTCAACCAATCACCCAACCTATAACCTACTGCTAGTTTATTTGCATAGGGAGGCCACAAATAAGGTACGTTCCCATACACCTATCTCCTCCCTTACAGACCCATCAAATATACGTTTGTTCCTTCCCTTCCAAACAGACCATACCACCGCAAATACCACGACTCTCCAATAGTCTTTCACCTTTCTTATACCTGGTCCGCCCTCCGAGAATGACCAAAGGTTGGATGCGTTTGTCAAACTTTCCCATTGAAAGATGCTTCGCCATTTGTCCCAAATCTGTCTAAAAAAAACTACATTCCAAGAATATATGGTTGCTAGATTCGCCATCTTCCCTACATAAACAGCACCATTTCGGTGAGATGTACCAATGTTTGAGCCTACGTTGTAGCATATCCGCACAATTAAGCTTGCCATGAGCAATAGTCCATCCTAAAAATTTGGCCTTAGATGTTACATGAGCTTTCCAAATGAAGTTACATGGGACTTGTGTTGGGGGCACTAGAATGGAGCTTAGATTTTGGAAGAAAGATTGTGATGTGAAAGTACCTGAACTATGCAAGGTCCAAACTACGTTATCCCTCCCACCTGGTAAAAATCTACCCTCAAGACACCTTAAGAGCTCAGTAATTTCCCTAGATTCTCTCTGAGTCAGGTTCCTGGATAGGTAAAGATTCCAAGAATTACCTCTACCTTCATTAGGAGAGGCAAAGGATGAAATGGTCTGGTTATATTTGGATGACAGTCTGTCCATATTTGGGAAGAGGGTCATAAATCAATCATTACCCCACCAAGGATCCTCCCAAAACTGAAAGGCTTCACCACTTCCTACCCTAAGCCTAACTAAGCTGTAGAAGATGGGACATAGGGAATGAATAAACTTCCATGGGCTTCTACAGGTTGCCTTTGGCGCCAAGGTAGCATACCTTGAATTGTCTTGTGTACCGTGGCAGCTCAAGATAACTTTGGCCCATACTGAATCTTTCTCATGAAAGAACCGCCAGAGCCACTTCTCAGCCAATGCTTTATTCCTTAACCCAATGTTGCCTACCCCTAGTCCCCCTTGCTGCAGTAACTTTTTCACACTGACACAGATATAGATCTTTTATATTTTTATTGTCATGTTTCTGTGAATATATGTATATATATTTGTACATACATGCATGCATGCATGCATTCATACATACATACATACTTACATATATATAATAAAATTTCAACCATGCTCCCAATTTTAAATTCTTACAGCATAATGCACATCCTTCTCCGGTGCTTGAAACAAATTATTATGTGAAACAACAATTCGTAGATGTTATTCATGTGACAAGATACCGATTATGATTATATTGTTATTTTCCAGAGCTCCTGGACAAAACGAGCAGTAGAAGTTGACAGCCCCCAATCAATGTCACCGTGGGATCAATTAGCAGATCCCCCAGATAGCACCTGTGCACAGGTGATTCATCCAAAACCTGAAGCATTTGGTTGTGAGTGGCAAAGTAGGGCATCAAAGAAACAGTTGCAGGAACAGCATGAAAAACTACTTGGTATGCTTTAAAAAAAAATACCCTTATAATTGATCTTTTATTTTAAGGTTGAAAACTATATTAGTCTCTTTTTTTTCATTATTCAGAAAATGTTACTATGAACAAGGACTTGGAAATTGGGGGACCGAGAAATTCTGAAATACAGCAGGAATATCCACCTGAGAAAGTTTGTACCAACCTAATAGGCACAATGGAGGGTGACTTACCAGCATTAAAGCTTGACAAAGACAATGAACAACTAGATAAAGGATCACTGGAGCTCAACATGGAGAAGACCATGGATGAGATGAAGGCCCAAACTGCTGACCACATGGGTTTGGTCACCAGTAGTACTAACATTAAGTCAGAAACCAAACTGTCTGAGGCTCCCAATTGCCTCTGCAATGTATCAGAAATCAAAGACAAGACAATTGATGCTAAAGAACTACCGTCCCTTGAGCTGAGTTTAAAGAGGCTGAGAGGAATCGGAGATGTCAGTGCAGCTGCAAATGATGATCGCAATGTTTTGAGACATTCTGACCTTTCAGCCTTCTCAAGGTATGGAGGAAAACTTGAGGACTTTTTTAAGTGTTCTTAACTAATGTGAGTAAAATTCCTACCATGCTTAGGATTTGCAAGTGTTGTCTGCTGCTGTGCAGGTACAGTGCTCCCTCTACTGCTAACTTGGCTCCAACCGGAAATGTTGGAAGCTGTTCCCCGCTTGATAATAGCTCAGAAGCAATGAAGACAGATTCAGTGCACAATCAGCGGTCTAATGGGAGTAGCAACAATAATGACATGGGCTCCACCACCAAAAATGCGTTTACTAAGCCAGCATCTTTTGACGAGAAAGCATTGACATCAACTGCAAGATGTCTGCACCCATCTGCTTTCCATCCCGTACAGAACAGCAGGATCTCCTCACCACAAGTCATGCCCCAGAAGGATGATGATGCAGTAGTTAACAAACTGATGGTGCAACCAAGAGGGGCAAACCAGCAGGTGCAAGTCCAGCACCATCATCACCACTACCACCACCATCACCATCATGTCCACGGCATGCAGCAAAAGCAGCCGCCTCTAGACCATGATGACATATCAATGAACGTGGAAGAACCAGCTCTGCAATGTGGGTCTTCTAATGTGTTTGGTGCGGCAATTGAAACTAATGCTGGAAACTACAGCTTGAATGGAAGTGCCTCAGGTAGTAATCATGGAAGCAACAAGAACAATGGAAGCAGCCAAGACATAAATGTAGGTGTGGTGAACATTGAAAGTGACAACGGGATGGTAGGAAAAAGCAGAGTTGGCGGAGGTAGTGGAAGTGGGAGTGGTAGTGGGAGTGGAGTGGATCAAAACCGTTTTGCTCAGAGAGTGGCGGCATTGACCAAATTTCGTCAGAAAAGGAAAGAGAGGTGCTTCGAGAAAAAGGTAACTAACCTTCTGTGCATTTACTTTTAACATTGGGAGCAACCTTGGCCTAAAAACTATGCAGTGTCTAAATGGTGAATGGCCATGTAAATAGCTGAATTGTCATGCTCAGTTCGCTAACATGAAGGTTTATATCAATCATAAAAGATGAGCTTCGTGTTCAGCAAACCACTTAGGATATATAAATCACGAAGAGTACCACAGATTACTATTGCATTGACATGCACACAGCCCATGTGAGAACTGCAAGACTTCTTGAACTTACTGAAATTTATTAAACCTACCTTAAGCTATCTTGAGAGTCTTTTGGCCAACAGGGAAAGATGAAAGAAGCTGAGTCATGCTACAAAGTTGGCTGAATTAAGATTCTCATCATACAACTTTGTTCTTCAGCTAGCACCCAATTGCTGTTTTTTTTTTCTTTTTCTTTCTTTCAATAAATTCTTTGATGATAATACTGGAAGAATTGTATGGGCACGTTGTCTTGTTTTTCAGGTGCGATATCAAAGTCGGAAGAGGTTGGCGGAGCAGCGACCTCGAGTTCGGGGACAATTTGTACGACAGAGAGTGTGTGATAATACAAGCCGGGAAGCGGATTGCTAACCCTAACCTTGTGCCTGATAGTGCATGTGGATTTGTGTAGATGAGATTAGCACTAGCGGTGTATACAGGATGGAAGCTGTCAGATTTTGCCTTGGATTGAGAAAGAGGGAGGGAAGTTAGGGGATGGATAGTCCAAACAATTCGATGGGTATGTGTTTTAGGGAAGACAGAACCCTTTATGTGAATCTCTACAAGAAAGACACCTTAAGACTGTGTTTTATGATTGTGGAATGGGCATGTGGATTTGTGTAAATGAGATTAGCACTAGCGGTGTATGCAGGATGGAAGCTGTCAGATTTTGCCTTGGATTGTATGGATTGAGAAAGAGGGAGGGAAGTTAGGGGATGGAGAGTCCAAACAATTCGATGGGTATGTGTTTTAGGGAAGACAGAACCCTTTATGTGAATCTCTACAAGAAAGACACCTTAGACTGTGTTTTATGATTTTGGAACTTTGGCTACTACAGGGTGGGTAACCTTTCTCAAATTCAGGGGGGGTGGCCTTTCCTCCTGTCTTAATAAAGTATTAAGTTGGGTGTGCTTTTGTTCTTCAGATTTGCCTTTTCTCTGGTATAATTTGCTATTATCTCTACCCTCAAAGTTGGTCTTTTTAATCACCAACAAATTAAGGTGAAAAAGGACATTCTCAAGGAATTATTAATATGCATACAACTGATGATGGCATATTTTTATCTATCGGTAAAGTTTACTTTGAAAATTAGCATTAAAAGGTTCATAAAGGAAGAAGGTTCTTTCAGATTATTACATAGGACATGTATGGTATTCAGACTATCTGTAATATAGCACAAATTCAGAGTTGGTAGACTTGTCAGAAAATTTAGAATAGACAATTACAAAAACCAGAGAAAATCAGACAAATCTCCAATGGAGATGAAATGCATAATTGGGATGAACAGAAAGGTAGCTTATCAAAAAATATATAAAGGGCGGGAAGGAATTATGCCCTACCCATAAATGAATTTTTACACCATCAATCACCATAGTTCTTGGAGAGAGAGACAGATGCTGGCCATTATGGAATCTGCATCAGAACACGCAGCTCATCGTCATACCATGAGCAAGGAACGAGCACACGCTCAACCAACTGAACGAAACACACGCTCAGCCTCTGTTAAAAACCTTTGAAAAAACAAGAAAAAGTACTGGAGTTGGAAAACGAAGTGGTTAGGTACAAGCCCAAAAAACAGAGGATCTTATATACTGATTGGCGCCGTATGGTGTTGAAGAGCATTGGCAAATCTAAGAAGCAATATAATAGCAATACAAATCTAAGAAAGCAATATAATAGCAATGCATTTTGTTGGTTTTCGAAGCGACCTCGAAATTTAGCCTCCAATTTACCAACCAGCAACCATCGGCGTGCTGAGTTTTGACAATTTCTCAAGACATTTTGTCTGTATTTCAATCATCAAAGTGGTGGTAAAGTTTTTTGGAGCTTATGCTGTACCAATAATAATTCGTTTGTTCTGTTCCATCTTACTGTTTCATTTATCAACTGCATTGGGGTTTTATCAATGTTTGTCTATATGAATCATTTTTTCTTGTTACTATTTAATCATAAAATTATGAAGAAATGATCAAATTTTAATGAGATCAAAACAATAGCTCCGCCATTCAAATATATTATTACTTTTGCATTGCTTTAAAATACAATTAATCCAACAAATCTTCATAGTTTTAGAATCTAGAAAACCATTTCTAAATATGATAACAGATTAAGAAAATAAAAGATTATCAAGATACAATTTTTTGAAAACTTGTTTGCGACTCACCATCTAAAAAGCAATTTTAACATCATCCTGCAAAGAACATCTGTCGCCAATGTGAACAAGAATGAGGACAACATAATCTCCCTGTTTAAGACCTCTATAAGCATTGAACTTCCTAGAACCCTTTCCATTGATAATAATGAAAAAAGACACCGAGCTTAAACAACCACCGATCCATTTGCACCACCTGCTTTCAAAGTTTTTCTTCTTCATGACATAGTCAAGGAAATTCCACTCCACAGAGTCATACGCCTTCTCAAAATCAACCTTGAAAACCATACCCTGACTTCTTCTAGATCTATAATCTTTCACTGCTTCATTTGCCACCAAGATTGCATCAAGGATTTGTCGATCATGAACAAAAGCAAATTGAGTTTCTTTAATGGTCTTATGTAGAATGTCACGTAGTCTAAGAGATAGAGTCTTGGAAATCATTTTGTATAAGCTTATAGGTCTGTACGCTTGTGGATGTCAAGAATCTTTTTTTTTTTTGGAATAAGGCAAATGAAAGTTTCATTTGTCTTAAGATTGACCACACCATTCCTATAGAAGTCAAGCATCACTTTCATCACATCATTCTTGAGAGTGTCCCACGATTTTTAGAAAAAAGCCATAGTGAAACCGTCTGGTTCGGGAGCCTTGTTGCCATTACAGCTGAAAACAGCCTTACGCAACTCCTCAATCTCAAAAGGCCACTCCAACCAAGCCGCGTCCTCAGCAGAAATCAAATGCCACTCAATGTCGTCAATAGCCCAAAAATCACACCTTCTTGAAGAGAAATTCTCAGAAAAATAATTGATGAACCTCTTCGATGCTCTAAACTGTTACCGAGTATACAAATTTAGAAGTTTATGCAATTTAGAAGTTTATGCAATTTAGGACTCTATTATTATTAGCTGTATATATTATCTTACCATGTATAGATGCTACAGATTAGGAATCTGTTAGATATATATTATCTTACCATGTATAGATGCAAAAGATAAGGAATCTGTTAGACTACATGTATAGCATATATCAATATATATAATGAAAGGAACGCCGAATGAAATGGCAACTTTTCCAAACCTCTCTTCGTATTTTTCTAGTATCTCAGTATTTTGACATGGTATCTGAGCCGGTTCTTGATTTTTGGTTTGTCGATCGTGTCGCGGGATTCAACCTCTAGGGTTATTGTCTTCTTCGTTTTCATCTTCTCCACCATCTTCTTCTCTGTTTTCGTTCCAATCTGAGCAACGATAATCCAGTTCCGGTCGTCTTCCTACGAATCGCCTTCACACTCCACTTATATTTCCTGAGACGGCTGGAGGGATAACCGCAGGCGGCGCATCGACTCTTCTGAAGGTGAAAGCTCCGGCGACCGCACCTCACACAGAGTGTGTGGGTCTTGTTCCTCCTCTTACCGAAGCTTCTTGTTCCTTTTCCCATTCTCGCTGAAACCCTAATGGTGTTGTCGGTTCTCATGCGGATCCAGTGAGGAATAGGCCTGTTTTGCCTCATCTTCTTCGCGAGCTTCTTCTTGATTCTGAAAGTCTTGTGAGACGGCATCTTTGCTAGTGGAACAGATCTCTTGACAGCTAGCCAGTCAATCGTTCAACGCTACCGCGATTCAATCGATCAACTAAAATCTGCATCTTCTTCTTCTCTGGTGGGGTGAGAGACTCTCGATCTCTCTCTTTCTGTCTTTGTGCTCTCTGTGCTTTCTGTGGGGTTCTTGGGGTTCTCTTGTTCTCGGCGAGAGTACGGCCATCTTCGAGCTGCTTCCCCGCGAAGATCGACCTCTGCTGATCAGGGGGAGTTCCTTCTTTGTCCTGGATCTTGGCCTTGACGTTGTCGATCCTGTCGCTCTATTCTTGCAATTTTTTGGCGCAGCCGCTGGTTCGGTTCTTAGCTCTTATTTCCAGTGCCTCTTTCGGTTGTGGCTTACGGTAATTTATAATTTTCGACATTCCAGTGGAATATTATCTGTTTCTTGGTTGCATCATGTCATCGGATAAGTTGGAATCATTCCATTTTCGGTTTACTGGTAAAAATTATTCTGCTTGGGAGTTCCAATTTAAATTATTTGTCAAAGGAAAAGAATTGTGGGGTCATATTGATGGGAGTGTTCCAAGACCTCAAGGTGTCGAGGCTTTATCTAAGTGGGACATTCATGATGCTCGGGTTATGACTTGGCTCCTTAACTCGGTTGAGCCTCACCTTGTTCTCAATTTGAGGCCTTATAAAACTGCCACTGCTATGTGGAATTATCTTAACACGGTTTACAATCAAGACAACTCTGCTAAACGATTTCAATTGGAGTATGAGATGGCTAATTTCACACAAGGCAGTCTCTCTATTGAGGAATATTTTTCTGGTTTTCAAACTCTTTGGGCTGACTATTGCGACATTGTTTATGCTAAAGTTCCCAATGCAGCTCTCTCTGCTATCCAAGAAGTGCATGCAACCAGCAAGCGAGATCAATTCTTGATGAAGTTACGACCTGATTTTGAAATTGCCCGTTCTACTCTGATGAACCGTCATCCTGTCCCATCTTTGGATGCTTGCTTGAGTGAACTTCTTCGTGAGGAGCAGCGTATCGTTAGTCATGCTACCATGGAACATCGGGCTAATGTTAGTGCACCTGTTTCTGTGGCTTATGCAGCACAAGGGAGAAATAAGGGTAGAGACATGCGTGCTGTCCAGTGCTTTAGTTGTAAAGCTTTTGGCCATATTGCTCGGGATTGTCCCAAGAAGTTCTGTAACTACTGCAAGAAACAGGGTCATATCATCTCTGCTTGTCCCATTCGACCTGAAAGGAAGCAGGGTACTGCTTATCATGCCTCCACTGGTGCCTCTAGTTCTGCTGCATTGCCTGCTGCCTCGTCGGTTGTTCCTATTCCTGCTTCTCCAGCCTTGGCAAATTCGAACACACTCACTCCTGAAATGGTACAACAGATGATCATTTCTGCTTTTTCTGCTTTTGGGTTCTCAGGTAATCATAAAGTTTCTTCTAAACCTTGGTATTTTGACTCCGGAGCCTCTAACCATATGACCAATACTATTGCTCTTTTTTCCAATGTCCGGAATTATGATGGAAATCTGAAAATTAACACTGCTGATGGCAGTTCTCTGCCTATCAGTGTTGTTGGTGATCTTTCCTCTTCCTTAACTAATGTTTTTGTGTCTCCTGACCTCTCCACAAATCTTATTTTTGTTGGTCAATTGGTTGATAATAATTGTCATGTCCATTTCTCCCATTCTGGTTGTGTTGTGCAGGATCAAGTGTCAGGGAAGATGATCGCAAAGGGGCCTAAAGTGGGACGACTCTTTCCTCTTCATGTTTCTCATTCCACTATTATTCCTCGTTTTCCTTCCCTTTCATTTGCATGTAATGTTGTTGATTCTAAAAATAAGACGTGGCATAGACGTCTAGGCCACCCAAACTCTAATGTTCTTCGTACTTTATTTAATTCTGGATTATTGGGAAATAAAACATGCTTTTTTATTGATCTTTCATTTGATTGTACATCATGCAAACTTGGCAAAAGTAAAGTTCTATCTTTTCCTCATCATGCATCTCATGCCTCACAATGTTTTGAGATTATTCATAGTGATGTTTGGGGGATTGCACCTGTTGTTTCTCATGCGCATTACAAGTACTTTGTTACTTTCATTGATGACTTTAGTCGCTTTACTTGGGTTTACTTCCTCCGGGCTAAGGGTGAAGTTTTTTCAATCTTTAAGCGCTTTCTTGCACTTATTGAGACTCAATTCTCTGCCAGCATCAAGGTCTTGCGCTCTGATTCTGGCGGCGAATACATGTCTAATGAGTTTCAGGACTTTCTTCAGAGCAAAGGGATCCTTTCTCAACGTTCTTGTCCTTCGACACCACAGCAAAACGGTGTTGCTGAAAGGAAAAATCGCCACCTTCTTGATGTAGTAAGAACTCTTTTACTTGAATCATCTGTTCCTCCTCGTTTTTGGTGTGAAGCACTTTCTACTGTAGTTCATTTGATCAATCGCTTACCCTCTCCTACGATAAATCATGTTTCTCCTTTCTTTAAGTTGTTTGGTTATTCTCCTTTATATTCTGATCTTCGTACATTTGGTTGTGTTTGTTTTGTGCATCTTCCTCCTCATGAACGACATAAACTTACCGCTCAGTCTGTTAAGTGTGTTTTTCTTGATTATGCTATCCCTCACAAGGGTTATGTTTGTTATGATCCCCATGGTTGTCGTATACGGGTTTCCCGGAATGTGATTTTCTTTGAAAATCAATATTTCTTTCCATCTCATTTTGAGCTGCCATCTGCATCTGTATCTCTTCTGCCTATTTTTTCTGAATCTCCAACAATTGTGGAAAGGTTCAAACCCGGTTTTGTGTATGAGAGACGTAGTCGACATGAGTCTGGTTCCTTTGTGCCTCCTTCCGATCTTGACCCGGCGCCTGATCCTACTCCTGCTTCCACCACTCTTCGTCGGTCTACTCGTCCTTTTCGACCCCCTAATTGGTATGGTTTCTTCTCTCCTGTCTCTCTTGTCGCTACTTTATCCACTATTTTCATTCCCTCTTGCTACAAACAGGCCATGGAACATGAGTGTTGGCAAATTGCAATGCAAGCAGAACTTCAAGCACTTGAGGAGAATCACACTTGGGATATTGTTCCTTGTCCCCCTACAGTCAAACCTATTGGGAGTAAATGGGTTTTTTCTGTGAAACTTCGTTCTGATGGCTCTTTGGACCGGTACAAAGCTCGCCTTGTAGCCCTGGGTAACAAGCAGGAATATGGGGTTGATTATGAGGAGACATTTGCTCCTGTTGCCAAAATGACCACGGTTCGAACCATCTTAGCTATTGTTGCTTCACAGTCGTGGCAACTACATCAGATGGATGTGAAGAATGCCTTTCTTCATGGTGATCTCCAAGAAGAGGTTTACATGAAGCTTCCCTCTGGTATGACTATTTCTTCTCCTCATGATGTATGTAAGCTAAGGCGTTCTCTGTATGGGCTCAAGCAAGCGCCCCGCGCTTGGTTTGAGAAGTTTCGCGGTACACTTCTTTCATTCAGTTTTACACAAAGTCAATATGATTCTTCTCTCTTCTTCCACAAATCTACGTCGGGTATAGTTATTCTCTTGGTTTATGTGGATGATATTATCATTACTGGCACTGATTGTGGTTTGATTACTAAGCTTCAACAGCTGTTACATGTAACTTTCCATATGAAAGATCTTGGCCAGCTCACATACTTCTTAGGATTGGAAGTTCATCATCAAGCCCATGGCATTTTCGTGAACCAGCATAAGTATATTCAAGATCTTATCACTTTGGCTGGTTTGGAGGACACTGCTTCTGTTGATACTCCTATGGAGGTAAATGTCAAATACAGAAAAGATGAAGGGGACCTTCTGGATGATCCTACTCTCTATCGGCGCTTGGTTGGGAGTCTTATCTACTTGACCACTACTCGACCTGATATCTCCTATGCTATCCATCAGGTCAGTCAATTTATGTCTTCTCCTCGGCATCTCCATCTTGCTGCCGTTCGCCGCATCATTCACTATCTTCGAGGATCACCAACTCGTGGATTGTTCTTTCCTTCCGAATCCTCTCTTCAACTTGTTGCCTATAGTGATGCTGATTGGGCTGGGTGTCCGGATACACGTCGATCTACTATAGGTTGGTGTATGTTTTTAGGTGATGCATTAATTTCTTGGCGATGTAAGAAACAAGATCGTGTTTCTAAATCCTCTATTGAGGCTGAGTATCGTGCCATGTCTACTGCTTGTTCTGAAATTGTATGGCTGCGTGGTCTCCTTGAGGAGCTTGGGTTTCCTCAGACTACTTCTACCCCTCTTCATGCTGATAACACTAGTGCTATTCAGATTGCCACCAATCCTGTTTTCCATGAACGCACCAAGCACATTGAAGTTGATTGTCATTCTATTCGAGACACTTTGGAAAGTCGGGTGATATTTCTTCCTCACATCTCTTCTGATCTCCAAGTGGCTGATATCTTCACCAAAGCTATGACTCGACAACGACATCAATTTCTTGTTGGCAAATTGTTGCTGATTGACTTACCCGCATCAATTTGAGGGGGGATGTTACCGAGTATACAAATTTAGAAGTTTATGCAATTTAGGACTCTATTATTATTAGCTGTATATATTATCTTACCATGTATAGATGCTACAGATTAGGAATCTGTTAGATATATATTATCTTACCATGTATAGATGCTACAGATTAGGAATCTGTTAGACTACATGTATAGCATATATCAATATATATAATGAAAGGAACGCCGAATGAAAGGGCAACTTTTCCAAACCTCTCTTCGTATTTTTCTAGTATCTTAGTATTTTGACATAAACATCCTCCACCAAAGAACCATCATCCTTTTTTGCTTTAGAGATGAATGATTTTAATCTTCTGTTACTTAAGATCCTGTGATAGAAGCTAGTATTAACATCCCCATCTTTAAGCCACTGGATTTTAGTCCGTTGTCCCGCCATTCTAGCTTCTCTCTAGCACAAATCAATCATCTCAATCTTAGCTTTCGCCCTAAGGTCAGTCAACTCAGTAAACATCTCATTATGGCCTTCCAAGAAATCAATGCACCCAATGAGCTCCTTAAGGTCCCTCTTTTTAATGGAGACCAAGCCAAAAACCTCGGTATTCCCCTTGTTAAGAAGCAGCTTGATCACCTTTAGCTTAAACATGAATTTGTGACCTTCCTGATCAACAGCAGGCACAACATCCCACCACCTTCTGATTAATTCTAAAAAAATCGAATGATGCAGCCATGCATTTTCGAACCGAAAAGGTGAAGGTCCCCACTGAATGGCTGTAGAGTCAAGAATAATTGGGCAATGATCTGACACTACTCGCGGAAGGGCTTCTTGCCTACAACACGGAAATACGACCTCCTAACCTGAAGAGAAAAGGAATCTGTCCAATCTTCAACAAATTAGGGGTTCTCGAAAATTAGACCACGTCACTCGAGCATTCATAAGAAGAGGATCCCCTAAGATTGAGTTTACCAATCAGTGAGTAAAAGATCTGCATACTAGTGGTCAGTCTTAAACTATTAATTTTCTCCCCAACATTCTGAACAATATTAAAGTCACCTCCCAAACACCACCTGTCACCACATATCACACTAAGACAAGCAATCTCGTCCCAAAAGTTCATTCTCTTCACAAATCCACAAGGACCATAAATATTTGACAACCACCACCCATTATTACCTCCATCGGAAATCAACACTGAAAACGAGAAATCCCCAATAAGGTTATCACTGACATTCACCACTTGAGAATCCCAAGCAATAATGATACCACCAGCTGAACCAATAGCAAGTAAGGAAATCCAGCTCTTGAAACGAGACCCCCACAACTGAGAAATTAAAAGACGATCTACTTCTTGTTTCTTGGTTTCTTGAAAAATTACAATGTCCGGTTTAGCCTTCCCCAACGTTCTTTTGATAATGCATTTCTTCCTACTCGACCCACGACTTCTTATATTCCATGATAGAATCTTCATTTATTAACTCCACCTTTCCGTTTTGTTGCCTTGACACTAGCGGCAATATCCTTTAGAGTAACACATGCATCCTCACCCTGCATCCTAGTAACAGTAATCGTAGACCATTGTAGGAGATCAGTAAGAGGCTCTAAAGAATCACATGATGCATTGTTTGCCTGAATCCCCTTAATTGTGGCACACAATTAAGGGGTTCTCGGTTGGCAAAAATAATGTAGAGGTTTCTCATCTTATGTTTGTTGATGGCACTATGTTTCTTCTTGATGACGAGGAAAGGAATGTGGTGAATGCACTTGACATACTTCAGTGCTTTTGCTAGTTGTCTAGTCTCAGAGTGAACTTGGTGAATAGTCAGTTGGTTGGTATTAATTGTAACCAGGAGGCGTTGGTCAGGGTGGCTACTCGAATCGGTTGTTCTATTGGTTCTTGGCCTCTTAAGTACCTCGGTTTGCTATTAGGTGGGAATCCTAGATGTTATTCATTTTGGGATTCGATGGTTGCAAAGATTTCTCATAGACTTGACGGGTCGAGGGGTGGTCGCCTTGCTCTTATCAATTCAGTATTGTCATCAATTCCAACATATTATTTCTCCCTTTTTCAAATTTCAGTCACAGTGGCTAAGATTGTTGAGAGAAAAATTAAAGCCCTTTTGTGGAAGTGGGCAGATAAGAGTAGTGGGACTCACCTTATCAATTGGGACGTGGTACAGAGGCCGCGTCATAAAGGCGGATTGGGTGTGGGTATGAAAATTCTACAGGGTGGATCAGTCTTTTGAGAAAAGGTTATCATTAGCAAGTATGGGAATATTGAGTTCAGCAGAAGGATAATCCCTACCACACGTTCTACCTTTCGTAATCCTTGGAAATATATTTTCTCGTTACTTCTATTTTGTTTCCTCATTTTCAGCCCATCTTAGGAGATGGTAGGAGTTTTAGATTTTGGGATGATAGGCGGTTAATTGACTCCCCCTTGCCGACCTTTTTCCAAGACTTTATCATGCATCTTCATTCCCCTACCATACCATTGACCACTTTACCGTTTCTTATGATATAGGGGGACCTTTTTAGTGGAATATTTGCAATCCTTGTCATCTTACAGTTGGACAACGGGTTGAATATAACAATTTACTATTTGTGCTATAACAGGTTCACTTGTCTTTAGGTCCTAATCGTTTCGATTGGGCCCTTCATCACTCTGGCCAGTATTCGTGTCAGCCTTTGTTTCAGTTCTTAATTGATAACCCTTTCATCCCTTTGTTTCCTATTTTCAACTTGATTTGGGAAGCTCTTGTTCCATCAAAAGTTAAAGTGTTTGGATGAATTTTGACCCATAATAAGCTTAGCATGGGTGATGTGCTTCAAAAGCGTTATCCTCATTTTTATTTGCAACCTCATCGTTGTTCTTTGTATTTTAATAGTGCTGACGATGTTGGCCATTTGTTCTTCAGCTGCTCTTTTGCATTGTGAATTTGGAATGAATGACATTCTAGACTTAAAAATTGTTTCTCTGCCCCCACCTCGTTCAAAGAGGACTTTATGATCTCTTACATTACAAGTCTTAATGGAAAGCAAGTAATGATGCGTTCAGCTAATTTGGTGTCCATTTAAATGATTTGGTTGGAACGAAACCGTCGTATCTATGATGGTGGTATTAGGACAACTTAGGATGTTTCGAATGATGTGTTGATGTTAGCTAGTTCATGGTTAATGGCCTTCAAGATTAACGAAAATTTCTCTATTAACGGTTAGATTAGGAACTGGGGAGCGTTTGAATTGACCTATTGCTATATTGTTTGGTTTTCTTTTGGAGAGTTGGACTTGTTTTTTTCTTTTCTTTGTTGGATCTTGAGGACCTTTGATGCTCCTTTCTTTATTTTCAGCTTTTTCACAACTAGATGAGATCAACTAAATGAGTCGACTCCTTCCAACTCACTCTATTCGGGTATAAATCTTCTTAAGTTGTGTTACAGATAAGTCTCTTCTTAACTCGTAAAAATTGCAAAACAAGATAATCACTTAATAGTTCAAAAAAAAAAATAAAAAAAAATGACGATTCACTCTAGGATGAAGAAGACCAAATTCAGCTCAAGCAGTGATGATCAGGCAGCCATTTGGGAGCCCTTGGCAACCTCTCAAACATTCTTTACAACCTAAGACCTGCCACTTAGAGTTCTTGCCCAATCCCAAGGAATAATTTCCTCACCAGCTTTGAGAAATAGAACAGATACAAGCTTTCCCCCTTGCTCTCGTAACCAATTCGACATGAATGTTCCTCTCAAATCTATTCTCCAAGATTCGTCAAGTCTGACTCCCGGAATAGAAGTACTCAACACTATTTTCTTTGACCTTGTACTGGAAATTATATTTCCTTTTTGTCGAATTTCCAGGCCTATTGACAATTCCTTTGTTCAATACTGTCAGCTGCAACAAAGAAAAGAATAAATAATGTATTTAGAGAGAAAAAGTAACATTTAAAATCAAGTGCAACGCATCGATTTCAGTTCGTATCCAAAATGATGCACTGCGTCAGAGCAGAAGAAGCCAGAGGAAAGCTACTCAATTTAATGGTGAAGTCACAGATGAGATGACCCTCAAGAAAGTATGATACTTAGCACAATGGTTGACACACAACAATGCAGTTGCCCCCAAAGTGCCTGGACAATGTTCGGGCAACTCAACAAATTTCAACACCATGGTTCATGACCAACACTAGTTGAAGTTCAAACATAACAGAAGAATAAGCACACTGAGAAATCATCGAAAAAGGATAATGATGATCTCACCTGTCCATGAACATCAGCAGCCAAACCAGTTGCCAAGGGTTTAGCCTTTATCATAACATCTGCAAGGTACTCCATCTCTAAATTGAGTGTTGGGCCCTCTGTGTTTGAATAGATATCTTCGTGATTCAGTATAACCAACGAGCAACCCTTGGCAGAAGAGAAAAAATGAATTAGTAACTGGAGCAAGTCCCGAAAAAGAGGTGAAGGAAAATAACAGGGAGTTAAAAGTTGCCACTGGGTCTTACGAATTCAGAGGTTAATGTGTGGCAATAATGCAGAAAATCAAGGACATAACTCGAAGAACCATGAGCAGCCACCTCTAGAAGAGAGAGATCATCTATCATAATGGTTATGCTGCTTTTCTTATTTTCAGGCAAGGAACTAACTTCCACAGCTTTGTAGACTTTTTGAAACAACTCAAACAATCCACTTTGAGTTGTGGTTCCTTCAAACTCATCTATAAAAAACAAACCAAGAACAATTAACCGCATATCAAACTATTTAAAAAAAATTAAATTAAACAATTGGCTATTTATTTTGTGCTATTTAGAGGTAAACTAAGATCTCATGAAATAGAAGGATACTAATCCTGCATTATGATTATTTTAGGAATGGTTCCATTACCCACAGGCTCAATACCTTTTCAGATCAAATTACTAATAACTGTCACCAACCAAATTCCTGGTGAGATCCATCACAATGGATGTTCATACTCAAGGTCGCAGAGTTCAAACATTGTAGGCATTGGAAAAAAAAAACAGAGAGTACTGGTTTACATAAGCATTTATGAATTATGGAGTTAATCCAAGACCTGACTTGCCCTTCAGTGAGCCAGCTTACAAACTATGAATTGCTTTTTTATATAAAATTATTGAACCCATATTTGTAAAATTCCAGGAAGGCATAACAAATAATTTTCACGTCCAATAATCTTAGAACATAAATTTTCCTATAAATAAATACTAAGATCTTGGTGACAGGTGACTAGCAAGAATTCCTTTACCTGTTTTTCTCACCTGGACATTCCACCTTAAGCATGTCAAAGAAGATGAATCTACCAGTTTGTTTGTGCGAGGCTAAGTTGCATCCCTGTTGTCCCCAAAATAAAATAAAAAAATGAACGCAACTCAACTAAGCCTTTTCCCAACAATAAAATAAAATAATACAACATAAAAAATAAATAAAAAAATCCAAATACTCACTCATCAAGAGAATAATAATAATCCAAAATCCCATTGCCTAAGCACTACATATTTTTCCAATAAACACAGAATGACTGAACTCAACAAGGCATTTTCCCAGGTACATGGGGTTAGCAAAGTAAATAATGATTGTGAAAGATTTTGTTATCTTTTTTGGTAAGAGTAGAACTATAGGATTCCTTGTTAATCAAAGACAATAACCAAAAAATTTAGGAAAATAAAGAGACTACGACTAGAAAGTTCTAGATGAACTATTAGTATCCACAGGAATCAATAGAAAAGGAAAATCCCTTATGATACCCTAGTCGGCCCAGTTAAAAAACAAGTGTTAAAAAGTATGACCAAGGGGAAAAATTAAAATAAATGAGGAAATTTGGTGATGCCTTTTACCATTTGATGGAGTGTCTTGTTAAGTAATTTGACACACCAGGTCTTCCAACTGAATCTTCTCTTCTATACAACAAGTCCTCAACTGATGACTTCTCTAGTCTAGTCAAAAGTGCTTCATATCTACTCATTACCTCCATCATCACCCTCACTTATCTTTTCACCACTATTTACTCTTTAGAACCTTCTGCTAGTATATATATTCTTTCTCATTTGCAGTGTCATCGTTTGGGTTTTTAATGCATAAGAACAAAACAAACTAATATTACCAATCTGGGCTACTTCTCAACTTTCATCAGCACTTCTCTTTCTGCTTATATCATAAATAATTGCAACATACTAGCATTCTTTCAGACTCAAAACAAACACTTGATTCTCACAGTTATAGAAGTTTCATGATGTAAGTAAATTTGCTGTCTTTATTCGGTCATTATGAATTTTAAGCACGAGTAAAAGACAAGAAAAAATTAATAATAAAGAGAAGTGAACCAAGTTTGAAAACGTCCACTCCATCAGAATTAATCATCAATTCCTTAGAGATTTACACAAAAATCTGATTCTCATGACAAAATCACTCATAAGCAATCTAATTGAGAGAGCTAACTCGAAAACCAAATGCCGCAAATCCCTACTCCATGTCTCCATCTAATATTCCCCCACAAACAGAGCGATCAGGAAACACATTTTGCATGTTTAGTAAGCCAACATTTTCATTCATCGATTTCACATTTAAGAAATCCGGTTGAATACAATCAGAACAATAATAACAATAGCAATTCCCCACTTCAAGAACAACGAGTTCAACAAAATGCTCCAAAGAATAAAATAAATAAATTTAAGGAAGCAGCTTACGAGTTTCTTCAAGATGCGTTCGTAGTGAGGCAAAGGCCGAGCGTAGGCGACGAAGATAACGATCTCAGAACTGTCGATAGAGAGCGAGCGTTTAATTAGGTGGTGAAGAACGAAAGCCCCGCTCGTTTCCACGCAATCCTCGATCAAAACGATTCTTCCTGAAGGAAGAGAAGCCCTAGCTGCTTCATGAACCAGACCAAGCGATTCGTCAAGCAAGTTCAAAGGTCGGTCCATATATAATCTTCCTCTTCTTCTTCTTCGATTCTGTCGATCAAATTTTCGATTTTCCCAGTTAGGTTTAGGGTTTTACCGAACCATGCGAGGATGAATTCACAACTATAGAAGCACTCGAATAGAATACCGTAATTCCTACATCCAAACATACGATGTTTCGGTTTGATGCATTCTATTAATCCCCTTTAACACTTGTTTGATAATTCTATTTATTTTTTAATTCAATTTTATAATACGGTTTGAAGCAGGCCTCAAAACTCCCGACTGGGTAGCCCACACTAAAATTTCATTCCAGCTTATAGAATAGGCCTTGACGGAACTACTAAATTTGCGTGTTCTAGCTCCTTACTATTAGGTAGGGACGTAGTAGCGCACTAGAATTTTCTAGTGGTCGGGCTACTATAAGCGTTAAAAAGCATGCATGTGCCTATCTACTTTTACTATGGCCGGCTTGGCCTTTCTGCATCAAGTTGCTCTTATTGTGGCGAATAATGTAATTCCTACATCCAAACACACGATATTTCGGTTTGATGTATAATATTAATCACCTCAATACTTGTTTGATAATTCTATTTATTCTTTAATTCAATTTTATAATATGTTTGAAGCCTCTTTTAAAACTCCAAGGCTAACTAGCGCACACTGAAATTTCATTCCTGCTTGTAGTGATAAGCCTTGACGGAACTACATGAGACTAAGTTTGTTTGTTCCGGCCTTTTATTATTAAGTCCCCTTACTGTTAGGTAAGGGCACTGGAGCAAACTGGAGTTTTTTACACAAGTTAGAAACATGGTCAAGCTAGCGCCTATCGGTCAAGCTACTATAAACGTTGAAGCATGCATGTGCCAATTTAATTATATTATGGTCGGCTTGGAAGCCCTAAGGCTCCTTTTTGCATCAAGTTGCTCTTATTGTGGCGTATAATGTAATTTATATATTCAAACACACGATATTTCGATTTGATGCGTAATATTAATCACCTTAATACTTGTTAGATAATTCTATTTATTCTTTAATTCAATTTTAAATTAGTATTATAAGTTAAAAACTTTGACTTATTATATTAGTCAAACTTAGCATCAAAGTATTTTTTTTTTTATGTATAATACTATGGGTAGACATTAATTTGTCTTTTTATTTTCTTTTGAATTTTAATCTTTCATTGGTTGTAATTATCCTAATCCAAATCATTACAATTAGCATATATCACGAGAAATCAATACCAAAATTTCGTCATTCCCCTTTGTATTTTGAGCCATTCAAAATTTCTTGAACCTATAAACATATGTTATAACATTTAATATCATTACCAATACACTAAACTCCAATCAAGTCTATAAATGTGCATGTTAAACCTTATCATAGTTATATATAACAAATTAAATACTATAACAATATTAAATGAATAGATTAATGAGAGTTTTACATGAGTACTAATTACTTTAAATAAAGTGTCAAAAGAATAATGTTAAAATAAATGAACAATTGAACATCCTTCTGAATCAAATAATAACGGAGGTAGCTATCGACAACTCAACACCATATATATCATAGATTTCCTTACCATTTGAGTGTTACATTTTCTCTTGCTAAGGTATGTTCATCGATGGATAAAACACGATAATTCATGGGTTTAAACTTATTATGATGAAAATAGTTCAATATCCAACAAATAATGGTTTGGTGAAATGAATCAATGAAAGACAAAAATGACTTTGATTGGGATCTTGAACCAATGAAATCACTTGAATGATCACATTTTTCTAGTGAAGATTATGTGTTTATGACTTAACTCATAATCGGAATGAAATGATTTTTAAATTGTTATATGTACGTGACATGCCTATATGAGAAAATTCGTGAAGATGAGACAAGCAATCTGTCATATAACTTAAATGATCTATCAAATTAATATCTCAAAACATATTCAAGTCAATTTTTTGGATAATGTCCAAACAGATCTCATGTGTATGACATTTATACTTAGAAAAAATTGTGAAGATGATAAGGCTCAAAGTGGATAATTATCGCATAATTTAAACAATTCGTTACGCTGATATACCTTAAGGCATATTAAGGTCGCATTCTAGACATGGTGTTTAGATGAGCCTCATGTACAAGTCACATGTACATAGAAAAATCTAAGAAGATGGTAAGGTTCAAATTAAATTTTTTGTCGCACAATTTAACTATATGTCAAACCTTAAGACATTCGAGTTGCTTTTCATACAGGGTGTTCAGATGGGCCTCTTATGTGTAACATGCATATAATAGAAAAAATTGTGAAGATGGCAAGGCACAAAGTGGACAATTTGTCGCATAATTTAGATAATTTGTCACATTGATACCTTAAGGCATATTCGGGTCACTTCCCAAATACGGTGTTCAAACGAATCCTATATGTATGACATACTGACATGCATACTTGAAAAGATCTGTAAAGATAACAAGGTCCAAAATAAACAATTTACCACATAATTTAAATGATATATCACATTGATAGTTTAAGGCATATTCAAGTCATTTTCTGGATATGGTACGTGTTCAGACCAGCCTCACTTGCATGACATGCGTGTAGGAAAATATGTGAAGATGGCAATGCCGAAAGTAGAAAATTTGTCGTATAATTTAAATGATCCGTTACATTCATATCTTAAGGCATATTTAGGTCACTTGTCTAGATATGGTGTTCAGATTAGCCTCATGTGCCTGAGATGCATATATGAAAAAATCTATGAAGATGGTAAGGTCCAATGTGGACAATTCGTCACATAATTTAAATGATCTGTCACATTATACCTTAAAGACATATTCAAGTCATTTTTCAAGCAAGGAGTTTAGCCGAACCTCATATACGTGACATTTGTAGGTGGGAAATTTCATAAGGATGGTAAGATCTAAAGCGAATAATTTGTCACAATTTAAATAATGTCACATTGATACCTTAAGAGATATTCAAGTCGCTTTTTTGGATAAGGTGTTCAAACAGGTTTCGCGTGTGTGACATGAGTATGTGGGAAATTCATGAAGATAATGCCCAAGTCAGAAAATTTGTCATATAAATAAAAGATCTTTCGATATCTTAACTTCAATGAAGGGCTTCATGTGTGTGACAAGTATACATAGAAAAACCTGTAAAGATGGTAAGGCTCAAAGTAGACAATCTCTCACATAATTTAAATGATTTGTCACTTTGATATTTTTAGGCATATTTAAGCCACTTTCAGGATATGGTGTTAAACGCACCTCATTTGCCTAATATGCGTATGCGAAAAAATTAATGAAGATGGTAAGGCGTGAAGCAAATAATTTGTCACATAAGTTAAATGATTTGTCACATTGATACCTTAAGACATATTCGAGTTACTTTCCAAACAAGGTGTTCATACAAGTCTCATGTGCATGACATTCATACGTGAAAGAATTGGTAAATATGGTAAGGCCCAAAGCAGATAATTTGTCCCATAATTTAAATACTCATCACGTTGATAGTTTAAGACATATATATTTGGGTGGCTTTTCAAATAAATTATATTTAGACATGCCTCATGTGCATGAAATGTATACATAGGAAAATCTAAGACCCAAAGCCAAAAATTTGTGGCATAATTTAAATAAGAAAAGTACTCCAAAACTTCAAGTTGGTTGTAAAGGCTGCCATATTTTAGATGGCTATTTTCCGTAATTTCTCAAGATATAAATTTCCTTATATCAAATTCTCTTCAAATAAATTAACTGTTGGGCCTATAAAATGATAAGATGAAGGATTAAAAAGAAAAAAGAAAAAAAAAAGGGCAATATGCAATAATTAATAAGAAAGTGTTTTGAAGAATTGAATGTTCTTAAAAAGGCATATGCTTTTTACAAGTAAAAAAATGATGGCAGTTTTTTTAGTGCTGCTCCATTTCCATGTTCAGTAGCTTTCTATCACTGTCTTACTAGATATATAGTCCTACCACCCTGTATCATATGTATAATTGCACCAAAACTTTAGGTTGAAACTTTGTAACTTTTTTTTTAGTGGGTATCCCATTGCTATATACATAGGCCCTTGCTCCTTAAGCATTTGTAAACTACTTACCGACCAAAAATAGTTTTCAAGATATTTAGTAACATCTACTTTTAAACTAATGTTGAGGTGAAAAAATAGTTTTTTGCTTTTTCAAGAAGTTAAGAGAAACTTAGGCCCCGTTTGATTTGGAATTTAAAAACAGCATATTTTCCGTATTTCAAATTTGAAAACACATGAAAAACTAATTTAGTTGGCTAGATTGAAAAATATTTTTTTGAGATTTAACAAAGGAAATGGGTTGTTTTTAGAAAATAACAAAAAGTCATTTTTTATATTTTTATTTTGTTTTAACTGTATTCTAATTTTTAAATCTCCAACCAAACATAGCTCTACTTTTTTAAAGGGTGCTTCTTCTTTTTTAAGAAGCACTTTTGTAAAAGCTATACTAAACAAAACCATAATCAAGCGCCTTCAAATTAATCTTTGGGATCAATGTTTAAAAGAAATTAATCTCTAGGTTATATATTCAATATAAGGGGCAAATCTAAGCATAAATTTTTACTATGACATGGTACTAATGAGAGGTAGAGGTATGAATTTAGAGGTCATAGAGTACGTACTCCCATTAATTGGTTAAATTAAGGCTAATTATGTTTAGAATGTTAAGTATGCATGTTATTAATGAGAAAGATATATATGGTTTTTTTTTGTCAAAAAGAGAAAGAAACATCACATATATATGTTGATGTGTTGGTTTTATGCACCATAATTTTTTGTCATTCCATTTTTATACACTTTATTAGGTCTTGCTATAATAATAATGCAACAATACAATTGCATAATGTTAGGAAAATCGATGGTTGCAAAGAAATAAATTCTACAATCCCAGGATAATTTCCCAAACTATAAATACAACAAAATAACACAAACAATTTTTAGCGTGGAAAACCCTCTAAAGATGAGGTAAAAACCACGGGACCCGTAGGCCGCTTTAAGAAACTTCCACTATAAAAATGAGATTACAAACGTCACCTTTCGGTGGATCTCTCACAAATACACAATACCTATGTGTCTTCAATTTGTGGATAACACTTCACAAATTGGCTCACATTTTTTCTTCTCAAAGAAACTCTCTTTGAGGCTCTCTAGATCTCTAGAATTAGATCTCTCTGAATATTTGATCTTTCTCAGATGATTTTGAAGAATGAAATTAAGGCTCTATTTATAGAGCTCAAACAGGGGTTTTTCTGTAATTATTTTTGGACAACCCACGTGACATTTGCTATTGTTCCCATGCAGCCCACGTGAATTTGTTGTTGTTCCCATGCAGCCCATTCAAAAAACGTTGGCCACCTACCATCCCACGTGAAAATATGAGGTTGACCAACAAATCTCCCCCTCCACCTCATGTGGAACAGGGCTCTTCCACACCTGCAATCTCTCTACAGATAGCAAGCTTTTCGCTGGTTAGGGACTTCGTCATCATATCTGCCCCGTTGTCATTAGTGCGGATCTTCTCAACTTGCAGCAGTTTATTTTCCAGCACATCACGAATTCAATGATATCTCACGTCGATGTGCTTGGACCTTGAATGGAAGGTTGAGTTTTTGCTGAGGTGAATTGCGCTTTGACTGTCGCAATAAAGAACATATTTTTCTTGGTTCTGCTGCAATTCTTGTAGGAACTTTTTCATCCACAAGATCTCCTTACAACCTTCAGTGATTGCAATGTACTTTGCTTCTGTGGTACTTAAGGCAATACACTTCTGTAATCGTGATTGCCATGAGACAGCTCCCCCTGCAAAGGTTATTAGGTACCCGGATATCGACTTTCTCGTATCTACATCGCCAGCCATATCTGAATCTGTAAATCCTTCTAATACAGATTTATCATTACCAAAACATAAACAATGACTAGAAGTACCTCTAAGATACCTGAGTATCCATTTGACTGCTGTCCAATGTTCATTTCCAGGATTTGATAGAAATCGGCTCACAACACCAACAGCATGAGCAATGTCTGGTCTGGTGCATACCATAGCGTACATTAGACGGCCAACCACCGATGCATAGGGCACCTTACTTATCTCTGATTTCTCCTCCTCGCTTGAAGGACACTGGCTCGAATTAAGCTTGAAGTGGCTTGCCAGTGGAGAACTAACAGGTTTAGCTTTGCTCATGTTGAATCGCTCTAAGACTTTCTCAATATACTTTTCTTGAGATAGCCAAAGTCTCTTGTTCTTCCTGTCACGAACAATCTTCATGCCAAGGATTTGTTTTGCGGGTCCTAAGTCTTTCATTGCAAAAGACTTGCTCAACTCTTTCTTCAACGTGTTAATCTTGCCAATATCTTGGCCTACAATTAACATATCATCAACATAAAGTAAAAGAATAATAAAATCACTATTAGAGAATTTCTTGATGAAGACGTAGTGATCAGCTGTCGTTCGGTTGTACTCTTTTTCCTCCATGAACGAGTCAAACTTTTTATACCACTGCCTCGGTGCCTGTTTCAAACCGTATAGACTTTTCTTTAGCCTGCATACCAGCTTCTCTTTTCTTTTGACTTGGAAACCTTCGGGCTGCTCCATATAGATTTCCTCGTCAAGATCACCGTGTAAGAATGCGGTTTTTACATCAAGTTGTTCTACCTCCAGATTAAGACTAGCTGCCAAGCCAAGAACAACTCGAATTGAAGACATTTTTACCACCGGTGAGAAGATTTCATCGAAGTCAACGCCTTTCTTCTGCCCGAATCCTTTTACAACCAATCTTGCTTTGTATCGAGCTACTTTCTTCGCTTTTGATTCTGTACACCCACTTATTCTTGAGGGCTTTCTTTCCCTGTGGTAATTTCACCAAGTCAAATGTGTGATTCTGTACACCCACTCAGTCTTATGCTGGTCAGTGATAGCTTCGGTATAGCTCTCCGGTTCTCCCCCGTCAGTGAGCATCACATAGTCGCTAGGAGGATATCTTTGACTTGGTTGTCGCTCTCTGGTGGATCTCCTTAGTTGTGCTTCTGGTTGGACTTGTTCAGGAACTTGTTCAGGAATTTGTTCAGGAACTTATTCTTGTTCTGAACTGTGAGCTGGTGGAACATCATCATCAGTATCTGGTGCAGCTCCCTTTTCATCTGAATTTGTTGATGGAGAGACTGGTTCCAGATTAACTGGAAGTTCTTCTGATTGTGGCTTCTCAGGTTTCTGAAAATCCTCGATCGTCTGATCTTCAAGAAACACCACGTCTCTGCTTCTGACAATCTTTTTGTTGACAGGATCCCAAAGTCTGTAGCCGAATTCTTCATGGGAATATCCCACAAAGATACACTACTTCGCTTTTCCATCCAGCTTGAACCTCTCGTCTCTAGGGATGTGAATAAATGCTCTGCAGCCAAATACTTTCAAGTGTTTGTAAGAAACGTCTTTCCCCGTCCAAACCTTTTCTGGTACGTCGTAGTTCAATGGAACTGATGGAGAAAGGTTGATTAAATCGACTGCTGTCCTCATTGCCTCCCCCCAATAGGAGTTTGGCAGTTTTGCATTTGAGAGCATACATCTGACTCTTTCGCAAATGGTTCTGTTCATCCTCTCTGCGACACCGTTGTGTTGAGGTGTCTTTGGTACCGATTTTTTTAGCCTGATGCCGAAACTTCTGCAGTACTCCTCGAATGATCCACGATACTCACCGCCATTGTCTGATCGTACACACTTCAAACGTCTGCTAGTTTCTCTTTCAACTTTTACATGAAATTGCTTGAAAACTTCCTGCACTTGATCTTTAGTTTTCAAAGCAAAGGCCCACACTTTTCTAGAGTGATCATCAATAAAAGTCACAAAATAATGAGCACCTCCTAGTGTCTTACAACTCATTGTACAGACATCTGTGTGTATTAAATCTAGAATATTTGCCTTTCTAGATGGTGGGGAACTACGAAATGCAACTCTGTGTTGTTTACCCATAATACAATCAACACAAGTACGTAAAGATGTACCTGTCATTCCTGGTAAGTGCTCCTTCTTGGAAAGAATTCTGAGACCCTTTTCACCCATGTGACCGAGCTGCTTATGCCATAACTCGGTGGGAACTTCTTTCCTCATGGTATTTACTTCTTCTCTACACAACTTGGCTTCTGTGTGGTAGAGTGATGCATCTTTCTTGCCTCTGGCTGCTACCAAGTTTCCTTTGGTGAGCTTCCATTTTCCTTCGCCAAAGTTATTATTGTAGTCATCGTCATCAAGCATTCCGGTGGAGATCAAATTGAGGCGGATATCTGGAACATGCCTCACATCTTTCAAGAGTAACCTGTATCCAAGGTTAGTTTCTAAATATTACCGATGCCGATAATTTTGGATGCATCATCATTTCCCATTCTCACTCGTCCAAAATCACCTTGCGTGTAGGCTGAAAAGAAATCTCGTCGTGAGGTGACATGGCAGGACGCACCTGAGTCAACTACCCATGTAGAGTCTTGATGTGACGCCCCGAAAATTATTTCACCTAGCCCATAACCCAATTGCATTTTTGCCCAAACTCTATGTGTTGTCTTGATATGTTTGGTGTTTGTTTGATGGTTGTTTAATGTTTGTATAATTGATGCTTGATAATGTATATAACTATATGTATCATAAATTGTATATGAATCATGTTAAATTAAAGTATAATGCATATGTTATGAATTATGCATGGGCTCATTAAACCATGAATTGATATGGGTTAGGATTGATTGAATAAAAATGATAAATGAAATTGAAAATTTGGTGTATTAAATGGATTGGACATTTAAAATACATGTGGTTGGTATGGGTAGTATGAGACCAACACATGTGAAGTTTGGTGCATGAAAGTGGACAAGTGTCCCATGCCCTCAAGGAAGTGCTAGAATGACTGGAGGGAATCAAGGAGAGAATCAAGGAGGAAAACAAGGAGAGAATCAAGGAGGAAAACAAGGAGAGAATCAAGGAGAGAATCAAGGAGGGAATCAAGGAATTGCTAGAAAGAGGTGAGTGGAGAGAAAGGAAAGAAGAAGAGAAAGAAAAGAAGAGAAAGGAAAGAAGAAGAGAAAGAAGGAGAGAGTTGCAGGAGGAAGATCCCTGCGACGTTTTCATCAAAGTGATGGATCTTTGGAATATACGGTCAGATTGAGCTCAACTTTTATCAGAACGTTCGTAGCTTATGGTTCTTCATTCTGGTCGGTGGAGATCTTGATCAGAGGTTTCGTCTAAGAGATCTAACCTCTCAAACAAAGCTGGTCGGAAAGTCTGGATTTCTCGCACCGTTTTGCTCAAACTTATTGATCTCCTAACACTACCGTTAGATGGTTATCAAATTTGGGTACGTAGTGTAAAACTGATATTTCTACATTCTGAACGGTAGAGATCTTAATTAGAGGCTTTTTCTAAGAGATATAACCTCTCAAACGAAGCTGGTCGGAATTTCTGGGTTTCTCGTGCCATTTCGGTCAAACTTTCAGATCTCCTCAATCTACCGTCGGATGGATATCAAATTTGGGTGTGTCGTTTATAACAGATATTTATGTATTCTGAACGGTGAAGATGTTTATGCGGTTAGGATTTCGTGTGATATAGCCATCTGAGTTTGGATATTTGCAGCAGGAAAGGAGAAACTGTCTGATTAGATACTTGTTCATCAAGGAATCATTTCTTTTTGGTCCACCGTTGGATTGGGCTGATATTTGGACAGAAGGTCTGTTTCTTCACATACTTCAATATGTACGGTGGATTTTGTGATTAAATATTCCTATTGGTAGATTGATACATCTGAACAGAATATTAAATGAAGAATTGGTAAGGTGCTTGTATTGGACCTAAATTTAAAATATGATCTTAGACATTTCCAAATAGCTTGCATGTCAACTATGTTGACCTAGTTGCCATTGTTGATGAACCCATGATGCAAAATCAGTAATATACATGGCTGAACATGGTGGCCTAGTGTAAATCGACAATATGGCCTAAGTATGGAAAATTTTATATTTTAGGGCTTTTGATGCTTTTGGCCTAGAATCATTGAATTGATGCAACTTATGTTTAATTAAGCATGATTAGAGTTGATTATGCTACTGATTTGGTGGTTGTGACCATATCATGGGTTAGGCCTACTTGAGATCAAGTGACCCAATTTGGGCATGTTTATGCCTAAAAGAATTGAAAATCAGTATTTTTGATTAATAGAATGGTTTATGTATGAGAACTATGCATTAGAGGCCTAAGTCATGTGATTTGAGTTGAATGATGGGATTAGATGGGATTTAGGCCTATTGTTTATATGTGGGCTGATTTAGGGTTGATGTGTAATGTCTATGTGATTGAGCATAGAAATTGATGTATGTTTCAGGATCTTGATTGGGTTGATTCGGTTTGGTGGTCGTGTGTGGTTAAATACTCTCGCGAGGCTTGGTTGTGAGTAGACTTCATTTATGATTATATCTTTTATGTCATCATATCACTTATATATATTGTATCTTGAAAGCATGAATGTGTTCTAATGTTTTGAATGATGCATTGATTTGAGAAAACCTTATGACTTTGGTTGGACCCATCTATCTGGCTAATAGGGGGACTTAACCTTGTCATAAGAGGGTTTTAGGAAAGGAAATGATTGGGATCAACGGCACGGTGAAATAGACGTGTACTAGTAACCCAAATAAACATGATTGGGATCAACGGCACGGTGAAATAGACGTGTACTAGTAACCCAAGGCATGTGGAATGTGGATCCAAGTTGATAAACTTTTACTTGCATCGAACTTATTATAAATGCTTGATATCTATATGTTATGAGCTTTTAATCATGCTACACATTGACATGCATACATGGTTTTTATTGATGAGTATTGATAGCATATTTGAATTCTATTCACTGGGCATCGTTGGCTCACCCTCATTCTCTTCTTTCAGGTCCTTCTGTCCCGAATAAGGGCAAATGAGTAGTCATATCTTGAGGGCCTTGCCTGCGAGAGAATCCAAGGCCTCGATGTGAGTTGAGAGGCATTTTGATTGAATTGTGTTTAAATTATGAAGTACTATATTTTGGATTATGTAATTATAACACTTACCACATTGTAGTATAGGTGAGTTGGGACTTGTTAGATAGACTATGTGGGCATATGACGGTTTTATTTGTACCCACAATTTTGGACTTTATGAGTATGTCAATTTTAATGGACTGTAGGGATTATGATTATTATTTATGGTTCATTTTTTTATGGATTATCTCTTGTCTTGGATGATTAATACGGTGGGTAGTTTTGTTTAATACCTTTTGATATCATATTGTTGTTTGGGATAAGGCTTGTAGGGTCTCAACCACCTCACGGGAGTTGAGGAGTGGTCGGAGATGCCTACGCCGGGCGTCCCGCTCCGGCATTCCGCATGCCATTCCCTGCGGGGTTGGTGGTCCGGGGCGCGGGGTCGCCACACTTGACATGCAAGGTTGACATAATCAGCATCTCGAACAATGACGACTTCTTCAGTGAGAGTTGCGGTGTCATTTGTTCAGGTTTCTGCTTCTTGATTTCTGGATCGTTCCGCCTTTAACTTTCAACATTCTCGAATGAAGTGTCCGGGCTTGCCGCAGTGATGACACTTCTTGTCATTCCACGATCTGGACTTTGAGCGTCCTCTTCGCTGACTTTGGTTACGAGGATTACTACTTTTACTCCTTCCGTGCCATTCTTGCTTGCCTTGTTTTTCCATGACAAGTGCTTCAGTTTCAGGAGTATAACCATTGTCTTTTCGTCGAGACTCTTCGTTCAGCATTCTGTCTTTTACCATATCCATGGTAAGCTTGCCGCCAGGAGCTGAGTTACTAACTGACACAACTAGAGTGTCCCAACTTTTTGGTAGAGAACTCAGCAACAACAACGCTTGTAGCTCGTTATCTACGATCATCATCATAGAGTTGAGTTGATCTACAATGCCTTGAAACTCACTCATGTGTTCCGATACGCTGCTTCCATCTTTATACTTCAAATTGACTAATCGTCGTATGAGATTAGCTTTATTCTGTACGGTTGTCCTCGCATACATTGTCTCCAACTTTTGCCAAAGAACGTAAGCATCGTGTTCATTTGCAAAATTTTGGAAAATGCTCTTGTCGATCCATTGTCTAATTTGAGCAGCACACTTTCTGTTCAGCACGGCCCAGTCAACGTCTGTGCTGGTTGTTTTTGATGTCTTGTCATCTGTTGAAGTTGTAGTCACAGCTTCCTCTTTCGGCATTATAATCGGCTTCCACAGATCTTTAATGTATAAAAGATCATCCATCTTCGGCTTTCAAATTGCATAATTAAATGCAGTCAACCTGATCATATTGCCTGTGCTCTCCTCCATTTGAATCGTCAATGAACAGGTTTCGCGGAGCTTGACACTTTTCCAGTGATGAATTTTCGGCGATGAATAGTACTATGTAAATAGTACTTAATAAATAGTACCCCTTGTGAATAGTATTATATGAATAGTGCCCTTGTGAATAGCGCTCCATGAATAGTACTCTATGAATAGTACTATTCTAAATAGTGACTGCCGACAAAATAATACTGTATACGTGAATAGTAATGTATGTATGAACCGTACCTTCGCTGAAAACGACGCAGGCTCTGATACCACTTTATTGGAAAAATCGATGGTTGCAAAGAAATAAATTTTACAATCCCAGGATAATTTCTCAAACTATAAATACAACAAAATAACACCAACAATTTTTAGCGTGGAAAACTCTCTAAAGATGAGGTAAAAACCACGGGACCCGTAGGCCGCTTTAAGAAACTTTCACTATAAAAATGGGATTCCAAACGTCACCTTTCGGTGGATCTCTCACAAATACACAATCCCTATGTATCTTCAATTTGTGGATAACACTTCACAAATTGGCTTACATTTTTTCTTCTCAAAGAAACTCTCTTTAAGGCTCTCTAGATATCTAGAATTAGATCTCTCTGAATATTTGATCTTTCTCATATGATTTTGAAGAATGAAATTAAGGCTCTATTTATAGAACTCAAACAGGGGCTTTTCTGTAATTATTTTTGGACAACCCACGTGACATTTGCTGTTGTTCCCATGGAGCCTACGTGAATTTGTTGTTGTTTCCATGCAGCCCATTCAAAAAACGTTGGCCACCTACCATCCCACGTGAAAACATGAGGTTGACCAATATATATATGTTGATGTGTTGGTTTTATGCACCATAATTTTTTGTCATTCCATTTTTATACACTTTATTAGGTCTTGCTATAATAATAATGCAACAATACAATTGCATAAAACATTTTGACAAAAAACAGAAGAAGAAGAAGACAAAGAAAATAAATCCATTAGTCCATATTATACGTTCTGAGAAAAATATGAGAAAAACTCATGCCATTAAGTGCTACTATAAAAAGAGGAAAAGAAATAGAAAATTTGTCAGTAAATATTAGCAAAATAATATAGGCTTTTTATGTATGAATAGTACAAAGTCACAATTTTTAATCTGTTGTGGCAAAGAAAGAGACATCACCAATAAGGAATTGGTCCGCTGATTCATGAAGTAAATTATGAGGTGCGGTTAAAAGATTTATCATGAGTTCGAGTCCGTTCTCGCCCATCTTCTGTTAGAAAAAGTACCCTTATCCCTATAAATTTTCGAATTCAAAAGTATTAGCCTCGCTCTAAAAAAAAAAGGACATTTATTGGGTACCAAAAAATTGGTACAAAAAAAAAGAAAAAAAAAAGAGAGACCTTATAGAAGTCAACTATTGAAAAAAACCCAAAAAGGATTTTAATTTTAAATATACATACATATATATATATATCATGAACTGAATAACGATAATATTTCTAATATTATTTTCTGTGAAAAATAAGAAAATATATATACTATAGATAAATTATAGAGCACAATTCATATCTCAGGTTTAGATGAGCATGGAGACGATATTTTCTACAGTTGATTAACAATCAAAAATAAATTATTAGCTAGAAGAAAACCTCCTCATCTTTTGGGCTAATGTGTCGCACGTAGTACGTACTAGGGGAACATTAACATGCCACGTGGCATTTAGTGTGGGACAGAGTGAGAGAATCTCTTTGATGTAGAGACACGTGTCGGAAGTGCTCAAGCTACCATTCTCGTGGCTTAGAAAATTAGGTTGGAGTAAGATTCGGATTGGGTTGACAGCACACAGCGAGGCACGTGCTCCCGTGCCGTTCCCCGACCAACCTGTCCCAATTACATATCATCGCCAACTTTCTCATATTCCAAATCTCACTACAAGACGAGGCCCTACTTCCCACCTCTTCTCTCTTTTTTTTTCCGTATATTAGACTAATTAGTGAAATTATTTTTTATACTATTGAGTGTATAATAATTATTTTATTTGGCAATATAAAAAAGGATAAAGTGATTTTTTTTTACATAAAAAAATTTATGCTATTAATAATAAAGTGGATTAATTGATTTTAATTTCATCTTAATTATGCTTTCCCTAATTTATTTGGTTTATAATTTTTTCTAAGAAAATGACGAAGGGATTAAGGGTGAAATTAGGTCAGGTCAGATCGAGTTTTTGCCCCCTAACCCACCGGATCGGATAAGGTCAGGTGATAGTGGGTTGGACCCGATGCCACCCGACCTAAGGTCAGGTCAAGTCGATTGAGTTGGCCCTTATTAAATAGCTCAATTTTTTTTAAAGCTTAATAGCTACTATTTAAATTTATATTAATAATAAAATATGTTAAATTATCATGTATCCAACTTATTAAATTACTATTTAAGCTTTAAAAGATGAGGTTTTTCTTTTTTAGGAAAACTTATATATGTATAATTAAAGTTATTCTAAAACTTGATTTATAAAAATGAAAATGAACTCATATATATATATATAAATTTTAAGAGGTCGAGTTTGGTCGGGTTGCTAAAAAATTAATTCAACCAATCTTATCCGACCCTACCCATAATGATCGGGTCGGTTGGGTTGCTTATACCCTAGAAGGAACTAGTAATAAATTAATTCAGTTGTTAAATTTTCTTTAATCTAATGTATTAGACACAATTTTAAGATAATTTAGGAATTCAAATGCAAGAGTACACAAGTTAAATTCTAAGTCGTTGTAACATGCACTGTCATTTTTTTAAGTCATGCCATAGATTATGATCCTAATTAAATTACATTATTGTTATAATGTCCTTAAACTATAATGTATTAGATAATTTTAAGATGACACCAATTAATGTCTTTTTTATATATATTATCCATCGTACCAATTTATTGTCTTTATCGCACAAAACTTATACAAAATACATATGAAAGGAATTTAATAATAAGCCACGAAATGCATTTAAGAGGGGGGGACACAATTTATAATAACAGTATAATTTTGGTCTTTTGGAGGACAAACATGTAAATTCCCCCTGGACCACAGCGCCTCAGCCGCTTCTTAACTCTATACAAAGCAACAAAGACAACAGAAACACCGTAAAATCTGACAATTTTACCCCTTGAAACGCAAGAAGAAGTGGTGACGGCCATGGTCAAAGCCGGGCGCAGAGACAGTTAGTTGGCAACAACAGCCCTCACAACCAAACAGTCCATTTCCTTCACCAAACAAAAATTCCATATTATTTTCTTTATCTTTAATAGTAAATTAATTTCAACTAACTTTTATTTTATTTTTTTTCAAAAAAAAAGAAAGGGTATCATTAGTTTTTTTTTTCCATTTATTATTTTGTGGGTTTCTTGTGCTCTGTAACATGTGGTACCATGTACAATTCATGTCATATGATAAAAGAAATATAATTAAAATTCCCTTTATTCGTTTTGCTCGAAGGAAAAAAGTGGAAGAGCTGTAAGTAAGTATGCTTTTTGTGAATGTGGGTATTGTGTGGTTTGGACTGGTTGTTCTCTCATATATCTGTTATTAATGAAGTCAGGGATTGCTGGTCTTCTTTCCCACTTCTTCCCCTTCTTTACCTCTCATTCTCTGAATTTTTGTGAGAAAAATAGATATATTTCATTTGTTCTGTTGGTCTGGGGAATGTAAGATGCTTCTTTACACTGTAATTTTACTGCTACATTTTAGTTAAGGGTTAGTTTTCTGTGTCTTTTGTGTTGTAGTAGGGTGGTTGTATGGAGTGAATATGGGTAGTTTTATCTTAAGATGTTGATGTTGTGTTTTTGTCCTGTTTCTTGTTTTATTGTTTGTATCTTTTCATTTTCAATTTTTTTTATTGGATTTCTTGTTTTTTATTTGTCTTGCTTTGTGGGTTTTTGGATCTCTTCTGTTCTGTTGCTTTGTGGTTCTGCAAATTTTGGGTTTGTGTTAATGTTTCAGAAATTTTCAAGTTTGCTTAGTGTTCTCATGAGGAACAATGAATTTGCCTTGCACCATCAATCAACTTGTGTGGAATAGAATTACCAGATTAGTTTGATTTAATCTTGATTATTTTCTGATATTGTTCGTGTTTGTAAACTAGGGCGTTTACAATAGAAAAATGGGGGTAATGATTCATTGAAGATGGACTGATATCTGGTGATTATTTATGATTATTTTGAGGTATTGCTTCATTGTGGAATTTCAGATGAAGATATGATGAAGAAGGCATTTATGTTCGAAAGTTTCTAAGATTATATTTCGTTTGATTGTTTTGAGAGAATATTTTTGAGAAGAAGCAAATGAAAAGATGAAATGGTTCAAAAGATGGGCAGTGATAGTAATTTTCGAAGGAAGGTAGGGATTAGCATGTATTGATTGAAGTGGCAAAAGTGTAACACAACCGGAAAATGAGAGCTGTGAAAAAATTGTGCGATAGTCTCACATTGACTAGAATTCAGTATTGTAGCTTGTCTAATGATGGAAAATTATTAAATTGATGAAGTTTCTTTAAGGGAAAAAAATTAGCTCAGAAGGTGACTCGTGAAGCCATACATATAATTCATCGCCACTACCATAACGAGAAGATGAACACAATTTCTTGGCTCTTCTATTCCCAATTCTAACATTACCCTCTTTATTTATTAACAAGTTTCTCTTTCTTTTTATTTGAAATATTCTCAGAATTAGTTGTTTGATTTTTTATCATAGGACCCGTTACTTTTGTTTTTTTTTTTTCAAATGCATGTAGTTTGCTTTCTAAGTGAGTTCAAATTACTGAATTTTTTTCCAAACATTTTTTTTTTCTGTTTCTATAAAATAAAGAATTCAATTACTCATGTTATGAAATTCACTATTTATTGAACAATTAACTAATGATCGAATGTCTAAGCATTCAGAGACTTATGATTGTAAGACTCTGTATATACACAAGGTATCTTCCAACTTTTCTACGACTAATATTTTCCATCAGTGAAGTAGATGTCTTAGGAAGGAATTGAGCTTTCTTCAATCGAACAGTGATTGGAGAAACTTGTATTTATTGTCAAATATATGATATTTAAATTGAACAATGATGTCTTTATAAACCAGAAGGGGAGGACATAGTGAGGGAGAACTAGCATATCCCTCCAACGGGAATTATGTTATTGTCCTCGAGTAGGAGTCAAGTTACAATCAAAATGCCTGAAAGTAATATTTGAAGTTGGATAGGAAGTTCAATTAGCTATTGGGTTCCCATGTGATAACAAAGGAACTGTGGTCTTTCTGCTATATGACTTTTGCTTATTTGGTCCAATGATGGGTGCAACATTTATATATGAATCACAATCATAGTTTATGAGTTTGTTTTAGTTTCAAAGTTTGTGGTGATTGATGAATGGAGCTCACTTCATTGTCTTGAGAATAGGTTTCTTGTTCCCTCTATCATCACTCATCAGGATATCTTCTAGCTATTGAAGGAAAAAAAAAACATTTTTTACATGTTGGAATGAATTGATGTTTCCGTTCAACCCAAAATGTTTTTGAGATCTTATTTTCTTTTGCTTGGTTCCTAATTTTTATGCTTAACATATCTACTTCTGGCAGTTACAAATAGGTCAATGTAGGCTGCAAACAGCTGCTTCTGGTTCCGGCAAAATTGGAATAAACTTCCCTGTTCCCATCTTGCGTCACAGCATGAGAATTGGGTTTAGCTTAAGGTTTCAAATTTAATGGTGTCTCTTGAACCAGAAGACTTGAAGGTCTCTGTTGCATATATTCATTAAAAATGGAAGTTCAAGAGGCAGAGAGGATTGTTATTGCAAAACCCGTTGCTTCAAGGCCTTCTTGTTCCAACTTCAGGTCATTCTCACAACTTCTTTCAGGTGCCATCAATAGTGCACCCAATGATTCACTTCCTGAGACTGTTGTTGCTGCCATTAGACCCAAGACAGTGAGGTTAACACCTGCCGGAAATGGAGCTTCTGTTGCTGTTGTTTCATCTCAGGTGGGCTTTTAAATTGTATGTGCTTTCTTGTTTGGGATTGTTTTCTCCCAGGGGAACTGATATTCTAAATTCATGGTTTGGTGGCTTTGTAGGGAGAGGTATCTGGAAAAGCTGTTGGTTGTTTGTCTGATAAGGTTTTAAAACCAGAAATCAAATCTACTGTGCTATATAAACCCTTGGCAAAGCTTGTATCAAGTAAAACTACTCATCTCTTGGCAAATCTGGTAAGTGCTCATATTTTCATTTTTTTTAATTTACTAGCATTTAATTTCTGGGCTATTGTCTTCTTTGGGTAATGGCGAAGCACTGTGAGAAGAAGAACGAGAAAGATCAAGAATGAAAAATCAATGTCAATCAATAATCAATAATAGGGTAGTTTTCAAATTACATCCTAAAATATTTATAATTAAATATAACTTCTAAACTGACACCGCCTAGAACTCTTAAATTAACTCAAACTCTATCTAAAATCCAAATCAAAATATAACTCTAAAATAAATAACAACCAAATAAAATAAAAATAAAATCCTAATTAAACTCTAACTCATGTATGTCCTGCATCGGGTTGCTGCTTGTTCTTAAGAAAAGAAAAAAAGATAAAAGAAAAATGATCTTGCAATGAATTGATAGAAAAGTTCTTTGGTTATGTACTTGGCCAATATTGGTACTAGAAGTTTGATGCTGCACCTCTTACAAGCCCAAAATCCGTGTTGCATAGTAATTTATATCATACTTCATTACTTAAAGTAAGTCGAGTATCAAACTATAGTATTTCTTTTATCAATTTGGTAATTAGAGTATGGATGAAAGATTTCTACATCTTCTACGATAAATCACTTTTTCTGGGTAAAATAGCATGGAAGATCCGGGTTATGTCACCTTACAATTAGGATGGTGCCATGTAGAATTGTCTTGTTTCCATGTGTGAGCTTGTACCCGAAGCAGATTGTGGCCCTATAAATGAAGTAGCATTGTTATATAGGTTATTGGTGATGGTCTTTTCAGAATTCAAAGGTTCTTAAACTTATCTAATTTTTTGTTTCAAGCAGGAAAATTTTGATTTTAGTAATCAAGACCCCACTACACAGATGCAGGCGCAGGTTCAGCATCTGGACCAAGCCAGACATGCTGTCCAAACTCAGGCTACTTCAAATTGTCACATGAAACTGCCATCGCAACTGAAAAGAAACCCGACAATGGAGAGGTCTAAGATGACCCAACAAAACCCGGAAGAGAATCCGAGAGCCCTATTGTCTACTAACAGTGACCGGCCTTCTTATGACGGTTACAACTGGAGAAAGTATGGGCAAAAGCAAGTAAAAGGAAGTGAGTACCCACGGAGTTACTACAAATGCACGCACCCAAATTGCCCAGTGAAGAAGAAGGTTGAAAGATCACTTGATGGGCAGATAGCGGAAATTGTCTACAAGGGAGAACACAACCATTCAAAACCTCAGCCTCCTAAAAGGCAATCTTCTGTTACACAGGAGAAAGGATTGGTGTCTGAGGCAACTGCACAAGAGAGCACAAACCCTTTATGTAGTAATCCTCTTATTGAGAGAAATGAAGGAATGGAAGGAATAGAGAATAACAATGAAGCGGGTTTGTCAATAACAGCTTCTTATCCTCCAAGCAGAGGTCTAAATCCTTGTGATCTAGTCATGAGCCGGGCATTTAATGGTGGATATGGAACTCCTGATACTTCTTGTGGTCTTAGTGGGGATTGTGATGAAGAAAGCAGGGGACTGGATGCCGAGGATGACGAACCGAAAAGCAAACGAAGGTAAGACTTCATGTGGTCAAGAACTGGAGGACACTGAGAAAGGATATCCTTTTGAAATGACCTAAATAAAGATATATTTGGAAACATGTTGCTGGAAAAGATTTCATCATACTCTTGAAGGCATGAAACTTATAAAGAAAATCCTTCTTGACCCACATAGGCGGGAGCTTCCTTCACTGTGCTGCCCCTTTTTTTTACTCTCCATCGAACTTATTGTGGAAACAATCTAATTTAGTTTACTAACCAGTTTGACTCTCAGCTGGTTTCAATCTTGGCTGTTTTGAAGAATTGAATTTTTTTTTTTTTTTCACTTGGTTCGTAGATTGATAATTCAATTGTGATTATTGGAATTTTCTTGTCCTTTACCATTGCTGACTTTGTGTTTTCATTCCTTCAGAAAGGCATTGCATCAACATGGCGATGTAGGCGTACTAGGGCAAGGTGTACGGGAACCTCGTATCGTGATGCAAAATTCCACTGATTCTGAGATTTTGGGAGATGGCTTTCGCTGGCGAAAGTATGGGCAAAAGGTCGTGAAGGGAAATCCTTATCCTAGGTTAGTACTCGACTTTCAACTTGCTCATGGATGTATATTCTAGTTTCAAAATTAATTCCCAAAAAATATAATAGGTGCCTAAGGGGAAGTTTATTCTGGGATTTTGAGCCTTTATGCTTATCCATGTTTGCATGGATGCAGGATTTACAAGGTCCCCTTTGGTTTGTGATTATACAACTTTCTATATTCGAAATTCAAAAAACCGAAAAACGCATTTGGTTGGTCAAATCTGAAAACATTTTTTTTTTTTAAAGATGATTTTACTTGGAAAACAAGCTTGTTTTTCAAAAATGATAAAAAGTCATTCTCAAAATTTTCATTTTTAGATTGTATCCCTATTTTCGGATTACAAACCAAACGAAACCTAAGTTCTTCCCATGTTTCTTTTTATTCAAGGGGGGCGTGGATAAGGGAATCATACTAGTTTCTGCTTATGAATTGCATACTTGTATCATACATAATGTATAGACTTCTTCATTATGTTTTTTTTTTCTTATGACTTGCTTATATGATGTGGGTGTGGGTGTTTGTTTTTGACAGAAGTTATTACAGATGCACCAATCAGAAGTGCAATGTGCGGAAACACGTCGAAAGGGCATTAGATGATCCAAGAGCTTTTCTCACAACATATGAGGGAAAGCACAATCACGAAATGCCTGCCTCGAGGAACCTGAATCCCATAATTTCTGATCCAGATTTAGCTGCTCCAACTAATAATTTCAAGCTATGACAGACACATTGAGTTGAAGACAGCAGCAACCAAAAGAATTTAAAGAGAGATCGTTAAACAAACCAAAATCTTACCTTTGAAGCGTGTTTGGTTCAGCGGGCGCAATATATTCTTCGTTCTTCTTTCATATTTGATGTTTCTTTCTTATTTCTACTTAAAAGTGGTTTTTTATTATTATTTCATATGAGTCAATATGTTCACTATATGTTGCATTAATTTACTATCAACAGCCTGTTTTGAATGCATTTTATTATTTTTTAATTCACCACTTCCTTTAATATTTCTGGTATATTCTTTTCTTTGGATTCATGCAGGTCCTTTGTTCATATGTGTTTTAGCACATTGAATCCTTTCCTGCAAGTAATTTGGTGGAAATTCCTAGCTAGATTATCATCTTTGGCTGAACTAAATGCAAAAATGTACAGTTCGAATCATGCGTAGTGTTGTTGCAGCAAGTAAAAGAAATTTACTGGTCACAAAATTTATCAACCTACCAAATCAACACATACCCAGTTCATAGATTGTTCACCAGATCAGGGTTTTTTTAATAAGACGAGGAAAAACTTAAGCACTGCCTTTATCAACCATTTAGATATAAGCCTTGTTTGGGAGAGTTTTTTTAAAGTGCGTTTTAAGTAAAAACACTTTTGGAGGTATTTGACAATACCTATTTTTAGTAAAATTGTAATAAAAATAATAATTTTTAGCTTTTAAAAAAAACTGAGAGATCAGTTTTTCTTAAAAGCGCTTATAGTAGAAACACTTTTAGGAAAAACTCTTCTAAACGAGGCCATAGAGAAAAAAAAAAATATAAGTTTATATAAGTTTTCTTAAGATGATGAACTTCAATCATCAGGAAAGGGACCTTAATTAGTAACTTAAATGAAGATGAATGTTGTTTGTACAAGTTTCAAAGTGAGGGAGATGTAAGTAATTTTTAAATGAAGGGAGGAATATAATATGTGATTAATAATCTCGAGGAAGTAATGATATTTTATACAAAAATGTTAAAGAGACATGCATGGGAGAGAACTCATGACCGTTGAATCATATGGGGATGTGTGTGTATTGAGCAACGCCCTTGCAATCTAACGGATCACGGATCAAATCTTATGTATAAGATTAGTGAGTATGTTGCATATGAATTACAGTATTTATAAAGTTTTAGTGAAAACTTCATTGTCTTTGCCTATAAGTTAATCCTTATATAAGAATAGGGTTAAAAAAAATGTATAAAAAAAAAAAATCATAGTTGAGAGGGGCAAAAAAAGGTATTATTTGAAATCGTTCTCCATTATTTTGTTTAGGTTATATGGAACCTTATACAAATTGTAGGGACCTATGTTCTCTACATGAAGTTGCATTCTACACATCATGTCTTAAGTGTTTTGAAGTGGTTGAGTCATATCACCCAAATCATTTTCTTCGTCAACTTGGATATGTACAATTGATCCCACGTGATCCTATGCGCCTAACTCGAGTAGAGAGAGGTGCTAAGGCACGTAACTACGTAGTTCATAACACCTTCATTGATCAAATGTGGGAAAATTGGGAGTACCATTTGTTACCGAACCATCTACGTAGGCAGCCGCTATGTAATCCATGGGACACAATAGAAAGATATTTGGATTGGTTCCACTTAATTTCACACCTAATAGTCCAGAATCCTGAATTTCGAGCTACTCAAGTACCACCGGGCCGACACACTAACATCGATGATGCACGGGTAATAAATCAAATTTCATAGCAATTATAAATGTTTATGAATGACATTTGTTTGGTTTTAATCGATTCTTTGGTTTTCTTAGGAACACATCAAACTAGCACTGAAAATGTTAATGGTATTAAAAGCAAGGAGGGGAGAAGAACAAACGCTCGATGATGTGTACACGATGGTCGATGACATTATTGTGGCTCTATCTGGTGCTAGCATCAGTGATGTACATGAAGATCTGGCTTCCACGCCAGTTGCGCATTTCGAACGCGGAGAGCCCTCGAGAACTCAATCAAGAAACGTTCAAAAAAGATAGACATAAATTCGACGATGTATGGCATAAAATGGAATCCATTTTCTATTTTTTTTTTCATTATGAATGCATGTAATAGAATTCAGAAAAACAATGTCATTGAGTATTAATTTGTATGACTGTCATGTACAAACTCTTTTTTGACATAAAAATGGATCAGCTACAAACCCTTTTTTTGACAATGAAGAATTTACTTTTTAATCAGAAATTGTTTCTACAGTTGCTACATTAGGAACAATTTCAGTAAAACGTAGAATACGGTCTAAGTATGGTGTGTCCCAACCCTTAGCACATGAGAGATGAAACTTTTCCCAATTGGCAGCAATAGGCGGTAGAGGACTAGTTGGGCTCAAAATAACCTGCACAAAATGACATTCACTCACAAAACCCATAACAAACAACTGCCTCTCTGATGTCGGAACAGGTACACTCCCTAGTGGAAGAAACGTCAAGCACTGTTGATTCGATATGAGAACGAAGACAACATTGTACTTACTGGCAATCAAGTGACCCATTTCAGGCATTGTCATCAATGCATATGACGGTGCTGGTACATCAAAACGCTTCAGAGCCTTAATCATTTCGTCTACTCTACCACTGTATTGGAATACCACTGTGTAGTGATCTATAAAATTCTGAAGTTCGTCCAAAAGATCCTGTCTAACCCTTTTCCAATCATCATCTCTGAAACCTATAAAAAGAGCAACAACTCGATAACCACAATGCCCATTAACTGATACATTTTTGACTTGTTGAATGTAAGGCTTCAGTGATTAATATATTTTTAAGGGCCCAAATTCCTTGTCCTGTGAACTTTTCCAAATCGTTTGACAGTATTCAAGGAAGGAGCAGGGGAACAACTATCTTCATGTGATAACAAATGCTCAATGAATGATGGATCCCTCTTCGTTGATCTATCAATCTTTAACTTTGGTCTTCCCCTATTGTTTCTTTTCACTGCAAGCTCAAACATCAATGTAGATGATGGATTATATATCTCCCTCAATTTTTTCAGCATTCTTGACTTCGCTGGTGCATCGCTACCATCATAATGCTTCAAAAACACATCAAACTTAACCGTGCATAGTAATTTTTACTGACTCCTTAACAAGGACAATCGTGTCAAGTTTCTTCCAATGGGCATCCACGAAAGAAAGAGGGATAGGTCGATGTCCTTGCTGGCATTCAAAGATCTCATGTGCACAAGGTAATGCATGTGTTCTTGGCAACACACATCCACATTGAGCTCTTTCGAAGTGATTCTCCTTGCAACGGACATATTTTGTTTGAATCATGTCAAGTGCACATTTGGATACAACACTACGTAGTTCGTTGTAGATCCAATCTCTATCCAAATGTTTCACAGTGAACAAACTTTGTTAAAATGATGTTGTTATCTCTGTATGTTGCAATACCAACAATGCATGAATGGTTCTCCATGATGATTCAAAATTCACTTGAGAAGAGCCTAAGTGTATCTTCAACTTTCCATGCGTACTTTCAACCCTGTTGGATGTGACAATACTAAAATGCATGATTTCACCCCTCCAAGCTACCACAAATCTTTTTCTGTGTTTTGTCAACCACTCATTCGATATATATGCAAGGACATCATGATAACTTTCATAATTAGTATGCAACACCCTTAGATGTTCTTCATATTTATCCTCTGACTCAGATTCCACCAAGGCGTGCCACATGCTCATAAATGCGTCCCACTTCTTCTTTTGGTTGAACAGTCATTTTGTTTTTGCCAACACATTTTTGTTTATATGCCAAATACAACAAATTTGCGACCTTTGGAAAAGTAACCCCCACCGCATTCATCAAAGTCAATTTCTCTGTCTGTAATAAAAACTTATGGCTGTCTACCCTTCAAGTAGATATTTTAACTTTTCAAGTGCCCATATAAAGTTTTCTTGTTTCTCATCTAGCATATATACATGGGTCACCGAGAAAGTCATATTAGTTGATGTAACACCAACTATCTCAAATAACGGATATCGATAGATGTTCGTCTTGTACGTGCAATCCATTATCATAACTCTTGGAAAACACCGCAACAGGTTTATCGAAACTAGGTGTGCCCAAAACAAAGTTGTCGCATGGTCAATATCTTCATCAGACTTATGCCACTCAACATATTGTTCTTCGGAGAGTTTGAGCAACAATTGTTGCATCTGAGACCGCCCACCATGTTCCACCAATTTACGTGCATTGTATATGGTCCTCAATGTTGATGCATTATCCACGTCCCTTTGCTTCAAAGTAGTTAATATATCTTTAGGCCGGACTTGGCTCCTACTCATCTGAACAAGGATTTCCATCTCGTCCTTTATAAGCCTTCCTGCATAAGAGTGTCCTTCCATCTTTGTAGTCGCTGGATGATTATGAACTCCACAATCAACTTTTATAGTCCAATCATCATCAGTAGCCAATTTTTGCCCTCGTAACAAAAAAGGACAATCACACGTCTTCGTTCTGTTATCAATCACCTTAATTTTCTTTTCATGGAGCTTTTTATCTTTTTTTCGGTTTATATACACCATATCTCTCACAGACAAATTTTATTTTTGGTCGCCTACCATTCTGCCCCCTGAATCCAAGCTCTTGATGACGATAACAAGTCAATTTCTTCGACCAACATCTCTAGTCCATGCAACCATTTCATCCCTACTACTGAATATCAAATAAGTGTCAAATTCTTCAGTATAATCTCATATTTTCTCATTCCTAACACTACTACATTCGTCAGGAGCCTCATCATCTTGAAAATTTATAGGTCAAAATTAGTACTAAATGTATATATAAATAACAATATTAAAAAAATGTATAAAATTTTAAAAAAACTCCAAATTAAACTGTCCGTCCAGACACAAACGGACAGAAAACCTATATTTGACTGGCTTTGGATGGACATAAGCATTATGCCCAGTCCTGGCAAGACAGACAAAGTGCATTCAAAGGTAATACACTTTGTCCGGCCTGCCATGACCAGACAGACTCCTTTTGTTCGTCTGGAATAAAACGGACAGAACCATTTTGTGCAGTTCCTAGTGGCCGGACGCGTCGAAAATGGGTTTCAATAGCCATTTTTCTTTAATTTTTGGGTATTTTTCAACAGAAAAAACTCTAAGAAACAAGTAAACATACCAAAAAGTGCGAAGAACTTTCCGATTCATCTGATTTTCTTCCCATTGTAGATCACACGACCTTAATTGAAGAAAAATTACTTGTAAGCTTTCAACACTTCCCAAACTCGTGAAAGATGCTTTCCACACTTTTAAATGTCTCTCAAGGCAACAAAATTGTAAAACAATATGATATAACTCTGAAAAAACCTAAAAAGTTGTAATTTTGAAGAAGATTAAAAGAGTTGAAGAATTAGAGAGCTAGGGTTTTGGTTGAAGAATGGGTAGGTGAAGAGAGTGCGGGGGTTTTGGATAGTTTTTATGTGGTTAGTTAAGTAATTTCACATTTTCTTATTATTTGTTTTTTTTTTTTTAACTTAGGTGGGTGGTCAGATAAGAATGAGTGGGTGGTTTTAACAGCACCCTTCAGTAATAAAGACTTTGTATGTTTAGTACTTGTTTCCATTATATTGTTTGTTCTTTAGTGTGTACCCTTCTACATGACAACCGTTCTTTGAATTGATTTGATATGAATTGAGTTATATTGGTTTTATTTGACTTATATACTTTTTTTTTTAATTGTTCAAATTGGAGCCTTGTATACAAAGCTTTCAATAAGAGCACAACAACCTGAGCGAGAGATGGGAGTGTTCTTTATTGTTGCATCAACTCCTCTTGTTCAAGTAGACCCCTTTAACACAATAAGTATACATATTAAGTTTTATTTGAATTGAAAATGATAGAAATAGAAACCTTTTGATTTGGTTTCAGAGTTGCGCTCTGAATCAAACCATACCAATTAAAGACTTTTTCCAACAATCCATGTGCCTATTCATAATTTATAAGCAAGGGACTACCACCTAATCAATTAATTAGACCCTTATAATATACACTCTTTCCGGCCTGCCAGGATCAGACAGACTCCTTCTGTTTGTTTTGAATGGAACGAACAGAACCATTTTGTGCAGTTCCTGGTGGTCGTAAGCGTCAAAAATGGGTTTCAATCGCCATTTTTTACTCTATTTTTCTTTGATTTTTGGATATTTTTCACCGGAAAAAACTCTAAGAAACAAGTAAACATACCATAAAGTGCGAAGAACTTTCCGATTCATGTGATTTTCTTCCCATTGTAGATCAAACAACCTTGATTGAAGAAAAATTACTTGTAAGTTTTCAACACTTTCCAAACTCGTGAAAGATGCTTTCCACACTTTTAAATGTTTTTCAAGGCAACAAAATCGTAAAACAATATGATATAACTCTGAAACAATCTAAAGACTTGTAAGTTTGAAGAAGATTGAAAGAGTTGAAGAGTTTGAGAGCTAGAGTTTTGGTTGAAGAATGGATGGGTGAAGAGAGAGTGTGGGGGTTTTGGATAGTTTTATGTGGTTAGTTTAGTAATTTCACATTTTCTTTTTTTTATTATTATTTTTTTAATTTAGGTGGGTGGACAGATAAGAATGAGTAAGTGATTTTAATTGCATCCTTCATTAATAAAGTCTTTGTATGTTTAGTACTTGTTTCCATTATATTGTTTTTTCTTTAGTGTGCACCCTTCTACATGCCAACCGTTCTTTGAATTTATTTGACTTATATACTTCTTTTTTTTAATTGTTCAAATTGGAGCCTTGTATACAAAGCCTTCAATGAGAGCATAACAACTCGAGCGAGAGCGAGGAGTGTTCTCTATCGATGCATCAACTCCTCTTGTTCAAGTAAACTCTTTTTGCACAATAAATATACACATTAAGTTTTATTGAATTGAAAATGATAGAAATAGAAACCTTTTGATTTGGTTTCAGGGTTGGGCTCCGAATCAAACCATACCAATTAAAGATTTTTTCCATCAATCTATGTGCCTATTCATAATTTATAAGCAAAGGACCACCACCTAATCAATTAATTAGACCCTTATAATATACATGGACATATATTTGTTACATTTAATGAATTTTGAATTAGCAGGATAGTAGGAGATGGAAAGAAAGTACATCTGGTCACATGGTGAATGGTAGTTACTTCTTTTTATATATATTAAATTACATTTTTCTAAGTAATATATGTTTCAGGATAATTTAATGGTGCATTAAAAATACATAAATATATAGCATTTTTTCTTGAAAAAATGGTTGTTAATTAAACTAGATAGGTACTCGGGTGTATATAGGAGATAAACTGTAGTCAACCACGAAAGCCATCAGCAAGGACAAACCAAACTAAAATTGCCAGAAACCATGCATCGATCGTCGCCAATATTTTATTAAAACGTAACTCTTTTTTATTTTTCTTCCACACGTCGTGGCATCTGGCTCTTATCATCGACACCTCGTAATTACCTTGAAGCAGCTACTTTCTTCATCTATAAATAATGGCTTCCTCCTCCTTATCTTCACGCTCAAACTAGCAAAAGATCAAGTACTTGATTAAATTGTTTCATCAACATGGCCCATGTTCAGATTTTGCTAAGCTCTCTTTCTCTTTTCCTTCTAGTACTTCTTCTTCCTCAGCTTATAAGTGCTCTCTCTTCTTGTGGAGGCTCGTGTCGGAACTTAAACGATTGCGAAGGCCAGCTTATCTGCATTAGAAGAAAATGTAACGACAACCCTGATGTAGGAACTCACATTTGTTCTGGCGGTGGTGGTGACTCTTCGCACCCCCCGTCCGGTGGGCAGTGTAGGCCTTCTGGTAGCCTAACTTACTCGGGCACAACTTACAAGACTTACACTTGCTCACCTCCCGTCATGTCGTCCACTCCTGTCCGTCTCACTAATAATAATTTCAAGCAAGGCGGCAGACCGTTGGAGTGCGATGATAAGTATCATTCCAACAATGAACGCATTGTTGCTCTTTTTACTGATTGGTACGCTGATGGTAACAGGTAATTGAATTCTTTCTTTGTACTAATACAAGATTCAAGTTAATTCAATGACTTATAAAGTTGTATTAATTAATGATGGAGGGCAGGTGTGGAAGGATGATTCGCATAACTGCTAAAAATGGAAGGAGTACGACGGCTAAGGTGGTTGACGTGTGTGACTCGAGGCGTGGGTGTGACGCCGAGCATGGCTTCCTGGGCCCATGCGAGAACAACGTTGTTGATGCTTCAATTGCAGTGTGGAACGACCTTGGGCTCGACGTAGACATTGGTATCGTGGACGTCACTTGGTCCATGGCCTAATTCCACCTTAATTTCTCCTCTTTTATATTTTGGGTGAAAACTAATTACTGTGCATTTGATGCATTTCATTACTTGTGAATTTTGATTTGTAATACATTTTTAATTGAGTTTCTACAATACATTAGACATATAAATAAAGTAGAGGATTCCGATGTTACATAAGAGTGACATGACCCTCATATACAATTATATGTTGCAAAACATCAAGAAATATTGGTACAGAGTATTAAATACACACACAAAGAAAAGTAATTTAATACAACTAAATAATGACAAAAATTATTTTAAACTTATCAAATTACTCACTTATATATACATCTATCTTGCATAGTGTAACAAAAAATCAAATATATAGGTAAAGTGACATGCTAAACTACCCGATTTCAAATAACGAAAGAAAGAAATGCAAAACTATCCAAAATTATACACATTCTAATGTGGTGAGTAATAGTAGTTAAAAAAAAAAAAGGAACAGGTCAGATGCACAAAATTCCTGCCTACGTAGGGTTTCGGAGAAAGGTCAGACCGCTTTAAGTCTATTGTAGGCATCTTTATCTTGTATGACATGAATATTTGTTTGTAACTTCTTTTTATATTAATTAAATCGCACAATTAGCGTACATTATTGGAGACAATCTAACTTTACATAAATAGAATTATTTATATAAATGTACAACAACGTTGATTACGTGACTTCTAACATTTTTCATAAGCAAATGCTTTTGTCGAACTAACTATTTCCCACAAATCTGACATGGCAACTGCCACGTCAAATTTGAAAGTTGTCATCTACTACAGTTATTATACGGACTCTCCAAGTTAATTACTTTTGGTAAGTTTAGGGATTTGTTTTTGTTTTTTTTTCCTAAGCATAGTAAGTAAAACAAGAGGAAGGTGGCCATTTTACTATTCTTATGAAAAGATATTAATACTAGTTTGCTCTTTTTTTTGGAAGAATATTAGTTTGCTTTAAAGATAAAAACTTTATGAGCACACAATAATGTTTCATGGAATATAAAACTAAATTTGATAATTATTTTTATTTAAATATAATTACAAATAAATGTATATAGTTAGAGTTTAAATTTAAATTTAGTTTGTTTGTAATTGAAACATTTATCTATAAACTTTTATATTTTCTTTGCATTTTTTTTTTCAAATAAGCTGTATTTTAGTTTATAACTTCGTTATTTATACTTTTTATAATAAAAAAACTAATTTTATTTCACCTAAGAAAAAAATTATAAAACCAATTTCTATGTTAATCATTTTTATGGTAGAAAATAAATATGGTGTTTGTATTAACAAAACTAAATATAATATTATATCTTTCTTGCATTAAAATGTTGCGAAATAAGTAAATGTTAAATAATAGTTATACTGTATATTGCAATTTATTATATTGAAGTCCAATGCTTTGTGAAGAAAACTCTTTTTTTCAAACTTGTATTGAATTGCTTCTCTAAAGAATACCCATTTGGATTAATTGCTTGATCTGAGCTAAACAAAAATCGAAATTGAAGTTGTTGGTAAGAAATCAAAAAGAAGAGAAACTCAGAAACAATTTTAAACAGGATTCTAAAAAGGCCGAGAAGCCTTAAAATTGAGTAGGGTGCTCGTTTAATGCTTAATCTCATGAACAACTAACCCAAGCTTTAACACTGGTTAAAGGTCATTAATGCTAACTTATGCAATTATTGATGTAACACTCATGTGGAACTCTCCACATTGAAATTATGGGTATTGGTGTATTTTAATGAAAAATACTTTGCATATTTTGGGTGTCAACGTTATTTTTTGTCTCTGTCACTTAACTTTTCTTGAATATTATTTAAGGATGTGTGCAATACACGCGTATCTCTAAAATATTCAAATAAATTAGGTACCAACATAAAAAAAAATGGCATTAAATACATATAATACTATGCACTGTTCCAACTAAGTACCCGAAGGGGATAATTAAACTCCAGTCAATCACGGCAAAGTCACGAGAAGAAGGACAAAATAAAGGAAAATGGGCAGAAACCATGAATTGATCGTGAGCATTATTTGATGATAATGTAACTCTCTTTGATTTTTCTTCCACACTTTGTGGCTTTGAGTTTTTGCAACCCACGCTTCATTGACTTATGACCCACACCTTCCAACTTCTTCCATACGCAAGGAGCCTTGTACGGTTGTACCCCCGAATTTCTTCATCTACAAATAATGGCTCCAGCAGAGGCAATAAGCACTAAATCAAACTGCTTTCGTGATCTTGCATATTAATTGGTTTCATCAATAACATGGCCAATGATAAAATTATGCTAAGTTTTCTTTCTCTTTTCCTTCTTCTTCTTCCTCAGCTTATAAGCGCTCTTTCTTCCTGTGAAGACTCATGTGGGGACTTAAACGATTGTGAAGGCCAACTTATCTGCATTGAAGGAAAATGCAATGACGACCCTGATGCAGGAATTCACATTTGCTCTGGTGGTGGTGGCGGCTCTACTCAGCCGCCGTTCGGTGATCAGTGTCAGCCTTCCAGCGACCTAACTTGCTCAGGCAAAACTTCCAAGACTTACTATTACGATATTATTGGGGTATTTTAGGAAATACAGGGTTGTGATATTTTGTAATATATTTACTTCATGGTTGTGAATGACGGGCAGACAAAAAAGAGGTGAGAATTTGACATGGTATCAGAGACGGAAAGAGAAAAGAAGATAAACCTTCCCTTCCCGGCTTCGCCTTCGATCCGCGAAAATCTCTCGCCGCTACATCGTACGCCTTCACTGCAGACTCGGCTCTTTCCTGGATCTCTGATCTCCGTGACGTGAGCCATCCGTCGCAGCTCGCGCTGCGCGGCCTGCTGGCGGAGATCAGAGGAGTGCACTCCAGCTTTCATCGAGCGGACTCGTGAGAGGTATCAAGGGAAGTGGATCTGTGGACTTTGCGCTGAAGCTGTTGAAGACGAGTTTTTCAGATCCGAGAGGCTGATCAGCAATGGTGAACAATGAACAGTGAACCCTAGATTAGGGTTTAGTTTGTTTAAGCAAGTGAAGGATTTGCAAGAATGGTGGTAGTGTGGCCACCAGATTAGGGCTGAATCTGGGAGAGAAGACGGGAATTGGTGAGAAGGGATAGGAGATTGAGGGCGTTTGGGGGTTGTCAGAGAGAAGCGACGCCGGCGCCGATTGCGAGGCGAAGAACGGAAAAAGCGGATTTGGTAATTTGTAAAAGTTGAGGGATTGCGAGTAAGAGTGCTGCAAGTGCGTTGAAGAATGAGAAGGTTTATTTGACGGCTCTGTTGCGGAAGCCGCTTGTGTGAAAGAGAGATTGAGAAGATGAACAGTGAACAGTGAACAGCGAGTTCAGCGATTTCGGTCGGTTTATCGTCACCGTCGCGATTCCGTTCGGTTCTCGAGTCACTTGGATTAGTACTTTAACCTCCACGTGAGATCATGGCTGGCGGAGAGTTATCCAAGGATGGACGAGATAGTATCATGGCCTTCGCAATTCAGCCTGATGCGCGTGGTAAGTCTCGTTTTGTGGATACTACTGACAAGTTTTGCAATCATTGTAATAGAGAAGGCCACGCCGAATCCTTTTGCTTTCAATTACACGGGTTCCCCGAATGGTGGGGGGACCGACCTCGCGGAGGAAAGGGACCGGGTCGTGGTGGAGGACGGACAGGAAGATGAGGTGGGCGTGCAGGTTCTGGCCGTGGCAGAGGGCATGGTGCACCGCCTGTCCGCGCACATAAAACTGGCGGGACTGGAACTTCATCTGGGCAGCTCGCAGGGACTGGTGGGTGCAACTGACGCTACAGCTCTTGCAGGTGTTTCCGCAACGCAACTGCAGCAACTTCTTACATTTTTGAACTTCGACAAAACAAAAGATCGACTACATGGTAAAAACAGTCATTTTAGTTGGATTATCGATACAGGAGTGTCGAACCATGTGACGTGCGACTTGTCTATTTTGAAGAATGTGAGAAAGGTGCAATACTGCCCGGTAGGTTTGTCGGATAGAAACACGGCAGAAGCAAACCAAGAGGGGAGTGTCGTGCCGCTAGGAGGATTGAAGCTTGACAATGTGCTTTATGTCCCATAATTGACATGCAATTTAATTTCTGTTACTCAATTAATCGATGAATCAAATTGTGTTGTGCAATTCACTAATAATATTTGTGTTATACAGGACTAACCGACGAGGAAGGTGATTGGAGCGGGTGAAAGATTGGATGGACTTTATTTTTTTCGTGGTGTTCCTCAAGTGAAGGTCTTGACAATGGATGGTGATTCTTCGTTCGAGTTATGGCATCAACGAATGGGGCATCCGTCGGAGAAAATATTGAAGATGATTCCGGCTGTAAGTCATTCTTGTAGGACAAATAATAAAGCTTGTGATATGTGTCCGCGTGCAAAGCAACCTAGATCTAGTTTTTCAATTAGTACGAATAAAGCTGGTAGGATTTTTGAACTTGTTCATTTGGATTTGTGGGGGCCTTACAAGGCTCGTTCTTCTTGTGGAGCTACCTATTTTTTGACAATAGTAGATGATTTTTCAAGAGGAGTTTGGGTCTATTTACTTTGCAATAAAATGGAAGTTGAATCTATGTTTCTTAATTTTGTTGCTATGGTTGAACGTCAATTTGAACAAGTGATAAAACGTGTGAGAAGTGACAATGGGACCGAATTTAATTGTTTGAATGATTATTTTCAAAATAATGAGATTATTTTTTAGACTTCTTGTGTTGAGACTCCTCAACAAAATGGGAGAGTTGAGAGAAAGCACCAACACATTTTAAATGTGGCTAAAGCCCTAAGATTTCAAAAAAACTTACCAATCAAATTTTGGGGTGAATGTGTGTTGGCAGTGTGTCACTTGATTAATAGGACACCCTCTACTTTACTTAAGACTAAATCGCCATATGAAATGTTGTTTGGGAAAGTGCCTTCTTATGATGTTATTCGTGTATTTGGTTGTCTTTGCTATGCTCATAATCAACGACACAAAGGTGATAAATTTGCAAGTAGGAGCCGTAAATGTATCTTTGTTGGCTATTCTTTTGGGAAGAAAGGTTGGAAATTGTATGATTTAGAAACACATGAGTACTTTGTATCGAGGGATGTGAAGTTCTTTGAGAAAGAATTTCCTTTTGCGCCAAACCAACCAAAGAATGTGGTGACTCCTATGTTGGCGAACAATGAGGATGGGGCATGGAGTGAGGATGAGGGTGCTGATGAGTGTGTTGCGTGCGTTGAGGGGGGGTGGGAAGCAGCGTCCACCCTCGAGGGGGGTCTGGTGCTGCGGTGCAGCCCGAGCAGCAGCCCGCACATGAGGATGTGCCTGATGAGGAGCTGGAGAATACGATGGGGGAGCAAGGTGTGGAAGTTGAGGGTAAGCTAGGGCGAGGAAAACGAGCCAAAACTCCTTCAACACGATATCGTGATTTTGTTACTCATACTATACGGAAAATAAGTCCATCTGAGAATTCATCAGCTACTTCCTCTTCCTCAGGTACGCCCTGTCCTATAACACATTTTGTGAATTGTGAACGTTTTTCTGTGAGACATAGGAATTTTCTTGCAGCTGTGACAGCTGGGACATGAGCCAAAGCATTTTAAAGAAGCGATGAAAGACTCGGGATGGCGAGATGCGATGGGTAAGGAAATACGAGCCCTTGAAAACAATGAGACTTGGGTAATGGAGACTCTTCCACCAGGAAAGAAAGCACTAGGGAGCCAGTGGATATATAAAATTTAAGTATAAGTCCGATGGCAGCATAGAGCGACTCAAAGCAAGACTTGTGATCTATGGCAATCATCAGGTGGAAGGAATTGACTATAACGAGACATTTGCTCATGTGGCAAAAATGGTGACGGTTCGTATTTTTCTTGCAATTGCTGTTGTTAAAAATTGGGAGGTACATCAAATGGATGTGCATAATGTTTTCCTTCACGGTGACTTAAGTAAGGAGGTTTATATGAAGGTTCCTCCAGGTTTCAAAAATACCAATCCTAACATGGTTTGCAGGTTGAAAAAGTCGTTGTATGGTCTGAAACAAGCTCCCCGATGTTGGTTTGCAAAACTGTCAACAGCGTTGAAGAATTATGGTTTTGTGCAATCCTATTCAGATTATTCCTTATTTGGGTTGTTTAGGGGAAGAACTCAGATCAACGTGTTAGTTTATGTTGATGAGTTGATTATTGCAGGGAATGATAAGGTTGCATTGACAACTTTTAAAGATTACCTTGGCAGGTGCTTTCATATGAAGGATTTGAGAGTTTGAAGTATTTCTTAGGGCTAGAGGTAGCCCGTAATCCAGAATGAATTTTTCTTTGTCAAAGAAAATACACACTCGAGATAATTTCTGAAACGGGTTTATTGGGAGCAAAGCCTACGGCATTTCCTATAGAACAAAATCACAATTTGGCCCTTGCTAAGTGCGAATTCCTTGCGGATCCGACGCCGTATAGGCGACTTGTAGGGAGATTGATTTACTTGTCTGTGACGAGACCTAATCTTGCATATTCGGTTCATATTTTGTCTCAATTTATGCAACAACCTCGTGAGGATCATTGGGAGGCAGCTCTCAGGGTCGTGAGATATTTGAAGAAGAGTCCAGGGCAAGGGATTTTGCTTCGTGCTGATATTGACTTACGTCTAGAAGGGTGGTGTGATTCGGATTGGGCTAGTTGTCCACTTACGCTGCGTTCCTTGACAGGATGGTTCGTGTTACTTGGTTGTTCTCCTGTGTCGTGGAAGACCAAGAAGCAACAAACAGTGTCTAGATCGTCTGCGGAGGCTGAGTATAGATCAATGGCGGCAACAGTGTGTGAGTTAAAGTGGCTTAACCAACTTTTAAGCGACTTGGTTGGGCGACATCCGAAGGGTATGAAGTTGTTTTGTGATAGTCAGTCGGCCTTGTACATTGCTCAAAATCCGATTTTTCACGAAAGAACAAAGCATATAGAGGCTGACTGCCATTTGGTTCGAGATGCGTTGACTGAAGGGATGATTTGTCTGTCATATGTTTCCACTAGTGTTCAATTGGCAGACATCTTTACAAAAGCGTTGGGGAAAGCGAACTTTGAGTTTTTACTCTGCAAGTTGGGCGTTCGAGATCTTCATGCTCCAACTTGAGGGGGGTATTACGATATTATTGGGGTATTTTAGGAAATACAGGGTTGTGATATTTTATAATATATTTACTTCATGGTTGTGAATGACGGGCAGACGGAAAAGAGGCGAGAATTTGACACTTACACTTGCTCGCCTCCTGTCACGTCCTCCACTGCTGCGCGTCTCACTAATAACAATTTCGAGGAAGGCGGTGATGGCGGCGGGCGGTCGGAGTGCGACGGTAGGTATCATTCTAATAGTGAATGCATTATTGCTCTTTCCACTTGTGACGCCCCGAAAATTATTTCATCTAGCCCATAACCTAATTGCACTTTGCCCAAACTCTATGTGTTGCCTTGATATGTTTGGTGTTTGTTTGATGGTTGTTTAATGTTTGTATAGTTGATGCTTGATAATGTATATAAATATGTGTATCATAAATTGTATATGGGTCATGTTAAATTAAATTATAATGCATATGTTATTATTTATGCATGGACCCATTAAACCATGAATTGATATGAGTTAGGATTGATTGAATAAAAGGATAAATGAGAATGGAAGTTTGGTGTATTAAATGGATTGGACATCTAAAATACATGGAAGCATGAAATTGGTTAAAGTACATGTGGTTGGTATGGGTAGTATGAGACCAACACATGTGAAGGTTGGTGCATGAAAGTGGACAAGTGTCCCAATGCATGTGGAATGTGGATCCAAATTGATAAGCTTTTACTTGCATCGAACTTATTATAAATGCTTGATATCTATATGTTATGAGCTTTTAATCATGCTACACATTGACATGCATACATGATATTTATTGATGAGTATTGATAGCATATTTGAATTCTATTCACTGGGCACCGTTGGCTCACCCTCATTTTCCTCTTTCAGGTCCTTCTGTCCCGAATAAGGGCAAAGGAGTAGTTATATCTTGAGGGTCTTGCCTGCGAGAGAATCCAAAGCCTCGATGTGAGTTGAGAGGCATTTTGATTGAACTGTGTTTTAAATTATGAAGTATTATATTTTGGATTATGTAATTATAATACTTACCACATTGTAGTATGGGTGAGTTAGGATTTGTTAGATAAACCATGTGGGCATATGACGGTTTTTATTTGTACCCACAATTTTAGACTTTATGTGTATGTCAATTTTAATGGACTGTAGGGATTATGATTTTATTTATGGTTTAATTTTTATGGATTATCTATTGTCTTAGATGATTAATACGGTGGGTAGTTTTGTTTAGTACCTTTTGATATTATGTCGTTGTTTGAGATAAGGCTCGTAGGGAGTTGAGGAGTGGTCGGAGATGCCTACGCCGGGCGTCCCGCCCCGGCATTCCGCATGCCACTCCCTGCAGGGTTGGTGGTCCGGGGTGCGGGATCGCCACACCACTGGTTGGTACGCTGATGGTAGCAGGTAATTTAATTCTTTCTTCTTCTTGTTTTTTAGGCAAATTGAATTCTTTCTTGAGAATTGCTTTTATTACTATTCAAAAATTATACCAAAATCATACCTAATGATGCGGTACATTGTGGACTGAGTTTTTTTCATTTTTTTCATTTTTTTTAACGTGATTTATTGTCATATAAGTATAAATTTATATTTAGATATAGACTTTAGGTCCTTATATTATTGCTCTTTCTCTCTCTCCCATTCTATATTTTCTTTATAATACCAAATGATTAAACTGTGAGAAATTAATTAGTTAGTATTGTCTTGTCGTAAATAATTTACCTAGCGGGAACGTATAATGAAACGTGAACCGTTCTGTTCTAATTGACGATTCCATGTTTTTTTTTTAAAGATGAATTCATAGTGGAGACACGGGTCACTTACGTTTTTGTCTGGAGTCAACCTTTTGATAGTAGCGCATGATCATAGAAACCCATACATAAGAGGCATAAGACATTTCACAACTCCTCAAAACAGGTTGTAGGTAACTCCTCTTATTTGTATAATTGTAAATGGTCGCTATAGAAGATGAATAAATGTTTTTATGATCAAAAAATTATATTTAAAACTATATTTATCTTGATGTTGTATATGGTAATTGAAAAATATTTCTTTTTCTTTTTTTCTTCTTGATGATGTGGTGTATTATTACATCAACTTAAGTATGAATTTAGGTACATATCTTGAATTATTTTAACACTCCTCTAAAAGATGTGATCATAGTCATTATGGGTCTCACGTGCGTTCATACCCACTAAGTGTTGGGTTTTTTAACCCCAATCGATCAATCTAATAAGTAGCAGAAACATTCAAATAATAAATTAAGCAATTACATAATCAATTTTATGTGGTTCGACCAATCGATGTCTATATTCACGGATAGAGAAATCAATTATACTGCGAAGATTACAACACAAGAAGGTACCCCTTGTTACAAACTTAATTACTAATCTCTCAGCCTATAATTTGATACTTAACCATTCTATCACACTTTAATCTGAACTATCTAATCCATATTTATAATAAATAATTTAGACTTCTAATATAACCCAAATACTAAAATTAGACATATATTATAATTAAAAAACTCCTAAAATTAGAAATCTACCTAAACTTATATACTTAATTTCTATTTTAATTATTAAACTCTTAATCAACTTGAATGCACACTCAAATTAGACATTTTCTATTTTGAGGTTGAATCAAAATCCTAACACTAAGGTCCGTACACCATCCAAACCAGTGTTGAAAAAAAAACTTAAAACATCTAAAAAAGGGGTGTATTAGAATCTAAACCATTGCATGGAGTAGGTAGGAGTAGGTAAAGGACCATATATGCAATTTAATGATTTATCTTCACGTAATCCCAGTGTCATAATATATGTACAATATTTCTTATGTTGTCACACCCTGGGTTGCACAGCGTGCCCCCTACCCAGGTGTGGGCGCACCCCCTCGGGGTGAACGCCAGCCATTATGGATCCATAATATTGTCTCATCCTGTTACAGCCACCGCCACACAAGGACGTATCTTATACACGAGATCATTTGCCCCACTATTCACTGATGAATAGTACAGGGCCTCCTTAGGAATCGAACTCGAGACCTCCCTTAAGGAGTTTGATTTCGCATTCCTAATAACCACTGAGCCAATGGTTCAGTGGCTACTAGGAATGCGAAATCAGACTCCTTAAGGGAGGTCTCGAGTTCGATTCCTAGGAAGGCCATGCACTATTCATCAATGAATAGTGGGGACAAATAATCTCGTGTACAAGAGACGTCCTTGTGTGGCGGTGGCTGTACCGGGATGAGACAATATTATGGATCCATAATGGCTAGCGTTCGCCCCAAGGGGGTGCTCCCACACCTAGGTAGGGGGCACACTGTGCAACTCAGGGTGTGACAAAAAGGCCTTATGTATCAGGTCATGTGTTAACGATTGATGGTATGTTGAAAACACTCCACTCTAGCATTTTTTTGTATAAAAATGGTGATTTTAATTGAGTAATGTTTTTACGACTCAAAAATTATATTCATGTTGAATTATATTCATGGGATGCTGATGTATGGTGTATGGTAAGGGAAGAATGTTTCTTTTTTTTTATTTTTTTCTATCTCATGATGTAATGATGTGATGTATTACCACATTAATTTAAATATAGACTTGGGTACATATCTTAGATCAATTTAGCTCTCCTCAATTTAGTTTGCATTTAATATTCGATTGTCATTGTATTAATTAATGGATGGCAGGTGTGGAAAGACGATTCGCATAACATCAAACAATGGAAGGAGCACGACCGCGACGGTGGTCGCCGAGTGTGACTCAATGCGTGGGTGCGATTCGGAGCATGCCTTCCAGGGTCCATGCGACAACAATATTGTTGATGCTTCAATTGCAGTGTAGAACGATCTTGGGCTCAACATAGGTGCCGAGGACGTTACTTGGTCCATGGCCTAAGTCCCCTTAAATTTCTCCTCCTTTGTCAATCCATCTATTTACATATATATATATATATATATATATATATATATATATATGTGTGTGTGTGTGTGTGTGTGTGTGTATACGCGTGCGGCGTGTTTGTATCTCAGATAAGTGTAGAATAGTACTACTTAATCAGTATTAAACCCATTTTTATCATTTATTGCTTCATCATATGCAATAGAACCATTTTCGTCTAGGTAACTGAAGTCTTGTTAATAATTCTTTTATTAGCAGTCATTAGGCAGTACATACTAATTACATCTGTCACACAAAAGGCAGTCACTAATCACTATATATACATATATGCATAACACAAGATCTTCAACATCTAAATCCTTGATCATCAACAACTTTGTATATATATATATATATGCTATATCAAAGCCTAATAAAAGGATTCGTGAGCATACTTGACTAGTGTACTCGAGCATTTGAGCCCCTCAGCTCAACATGGAGCCCTTCCATATATGCATAGTTTCATGTTGACCCAAGGGAAATCATTTACATACGACATATCCAATCTAATGGTAAGTAACTAATTAAGATCATTAACGGCCACCTTTGCCACCATACCGATCCCTAGGCATGTTATGGTGGTCACTGGGATCAATACTACTAATAGGATGCACTTCTTCATTCCTCTCTCCTACATCCTTCCCTCCACCCACAATAATTTGTTGCCCTTCTTACTCATGGAGTACTGGTTTTTCTACTATGGCTTTTCCTTGCTATTTCATGCAAGAATTCACCAACATGAGGGCTAGAAGAAGAGCAACCACCTTCATTTTTACCCAAGGAAAGCAAAGTTATTACTCTTGTTCTTACATAAATTACTTACCAGAGCAACTCTATTTATAGAGGGAGAGGTGATGAGGTGTCACACCCTGGGTTGCACAGCGTGCCCCCTACCCAGGTGCGGGCGCACCCCCTCGGGGCGAACGCCTAGCCATAGTACCACATAATATTGTCCTATCGCCATGTAGCAACCCAACCGCATGAATAGTAGGGACAAATAATCGTTTCGATGTAGACCAGCTGCGGTTGGGTTGCTACATGGCGATAGGACAATATTATGTGGTACTATGGCTAGGCGTTCGCCCCGAGGGGGTGCGCCCGCACCTGGGTAGGGGGCACGCTTTGCAACCCAGGGTGTGACATGAGGTGTGGCCCTTGATGTGTACGTGTGTTAGACCTCTAATTGTTGAACTCATAATTGAAGGGTCATTGCCTAGTGGTGAGGGTAATGGCATGCATTTGAGCCTCGGTGTCTGCTCAAAGTGATGGTATGGTGCAGCCAAGGGAGTGTTCGAATGGAACACTTACAACTCGGACTTGGTGGTTCGTGTGACTAGTGTATGGGCGAATGTGCAAGCTCATAGGGGCTGGAAAATCGTGCAAAACTTGATGTGTGTGTGGGAACTTAAGTGTAGCTGGACAAAACTGTGCTAGCTAGCTAGAGAGTGGCACGTAAGCATGTGTGTGGGACACCTAGCAGCAATTACGGACAGTTTCATGATAATTGGCCCATGGAAAATGTGTGGAGAGGTAGTTAAGGGCGTGCTTAACTAACTCCATAGTCCAATATGAGGACAAGTGGCAGCAAGGTGGCGTCATGGGCGGTTACAACTGTAACTTGCAAAGTGCTTGTGAGGAGACAAGTTGTCACACTCCGATTTTCAAAACTTAAATTTAAAGTAATAAGAATAAATATTTGCTTTTATCATGAAATAGCAAAAAGAAAATCGAGGCGTGAATTGTATCCATCTACCTTAACCCCAAAATCTTTACACAGGTAAAAATAAATTTAATAATATCATTTATATTCAAATAAGGTTACAAGTTAAGATAGAAGAATACTCTTTCAATTTCTATGCCACGGACTATAGATTCTCATTACCCAAATTGAATATTGAGTCATGAGGGTAATTGCCCTTGTCCATCCATTATGGACACAACATTTTAAATATATTCATTAAGTATAATTAACAAGTTCAAGTCCAAGGCATAAACATATAAAATAACCCATGAAATCTTCAACGACCACTATAATGTTCCAAAAGTATTGATTTCTAATACAACCCATTTAATTGATATAATCAATTATTAAATAATTACTCAGTCCTACTACCATAACGCTACTCAAGCCACTAACCCACCCCTACTACTGTGAGACACGTCACGAACTTGCGACTCTATTCTTTCATGTACCTGCATGTAAAAAATAAGGGTGAGCTTGAAAGCCCAGTGGGTCATCTAAACCATTCACAACATTTTATTATGATATATACACAAGAACATTACAAACAAGTTTCACACATTAATCGTTGCAATATTTGATTGTTTAAGTTGAGAATTCCATCACTTTCAAATCACGTACCTTTAGGGAATCAAACCTCAGGCGGCACTACCCAAAATCATAAACTCGTTGGCAATATTCATCATGAATAACTATCTCATAATAAACATTGGCGATATTCCTTAGAATAACTGCCCCATAATACTCATTGGCGATATTCCTTAGAATAACTGTCTCATACGTATGATTCTTATCTTAATCGTGTTCTTTAATATAGTCACACCATATATATAACATATATATGATATGAATTGTACTCACAAGATATGTATAAACTCCACTACATATAGTATCATGTCACAATACCACATATAATAGTATTCATGTATGAACTTTATTATAACAATTATGCCAATATTCTCAAGTCAGATGTCTCATTATCAAGCATTATAATTTACATATGAATTTCAGTTACCACATGAATTGCATGCATCCAATTAACAATCACATCATGGTATACATACAATCATGTATCATACACATTCACCAGCAATCTAATAGTGCTATAAATCTAATTAATTTAATGTTCCTATCTATATATCAAAATAAAATATTATGAAGGCATAGAATCTTCCCCATCTGTTTCTTGGTGTGTAACGTACGTCCTCAACCTATACATATGTATTACATTTGAATTAGTCACACGTACCTACCCAAATATATATATTACTCATATAAGTAAGATATATGTATATACATACGTATATAACTGCTATAATATATATATTATAATAATCTATATATATATATATAATTTGTATAGCAGAGAAGTGGTTGGCGGTGGTGGGTTTTATTATATATATATATATATTTCATGTGATATATGCATGTTGGTGGTGTGTGATGGTAGTAGATAACACACTATCATGCATCTGTTGGCCATGGTCACAACAGTTGTTGTTGTCTCCCTTAATGCCGTAAAAAAATATGAAAGAAGAGAAATAATTTGGAAAACAGGGTCGGTGAGGTGAGGAACCACGCATGGCACTCATAGGTAACCCATGTTCATGAGAATGCTAAGAAGAACATATGGGGCATCACCACACCGACGTTGTCGGTACAACATTCGATCAAAACACGAAAAAGAGATGTGACAAGTAGAGGAGGAAAGAAAAGGAAGTGTAAAACTTACTTTTGTAGTTGCAGGATTTCCAGTTGCAAGGGCTACAAATCTCCAAAGAGGAAGAATGAGCTTAGGTGGAATAGTATATGAGGAGAAAAAGTGGTGTAGGATTGCATATGAAGGTTTTATATGCTTAGGGTTTTATGAATGTCTTTGGTATATATTAGCAATAGCTTAAAAGAAGGCAAATTAAAAATAGATGGAAAAGATTTGAGTTGCCTTTATGGGGTTGTTTAAGAAAACATGTCAATCTTTAAATTAAAGCCATGATTAGCGTGAAGAAAGGAGTGACAGATTAATAAAAGAATTCATGCAAGTTATATATATATATATATATATATATATATATATATATATATATATATATATATATATATGTTGTATATATTTAAGTTGTTGTTTGTGAATTGCATATGGAATTGAATGAATTATATATAATAAGAATAATATTCATCCCATAATGTGGGTGAAGCTTTAATAACAGAAAGTATCTTTTATATGATAAGAATAATCATCCCGTTATGGCAAGGATAATCGTGTCATAATGTGGGTAAAGCTTCAATAAAAGAATGTATCTTAATATACTATAATGACTGTCCATGTAATTGTAATAGTATCCAAATCATGAAGGAAACTGAAAGTAATAAAACGAAAGAAGTGGAAATATAAGGAGAGATTTAATTGGGATTGGTATGCCACATTAGGTATTTAGACATTATGAGAGAGACGTGAATGTTAGCAAAAGAGAAAGGAAATAAAAGAAATATTAACAAAAAAAATAGTGAAAGGAAAAAGAGATTAACAGAAAATAATGAAAGGAAAGAATGGTGACGTGCTCATGCATGCAACTCATGTATATGTCAGGCATGCGTGCAAGTGTATGTGTATCCCCTCTCCCACTTTGACTCCGAAATTTGTGACTAAGTTCTTGGAGGATTTTGAAGTCCTAAACTCATTCGTGAAGTTCGAAACGTACGAGTCCATCTCAATTAAATGTGCAGAATTACGAAAACTCCCCTAAGTTTAAAATTACGTAAATACCCTTGAAATTTTTGGGGTATTACACAAGTGTACAGGTGGTTATTGGGGGCATAACTACCTAAGAGATCACGTCCTTACTTGTGGCAGCCAAGCAAGGCCTTGATGGTAGCAGTTATGGGCAGTTATAAACGGTTATGGGTGTCCAGCACATGGGAATTGTGGTGATCTCACAAGTGGCATCAAGCTACCAGGTGGTTAGATAACTAACTGCTAGGTGGCAGCACATGGAATAACCTAGGGGTGGTTATGACATGTGGAAGGTTCAGATTTAGGGGAAATGAGGGATTTAATGTAAGGGGACATGTGTCCTTGAGTAGTTATTGTAACTACCTTAGGCTAAGGTTTTAAATAGCCAACCCTTGGTGCTTGGGAAACACCAAGAGGAGTGGATGTAATCCCGATTTTGTGTTAATCAAAGAGTTCTTGATGCCTTGTTCATGTGTTTGCTGTTATTTTTTAGTGTATTCGGTATTTTGTGTCGTTACCCAGTGATTGCAGTGCAATTGCAGGAAATTAGCTAGTGTGTTGAGAATCCACCCAGTGAACGCAAGAATGCCACGAAAATCGTCTAGTGAAAAGTCATTTGGGGGCAAAATACTCAGTGAAATTCAGTTAGATTGCAGAAAACAAGTTTTGTGTTGTTGCTCAGGGAACACTAACGCAATTGCAAGCAAAATGCGAGCGTAGCGGTAATCCACCGAGTGAACGCAAGAATCCCAAGGTGATTGCCGAGTGAGAAGTCATTTGGTAGCAGGATACTCGGTAAAATCAGGATATATTGCTGAGACTAGGTCAAATTTAGTGCATCATGAGGGGCCAAGGCAAATTGCAGGTAGTGCAACCTCAGTTTGCAGGGCAATTGCTAGCAGTCCAACCCCAAATTGGATGGAGTGTTGGGGTTGTGAAGGGCGAAAATTTTACCCCTTTTTGGTACCCGTGACAACGTGGTTAATGGAAAATGGGATTGGAGATTCCACCAAAAGATTAAGTGGGATGCACATTTAATCGCAATAAATTGTTTTTTTTTAACACGAAGGGCATTGGTAAATGATGGGGTGAAGGAAATTCTTTTTGTGCATTTTAGCAATTTGACGATGATGATGATCTTTAGCTTCTTATTTAGTGGAAGTCAATCACACATACAACAAATATAGTCTTCCTGAGGGTTACTCGGGGCTGTAAATTCATGGTTGGAAGATGATTAGTATCAGAAGTTTCTCGATGGCTTATCTATAAATGTGAGATAAAGAACGATTCGACTTGCTTCTTTTAACTGTTGGATTCTATTTAAGGGAATCATACGTCAAATGACATAATGCTGATTTGCAATGGCAGAGCCACCGCATTGTTTTGATCAAGATCCTGTTTTATTTAGGATTACACAGCATAGCTTCAGAACTAATTTGACCCAAAAAAACGAAAAAAGAAAGAAATGGCCATTGAAACCATAATTCGTTAAATCAAATTGATTACCTATTGAAACCTACCAAAAATTTATTTTCCAGAAAATTTATAGTAATGTACTGATTTGATGAGCCTTCTTTTCAATCCATATAAACTGCATAACTTTCTTTTCTTTTCTTTCCAAGCAGAGGATGTACAGTCAGTTGTGCAGACACATCCCTCTGATGGCCAAAAACAGGTATTCTAGCAAGAAGGTGTTGTGCTGCAATATTTAGGAAGAACATATGCACTGCAACATCACTAGACTACAGTACTCAAACAACTCCTTTTCTTTCTTGGTTGCAAATCTTAATTACATGATGCTATCAAAAAAAAAAAAAAAGTCTTAATTACATAATAAACTCAAATCTGTAACATAGACAAGAGGGGTCGGGCATTGCCTAGATTTGTTACTGAACAAGTGAAAAATAGTTATGACTAGAATTAGGACTCCATGCAGTACCTGCACAGAAACAAAATAATACAAAAATTGTTGTACTCTCCCTAAAATACAAATACTAATTACCATGTGTCTAAGCCTCTTCAACTTTTTTAACTAGCAACGAGTGAAGGAGAACAATTTATATGCATGTTGGACACTAGCTGACATCCTGACTTAGACACCCATTTTTCCTCTTTGTGCCAATCTGAAACAATAAGCAAAAGAAAAAAAAGAAATCAAGTTCCCCTAGTGAGCAGACTTCACAAATCTCTGATGGCATATAACATAAAAGCTTCTAGCAATAGTGTAGCACCTCGACCTCAAGATTATGTACCATATCATTTCGCACCAACAAAGCTGCATCCTCCACGCTTATAATTGTCTTAGAAACAAAATATTGTTTTTATATAATTAATTTTAGGATTTTAAGTATTGCCATCTAATTCAAGTATTAGTTTATTCTTATTTGGAGTCTAGTTGTTTTATTATAGGATTCTAAATTTTTTATTGAGTGAATGATAAAAATATTGATTAAAGGTCTCTCTTTTTCACATATTCTTTCTCCCTATTTCTCATTCTACATCTGGGGAGCACGAAAAGAATTATGAAAAATCCTATTGTTGCTTTCATGCCATAAGATCCACATACTAAAGCTCCTCTGACCTCCTCTGTTCACGAATAGGAAATGCTAAATCTACAACATCTATTAGGCACCATCTAAGAAACTCCCATCATCGGGCATCAGCAACACTATAGGAAATAGCAGAATTAGCTACAAGATTTTGTAGTGGAATGTTCACTTGTGGTGATATATGTTCACTCATAACTAAAAGTTTGTAGTGAATTCCCCTATTTCTTGTAGTGAAACCTTGTGGGAGTGATGGCAACAGAGAAAACATTGGTCAATATTCTAGCATTCATTATAGCAAAAGACAAACTAGTACAGGAGTAGAAGTTGGCCTGATCTTCTTCACCAAAAAACCATAAAGGGTATTGAACCTCCTTACACCAAGTACCATACTAAGTATTTCACTTTGGAGGGAATAGGAACTTTTCAAATGTAGTAGAGAGCAAGTGGCTACCTTAAGGGGGGCTTATGAAATATGAGAATAAGGACCTACAAGAAAAGAGGTTGAAGACATCCAACGTCCACAATCTTCTATAAAATCTTCCCTCTTGAAGAACACTCCTTGGTTTTAAACATCCCTCTGGAAGAACTCCTTATTGATTTTAAACATCCATCTAGGCCCCTATTGATTTTAAACAGCCATCTAAGCCACCAATTAAACATGACTAATAAGAAACCATCGTCAAATAACCACCAATCCACTCTCCATCTATTGTCAAAGCTCTTTCTATTCAGCACATAACCAAGGAAATCCTACATGGTCATAAACCTCGGTAAAATCAATGCTAAGGGTAACGACTTTCTTCTTGTTGTGTTGATACTCGCCCACCACGTCATTTTCCCCAACGCCAAACCCATTATCTACCTTCCATGGACAAAGGCCCCTTGATTTGTATAGACACCCCCAAACCTTGTCTCAACATTATAGACAACAATTTGGTAATCGTTTTATAAAGACTCGTAAGTAAGCTTATTGATCGAAGTAATTTATATATCTTCTCAATCTTAATGCCTTTAGGGACTAGGCAAATGTAGGCCCCATTAGTCATAGCGTTAATCGCCATTTCCATGAATTTCACTAAAAACCTTCTCAAATCATCCTTAAAACACAACCATTCTCATCTCTTTCGCACTAAACGGTCTTTCTAGCCAATCATTCTCCATTGTGCTTGAAGGCTTCCCATCCCTTGCTCGATACCACATCTTCCCTTACTATTAAAGCATAAGTTTTCGAAGAACACCACTATCTCAGCAATAATCTCAATTCTCATGTCACCTGTGGTTTTATTTAATTTATTACTTTATGAAATTATCTAGTATAATAAGGTTAAGTTTGTCCTTTTTAAAAAGAAAACAGTTACTTGGCTGACAGTTGATGGAACCGCCACCAAGTAGTTTTCTAACAGAAAGGTCTCAACCTTGCGCAAAAATTTAAATGGTGCTTTTAATCTTCTCATTCTTCTCACGGCTGATGCACCTTCAATTAGTAGCAACACCTCTTTTGTCCTCCACTACCTTCTTTGTTCTTCTTCTCTTCACCTCATCTCTCTACTTCTTCATCTCCCCTCTTCTTCTTCTCCCTATCTATTTTCGTGCGAAATAAGAACAAGAGAAAGATTGAGAAAGGTAATCAATTTTTCATTCAATAATTGATAGTTTTCAAACTACATCCTAAGTTGTTTATATTTTATAGCCATATATGACTTCTAAACCAACTAAGAAACTTAAGCAAATCCAAACTCTATCCCAAGCCCTGACTGAATACAACTCTAAAATAAACAATGAACCCAATTAAAATAAAAATAAAATATTAATTAATCTCAAACTCGCGTGTGTCGACTGTAAATGCAATCAAATGGAAACAAGTCGTCAACCTTCTCACATATCATTTGGTGTTAGGATCAGTGGATTCCCCATAAATAAAAACACCATTTAAATTTCTACGAAAGGTTGGTACCTTTCCTTTAAAAAACCATTTGGTGGTGGTTCCATCAACCATCAACCAAGTTACTATTTTCTTTTTTAAAAAGAACAAAAATGCTTATTATATTAGATAATTATATCAAGGTTGGTTTTATTTAATTTATTAGTTTATCATTCAATAAAGGTCATTATCTAATATCTCAAACATGTTCTTAGTAAAGTCTCTATCCACCTTCTCAATTCTCATAATCATGCTTTTGCATCTCCTTGAGCTATAGGATGGTATGGAAGAACTTTGCATTAACATCTCCTCCGAACCATTTGGTTTTGCATTTCTATCTAGCAATATGCTCCTCACAAAGAAGCACCTCAGGCAACACCCTCCTAGCCTCCCTACGAGCTGCAACCTCCTCCACACCCTAGTTCCCTTTCCCTTCCATTCAATAATCTCCTAAACTTTATAGGTCAAGATCCTCTTCTTTTTCCCAAAACACATACGCCAACTTTCTCCACTAATTGAGCTTTCCTGGATGCTCCACAACTCCCTCATGAATTTGTATTCATTCCATCTTGTTCCAAAAAATAAAAAGAAAAGAAAAAACCAAGATCACCCCAGCACCTTCTAATTATTTGCATGAAAGTTGGCATTGCATCAAAATATTCTCAAAATGAAATGGAGAAGGTCCCCACTTGGCAGTGGACAAGTCAAGGATCCTACGTTAATGATCAAATGGTGTCTTAAAACCCATCATCTACCTAACATCAAGAAATTTTGCCTTCCACCCCAAAATGAACAGAAATTGTCTTTAGGATATTGTTCCATACAAGCCTGAAATTAGCTAGCAAGGGATCTCTTATACACAACTCGCTATTAATCTTCACATCAAAAGCACACAGACTTTGCGTAGAGGCATATTAAGGTTCTACATTGAAATCACCATCCAAATACATATGACACTCAAGTCCACAATTCCATCCAGAAAATCACTCTTCTTGTCATCCATGCACATATCATAAACCCTAAAAAGGAACCCATCCTCCCCAATTTTTTGCTAAAATTGTGACATCACCCATTAAACAATTCGACACTTTAAATCTTTGAAGATAACACATCATATCAATGCCTCCAAACTTACCCCAAGTAGACAAGAGCCACTAAATCTAGATTCTCCCTAATTAAAACTTCCTTAATAGCTCAACCTTTTAGCAAGTGATCCACAATTTGACACATTCCATGCCACCATGTTTATTTCATTTCTCTTAGTCTCCCTTAATTTGAGCCTTTATCGTAATAGATGTTGAAACAAAAATTATTGAACTACCTTTTTCTACCCTTCTTTCTCGATCCTTTGCTCAAGTTGTTTTGCTTACCATAATCAATTCATGGCATTCGAAAGACCTTTCAAAAAACATTTCCTTCTGTTTCTCCCTATCAACATAAGCACACATAGGACGTATTTGGTACAAAATTAAATGACTTTTTTTGTTTTCAAAACTAACATTCCTAGGACATGTGTTTAATTGGAATCTTGTGGAAATCTTAAAAGTTGTTTTTGGATACAAATCTTAAATTTTTGAAGAGAGCATTAAAGCTTTTTTGTTGTTTTCATTGTTTTCTAAAATCAAACTTTAAATCTACTTTTGAAAATTTTATTTTTGAAAACTATTTTTGAATGCAAAACCAAACAGGCCCTTATCGTTCTCGATCAAATACGTGACTATGTCAATCGAGGCATTGCATCATTTTGAATTCTTCCCATCAACATTGGTGTTGTCGCAATCATCTTCATCTACCAACCAACTATTAGATAAAGAAGGTTTGGCCAACCCTAGATTCCAAGTGTTGTCCCCTAACTCCCCACCCGGGTTGGTTTTGGATCTAGAAAACAAAGGAACAACATTTGAAACAGAAGAAAGAATGAGGATGGACAGAAAAAACATAGGGACAATTTGGTTTGCCAATTTTACATCTAAACCAAACCTAAACGGAAAGTAATCAGTTTGACGTTTTGTTAAACAAATCAGAACCAATCATTTATGCCAATCTGCAACGAACCAAACGTAACTGATTTGGTTCGATTTGGGTTGATTAGTTTGAAATTTTAAACATACATTTATTCAAATAGATATATACATGTACATGAAATAAATCTAATGCAAATCTAGTGAATTAAAAAAAAACTTATTATAGATGACAATACAAATTACAAATATACATCATAAAAAATATTAAATATTAAAATTTAAAATATTAACATTGCCAATTTGGTTCAGCTAAGATCGGTTCTTAAGTCCCAAATCACAAACCAAACCAAACCGATTGGGTTATACATTTTGCAAATGTAATCCAAAACAAACTAATTCAAAACCAAACCAAACACATTAGTTTGGTTCGGTTTGATGGTTTGAATCAACCCATTGACAGTCTTAGGAAAAGGACTGCGGGGAATCCACAAACAAGTCAAAATCATGGTTATTGGCAAACCTCAAGAGTAGTTGTTTAATCTTCAAGGAGTTTTTCCGCTCGGTTTTCTCTAGTTGAAACATGGTCCCCACCTTCATCTAATCCGCTCTTTGTGATGTTGCCAAAAAACCTTAAGGCTTGTCATTGTCCTCTTCTATCTATTCAAATCCTCACAATCAACTTCTACTATCTCCTCTCACTTTGAAAAACTCAAAACACCGGTATCGTTATGTGTTCAATCACCTTGCTCGCATGTTACGATCTCAAACTAAGAAATCACCTTGTTCACATGGTGGATCTCAAATTACTGCCAGGAATATGTGTCCATAAATGAGCCATCTTTGTAACTTCATTGTTCCCTCGTCAACCCAAATCAAGTCACCAAGCCTTCTTACAATGATCCAGAAAGTATGCGTATTCCCACATGTTTAAAGGAAGTCCTTCACTCTTCACCCATCCACTTCCATTCTCAAACTATTGATGCAGCCAATGGATGTCTTGGACTTGACAAACCATGCTGCCACAACCATATTAGAGCCTTGTCCGCATAGATCTCTATAACGCTTACCTAGGGTTGCAACATTTCTGAAAAAATAACCTCAATTGCGGCCCATTCATGCCTTGGAAAGGGTTGAAATAAGACTGACAGAAGAGACTAATATCATTGAGCTAAATAGAGTTCCATTCCTTCCATGTGCTCCAGTAGCAATTCTTGTACAGCTTTCCTATACTATCACCCAATTTGCTCACTAAACTCGCATGGGTAGTCATGCTATGATTTATTTTGTCTGCACCCTCCCAGCTCGTTCTATTGATATGTTCAGAAACAGGACCATCCATCACAATTATGACTGCTTGGGAGAATTATTGTTCACCATCTATCATTTGTAATCTTCATGGGTTTCAAAAAGTGCCCAGGATTGTTGTAATGTCTCTCAACTATCATAGCAACTCTACTTCCTCGGTGATGTCACCCAAGCACTCCATTTACTGCTTCCTACCCACCCATCTACAAAGTTAGCAATGAAAAGCTTGCAGCAGCCAAATTTTTATCTAAAGCAAAAGATGACGTACATGATGATTTGCAAATATGTATTCCTTGTTCCCCTAACATACGTTGATGAAAAGATTTTGTGTTCAGTTACAAAAACTTGGTAATACTTTATCAATCCATCCTGAGCTTTTCTCCATTGTTCTTGTTGATTATTTGCAGCAATCTCATGACCTTTTACTCTGTATATTTCTTCCTCGTCAACCAAATTCAGTCATTGTGCACCCACCATCTCTCCTGCTATCTCTTATGTTGTCCCTGTCCTCTCAGCATTGCATCAAAGGGAGAGAATGCCCCCACAAACTAGCAACGTAGCCTCATGACCATATCCACAAATTAGAAAAAACCAAAATCAACCACAATATCAACAACTCAACCAATAGTTTGTTCACACTGTTATCACTGTGATCAGTGTGACATCACCACCTTTACCGCAGGTCTACTTATTTCTACATTATTTCAAGCATGACAAGCACAAAATAGAAAGCTGAGAAAATTCACAATAATAAATTTCTGAGGTATGGAACACTGCTTATGACTAGTAATGCAAAGAAACAATAATGGAAAGATAGCATGGATGTCAGCTTTTCCAAGCCCTAAAAATTGTGGCATTTCTAGCATAACAATAGCATCAATGAAAACCAATGTGCATAAATATGAAAAGAAAGCATTCTATGAATGAATTACTCCAAGAATAAGAAATGGTCACAGAATTTGACTGCTTTGGAATTTGATTAAAACAAGATCCACAACCAACAATTTTTCAGGCAAGAAATCACCAGCATTCTCATTTTATATCTATTTCCAAGAGAACATACGCTACAAGAAATTAGAACCAGGAGCAGAACAAAATTTACAGAAACAAAGATTCTTGTGAAAATATACAAAGTTTCAAATGTTCCCCTAACTGATTAAGGTCAGGAAGAGAAAGGAAAGGTGATAGGAATTAGTAAAATAAGGTAACGTTGTCACCGAGAAGCTTTCCTCTGGAAGCTTGCGAACAACCATCAAAGCAACTGTACTCACAAATTCGAGGAGTGGCGTCTGGCAATTCTAGACACAATGGCTTGCAATCCGTGAGACATTTTGAAATTGTAGCTACGCCTTCTTTGGAGGCACCTCTGGTTAAGCCCATCAACGCGTTCATCGTTATGAACACCATCATCAACCATTTAACTTCCTTCCAATACATCTGAATTTGAATGTTTTTTCAAGAAAAACAGGCCTTGGGGCGTGAGAGCGTGAGGGCGTGAGAGCGTGAGAGCGTGAGAGGAAAAAGAAAGCTTGTATGGAGGAGCTTTTCGGCAGACCGTGTCGTCTGCAACAAGGCAAACCATGCGACACGCGAATGCCGCGGTTGATTCAGCCTGGGTGTATCACGGGAAAACTGGATCTCAGTTGGGCTTAAATCTCTGTTGCGGTAGTAGGCCTCCCTCAAGAGCCCAAGCTCTTCTGGGCCAGATAGTTCATGTTCATGTGAAGCCCAAAGGAGATTAATTAGACTTGGTACAAAAAAGACCATTACGAACGATCATTCAGAAAGAAAACTACAAATCATTCGTTAAGGAAATTGTTAAAATCACCCGTCCATTTCTATTAGTCCACCAACCCATTCATTTCACCCACTTTAAAATTTAAAAATACCTAAAGCCTGTCTTTTCACCCACCCTAATTCCAACTCTACCCTTCCCGCACTTTCATCCCTATCCAACGCCCCTCTTCATCTTTCTCATTTCTTTCTCCAACGCCACCCATTATTTCTCTTTTTAATCTTCATTTCTTGCTTCTTTTCAAGTATTCAAAGAGTTAGATCTAGCTTCTTGACAACAAAAGGATCATTTCTAGCGGTGAAATCAAATGATTTCGTGAAAAAAATCTCAAATCCAAATCGGTGAGTAAATCTTCAATCTTTTAAATTTTAAGTTAGATTTGTTATTTTATTTTGTGTTATTTGTTGATTTCTACTTAAATTTAGGTCCTAAATCATGAAAGAAATCATTGAAATCGTTAAAATGGGGTGAGAAAGGGTTTTGAAAAACTCTTTCTCACGGCTCGCAACGAGCTGTCCGGTCGACCAGGACTAGACAGCACGCCTCTCTCTGTCAGTGGTGGGACGAACAAAGTATTGTTCGTCCCACCAACATGATTTTTTTTAAAATAAATTATTACACTAACCTATAGTACTAACATGATTTTTTTATTTATTTCTTATTTAGATATGTTGTCGAGACAAAGAAGACCCACTGTCTCTAACACTGAGGGGCAAAGCTCCTAAAGAGATTGGTCGACAGCCTCGGCTAAAAGAAGACGTGCCCAACAAAAGCAATTACCGCCACCAATTATAAATGAAGATGAAGATGAAGAGGTGGAGGAAGAGGTAGAGCAACCGGAGGTTTCTGGTTCACAAGTACGGACTAGTCCTTGTCCTGGTGGACCTACTAATCCATCAGTGCCCACACATTTTAAAACACAGTAACATATTTCATATGGCAAAATAAGGTATATAATGTTTTTTTATTCAATTTTTATGATTACGTCTAAATAAATTTATTTAATCAATTTTAATATTTTGTTTACTCGTGCAGAAACACAAACTTCTGAAATGCATCAATCATGGTACAAATTTAGTGACATGGGATCTCAGTTAACACCATGAGAAGCAAAGGGTTATGAAAATTATTAAAGAGTTTAGGCTTTATCCCTTGCTAAAATGCACGGTGACAACAAAGTTTTAATTTCTTCTGTCATGAAGAGGTGACACCCAGAGACAAATATATTTCGGTGAAATGAGCATCACTCTCAATGATGTCATAGTTTTACTTCACATACCAACTTTGAACAAGACAATAAATTACGAGTAATAAACAATGCACAGGCAGTCCTACTACTCCATAAAGCATTAGGGGTGTAAATTCAACATGCAACTGATGAGATCACCAAGGATAGAGGACAGTCACTGCAATTGAATTGGTTAAAACAAAGATTTAGGTCAAAATTTAAATAAAATGAGCAATATCCTTCAGTTGAGTGTACAACAAGAACATATTTGTTGTTCATATTAGGCTGTACGATTTTCACCAACAAAAACGTTTTAAGAGTGAACATAATTTACTTACAATTGTTGATGAACCTAGAAGCAATCAATACATATGCATGGGGTATTTTCGACAAGTGTCTGAAGCCTAGTGGAAGGAAAGAAAAGATTAGCCTTAAGATATGCTTTTGTTCCATGTATGTAAATGGATAATTTTTTAACCTTGTACTCCAAGAGTATGAGAGGATATGAAAACTAAAATTCAATCTCACTACATAGATCTCTGAAAAAAAAAAAAAAAAAAATCTCAGTAGTACATAGAAAAATATATTATTTTTGACAATTTTAGTCACTAGTTACATTTTTTAATCCAAATACCACTCAAGAACATGCTATATAGTTGTCAAGCCAAATAAAATAATAATAAGTCATTTTCTCAAAACTATACATTTTTTTTTCTTGCTTCATAAGATCATACAATGAATCAAGCAAATTGTTATTATTTTTAAATCTTGAAAATGATTGTTAGATTATCAAATAAGCTTTTTTTGTAGGCAAGTTTTCAAAAGTTTAGTTCTAGCTTACAAATCAAATGCTCTCATTCTTACTTTTTGAATGTTATACAAGCAAGAAGTTGAAGATTGTCTTCAAATTTGACATCTTTAAGCTGTACATAAAAAAAAATAAAAATAAAAGTTTATGTAAATATGATTCAACCAAACTTTCTTTAACGTTGCATTATGGTTTTCCTGAAAAAAAAGAAAATTCCAATAATCTTAAATCAATCAATTAATACCCACCAGTTCAAAACAATTTTATTTTGTGTGAGATAAAAGAAATCAAAGCGGTTCTAGAATAGAGATAGTGGGTTCTGATTTTAGTCCAAAAATATGACGACCTTTAGCAACACTTTGTACGTGAGGGTAAAATCGACATTTCACTAAGGGATTAACCACATGTTTTCTTTTTTATTTTTTTTCAAAAAGGAATATAATCCTATTATTATTTATAATTACAAAGAATAAATAATTAATAATTAAAAGGATAAATATAAAAAAGCTCTCCCTCCTCACATTTTAACAGACCACTCTTCCACTATTAACCTATTCATTCCCATAACACAGAAATAAAAAAAGAAAAAAGATAAAAAAAAAGAAAAAAAAAAAAAAGAAAGGAAGAAAAGAAGGAAAGAAAACGGAGAGAGAGAAGAGGGAAGGGGGGAAGGGAAGGCATGGGTTGGTGGTTTCCCTGCTCTGGAAAATCAAACAAGAAATCATCAAACAAGAAGAAGAAATACGAAGATCAGATCCAACCCACTTCTTCTTCTTCTTCTTCAGGTTTTTTTTTTCATCAAAGATTTCTCCTTTTTTTTTCTATTTTTTTTTTTTTTTGGTTCTTTTAAATTATGAAACCCACCCCCACCATTTTTTATCCGTTCATCACTCTATATTTTGGGGGAGTTTTTCTCATCTGGGCATGTTCTGAATCGATCGTAATTGGGGTTTTTTTATGATTTCTGAAGTGCCCATGTGGAGTTTTACTTTTTTGGTTTTGATCTGATAGGATTTGGGAGGAAATGACTAAAGGTTTTTATTTATTAATTTTATTTTTTTTTGTGGGTAGAATTACTGGTTTAGTTCATCTACGCCCTTTCTTTTTCTGTCCTGAATGAGCCTTTTTGTTATGATCTTTTGGGGTTGAACCCTTGTTTGTGTTTCTGTGGGTAGATGATATGAGATTGTTCCTGGTTTAGGTTAAATTTTTTTTATTTTTTTTTAATGAGATTGGTATTATTTGGGAGTCTTAATTTACAGATTGTCTTGATATGTGTAAATGATCAGCTTTTCAGATTTTTTTTTCTTCCTATTTCACTGTTACCTGTTCAAATCAGGGTTTTGATGGATGGTTATTATCCAGTTCTACTGTGAACTTCAAATACATTTTTGGTTTGTTCTGATTCTGGGAAGGTTAAATTTTCCTAATTTGGGTGCTAAGTGAAGGATCTGCTGAAGCAAAATTTTATTTGCTTAACTTTGAGCAACTGCAAGTTTGAAACCATAAGAGGCTTGGCCTTTCATTGATTCCAAGTCTGGGTGTCTTTTGGCGGTATTAATGTCTTTAAGAAATTGGGAACTAGGTTTTGGTTCTTTATTGAACTGTCTGGTAGGATGGAATGGTGTTTATGAAAGTTTTAGGTCAAGGCTTATGCAAATGAGGTTTGTGTCTGATTCATGATTGGAATAATTTTAAGATAACTAAGTGGACTATCTAATTTTTGACTTTTCGTTTACCCCTTTTGGTTTTATATGCTGCAAATAAATAAGGTTTTTGTTCAATTTTCTTCATTTTGAGCATGCATCATCGACTTTAATTGTTCTTATGATAGTGACATTTTTTTTTTTTTTTTTTTTTTTGTATTTTCTTCTTTTCCATTTCAGATAAACCAACGGTAAATCCCCCATCAGATATAAAGAAGGAGGTCTCTAAAGATGGAGGCTCTGACCATATAGCAGCTCAGACATTTTCTAAAGATGGAGGAGGCTCTGACCATATAGCAGCTCAGACATTTACATTCCGTGAATTGGCGGCTGCAACGAAGAACTTCAGAGCTGATTGTCTTTTAGGGGAGGGAGGCTTCGGTAGAGTTTATAAAGGGAGGTTGGAGAGTACCAATCAGGTCAATCGTGTTCATTAGATTTTAACTGTACCGTAAAACTTGAGCCATCTAATATATCATGCGGCATTTGTTTGTTCTGTATACTTTAGTGCCTTTTTTATTCTTTACTGTTCTAACTCATTTATTCATTATTGCTTTGACTTTTTTTTTGGGTGGCATCCCCTTCTGAGCTTCTTTGACACTGGGAATTTAATGGTATTTTCTAGCTATTAAGTTTTGAGTCGAGAATTTGTGCCTTGGTATAAATCTTGCTTCTTTTTATTTTTTGTAGGTTGTGGCTATCAAACAACTTGATCGTAATGGGTTGCAAGGAAATAGAGAGTTCCTTGTTGAAGTATTGATGTTAAGTCTACTTCACCATCCTAACCTTGTTAATCTGATTGGGTATTGTGCTGATGGAGATCAAAGGCTTTTGGTCTATGAGTACATGCCTTTAGGATCTTTAGAAGACCATCTACATGGTATAATTCATTATTTTCAAGTCTTTCCTCTTAGTTACTGTTCTAGCAATCTTATTTATCCCTTCAACCACATGTTTATATTGCATGAATACATGATGTTAATTCCATTTGTTTGTCTTTGTAGACCTCCCGCCCAATAAGAAACGGCTTGACTGGAATACAAGAATGAAAATAGCAGCTGGTGCAGCGAAGGGCTTGGAGTACTTGCACGACAAGGCAAATCCCCCAGTTATATATCGTGATTTGAAATGCTCAAACATCTTACTTGGGGAAGGTTATCATCCGAAACTGTCTGATTTTGGCTTGGCTAAGCTGGGTCCTGTCGGGGATAAAACCCATGTTTCCACCAGGGTGATGGGCACATACGGCTATTGTGCACCAGAGTACGCAATGACCGGTCAGCTAACGCTGAAATCAGACGTTTATAGCTTTGGGGTTGTTCTTTTGGAGATCATAACTGGCAGGAGAGCTATTGACAATTCAAAAGCTGCAGGAGAGCAGAATCTGGTCGCATGGGTAAGAAAGCATATTCCTCTCATCTACCATTATATTTGTCACTGGAATATGAGGTCATGCTTCTTATTATGAACAGTATTTGTGGACCGTCCATTAATTATTCCTTGTCAATAATACAGAGGGGGCCATTTTCACTTCTGCTGTAGTTTCAACTTGTACAGTGGTGCTCAGTTTGACAATCTGACCTAAAGCTGAAATTTGAGTTATGCTAGTACTAGGAGAAATAGGCCTATTACTTTTTAACATTGTTGGGACTAATATGTTAGGCTATGTGGGTCCAGCAAAAGGATCCAAGTAAGGTTGGAGTGATCTTTTAACTGATTAGCAAGGAACCAGCTGTTCTTGTTCAATATAACTTAACTCATTTCAATTCAACTAAGCCTTTTTCCAATGACATGGGGTCTGCGACATGAATCTACCTCCTCTACTCTGCTCTCTTAAGGACTAAATCAACATTTAAATTACAAGTAATTATATCTTTCTTAAATATATCTATCGATCTCCAAAGTGCTATCATTGTCAGGAATATTCTTTTAAAATGCCAAGTATATCTTGCATTGCTTCCTTATGTTTTGTCAGGAGTATTCTTTTAAAATGTCACTATCTCATATTATTTTGGGTTGGAGTCTTCCCAATCCTCTTAAGTGACAACCTCAGCTCAATCACCAAGTATTGACCAACTAATTTTGTGTGTTAGGGCAGCTAGGAACTATTTCGTGTGAAACTTTTTTGCTTGGGAGTGAAGTAATCTTACGTCTCTGTGCCTGTGACAATATCTTCTGCGTGCTTTCCGATGGTTTGTATGCAACACCAATTTGAGTTTATCTCAAAAATTTCACATGGGGATGCAACCTTACCTGTTCCTGTGGAGATCTTGGTTCCAGTGAAAAGCTATGAATTTTAGCATTACTGCAACTGTAACAGTACTTTAGTCTACTATTTATATTGAAGTTAAATTGTGCATTTAAGTAAGGAACATTCTTTGAATAATTTGACAAATTTTACTTCCTGCTTCCTCGATATTGAAGAAGAAACCACTACTCTCTCTCTCCCGATCCTGAAATGCTCAAAAATTGGTCATTGACATGTTCCTATTTCAGTTGTTTCTTGCAAAACCTAATTCAGACCTTGGCTGATCTGAATGTTATCATTTAACCACTGGTTAGTCAAACTGAAATTTCTTGAACATTGAGTGCTCTATTTTTTGCTTCTACATAAAGTTCGTCTGTTAAGACTATTATGACAGGAAAGAAGATCTTATTTCCACAAATTTAGATGACTAACTCTCTATGTTATTACTTATTATTCTTATGAGAAGCGTGGGAAAAGGCACAATCTCTGCTCTTCAAGAGCTTATATGTTACACTGAAAATTCAATCTTTGCTTTTAAATGCAGGCACGCCCGCTATTCAAAGACCGGAGGAAATTCTCACAGATGGCCGATCCATTGCTCCAGGGCCAATACCCTGTAAGGGGCCTTTACCAAGCACTTGCTGTTGCTGCAATGTGTGTTCAGGAGCAGCCCACCATGCGTCCCCTTATCGCAGATGTGGTTACAGCTTTGTCTTACCTTGCTTCACAAAAATACGACCCGGAGACACAGCCTGTGCAGAGCTTCCGAATGGCTCCCTCAACTCCACCTCGGACAAGAAGAGAGAACGATAGGCGGCACAGTGCAGATAATAGTGGCGGGTCTGAGAGAGATCAAACAAGGGTATTTAACTGATCTGATTGAACTCAATCAACAATCATTCAAACGATGCCAATGGAATTTCCTCGCAGCATTCTTCTTGTGAACATTGTGTGGTGCTTTGGAAGATGGATTAATGGATGGTTTATTGCCTAATTTTTGACGAGGAATCACGTGGGAGCGCAGTTTTTCAGGTACCCTTCTTTCTTGGTTCCACGTTTGGTGGTTCTGGGATATGAGATTTTGTTGCCACCTTCGGATGGTTGATCATTTCGCTCTCAATTCTTCCGTGTTCTTTGTTTTAATTTTTGGCTTCTCAGTTTTTTACATGGCTGTTTTGTTTGTACATGTGAGCTGGTTGTCCTTGTGTATGTAAATGCCTATGCTTATTCACTAGAGGTGATTTTTTTTCTTAATTTCTTACATGTCTTAAATTTGTGTTCTGCTCATTAGATTCAAACACAATTCAGAATTCATAACAAGGCATTCTGTTGGGATGCAGTTAAAAGATAAAAAGGTTGTGGAAGCACTCTCAGTAGGTTAGCTTGCTGGAACATAGTACGATGTAGAGAACAATGCCATCAAAAAATATATGATCTAAAGCGTTGAGAATGGTTGGACAAGCTCAAAGGGAACATGAAGATATATATGAAGAAAGAAAGATAACGAAAAGGAAAGCTCAACATCAGTTGGCAATTTGAACACTTTTTATGACAATTACAGAACAAGACAACTAAAACCATTCTCAACTCTGCAGCACATGGGAACGTGCGACCTGCTCAAATTTGAGTTTCTATATTACTCAAACTTGGCTTCAAAATGTAAACATCAATTAATTGTTGAAAAACTAACCAACCATGAACGAATTTTCAAACATGAATGAAAAACAACTGGGGAAATCTGAGGTTTTATCCAAGCAAAAGCAATGTTGATACACCATCAGGTTGTAACACAATTGATGACGACAGCTGCATCTTAATAAATTGAAGGACCTGATCATGAATTTGAGCCTCATTACAACATGAACTAATGAAAAGGTGCTAACTATCCACCCTTTCAAGACTTCAAACTCTAGATTAATCTCGTTCCTGCAAAAATGTTAGAGGATTTAGGACCAACAAAAAAAAAAAAATAGCAATGCTGATACAAGAATAAGAGTACATGAATGAGGCATTACTTGATTAGATACTTAAAAAAACGATACTATATTATTGACCCATGTGTCCCATGTCACTTCTTTAAATGGCACCATTCTGGACCTACCTATTATTATTAGTAACTGACAACAAATAATGGTGGGCTATGCACTTTAAAATGATCGGTATGTCAAACAATTTACAGACAAAAAAACAGATTTAGGATCAAAGTTGAGGCTCTATAAATTTCACAATTTCAGGCAGACAACAGCCAAAGCTCCTCTCTCTTGATACCTACAATCATCCCATGCCTACAGGATGGACACAGAGTGGCAGATTATCATTCGACAAGGTGCATGAGCTCTTCAGCCAGCAGACAAACCAACGAGATTTTCATATCACACTTGGAATTCGCCCATTTACTCTGCTTATATTTATCCTTCTCGTTGGTGCCCGTTAACTTCTTTCTGTTGAGCTTCAGCTATCAGGCCTTCAGTGCTGGACTTGCTGTCATTTGCGTCCTCAGTAGCATTTGGTTTCCCCTGTTCATATCAGTCAAGATTGGTTTAGAGAGAAACTACCACATACACTCTTTCGTAAGAAGTTAAAACCAATGACCAATTGCTTGTGCATTAAGAAAGAAATGTTCTACTTAAGTCGATAATTTCTCATGCAACTAATGCTGTGTGCATTCAGTGTTTGAACAAAGCTTCTCTTGACCAAGGGAAACAAACACGAAAAGAGTGCACTAACTGAAATATATATATATATATATATGTATGTATCAATGAAATACCCAGCAATCGACAGAAATATTCCAACTTTTCTAGAGGTCTCCCAGCTATTATTACATCCATGCAGCCTCATAAGGACAAAAGAACTGACAAAATCTCACTGATAAGAGGATATTCTTTCTAGATAAGTCAAAGATATTAGGCAACTTTTGCTTTTTCTTTTGACAGGAAAATAGAATTATATTAATACCGAAAATACTACGGGACTGTTCAACTCCACTGAAGCCTTCAGAAGTACAAGATGTTCTCCTAGAGCTTCATTACAATGATTCTCAGCCATGCTACCAGCCTATACCTCTTTAGCCAATTTGGATGCACTAAACCATTATGAAGCTGTATGGATAGTTGGAAACTTTTGCAATATTCAAAGATCAAAAAGAATTTTGGACTTTTGGAAGTACACCCTCTGTAATAAGACTAAATCCAGCTTGGAAGTATGTTTGTGTATGCTGCACATTGGCAAGCACTTAAAATGAGGACACCGTGTCTATATCAAACATCAGAGAGATTTCAGATGTAAAGGAATGGTATGCTAACAAAATATTTGGTATTTTTCTTCTCTTGACATGATGGTAGAATCTCAACCATACATTTACAAAAGACATGAACCAACAAAAACCATACACAAAAAACGCAGTTTCTCCAACTTCCATTGTCTAACAGCTAGGCTATAATAACACTATTCTAACTAAGTAAAGTACTAAGAGTGTAAGATTGTTATCATACATACCCATGTTCTGCAAGTCTATCTATCTGTTTAGAAACATTTACTGGTAAAAACAATATATGCTTTGCCATTCATCTAGTCCATAAGGCACCTTCACAATGATTGAAGTTCAGAACTTTATCCAGAACAGTTACCTTATTCTTGTCGCGCCAACCAAGTCCAAATGGTCTAGAAAGCAAACTGATTTTTCTGGGTGGCATTTCCTGTGCACTCTCCTGGCTTACTCTTGCAGGTAAAGATTCTGACTGTGACGATCTGCAAAATATACGGCTTTCATGAGGCATCGGTTTCATCTAAGGCGGCAGAAACCCCAGTTATACAAATGGGCAGATTTCAAATATGGAGAAGATAAGAATAGGCATCTAAGCTGAGTAGAAAACTGGTGGAGATAAAACTGATGCTTAATGTGAATAAAGCTATTGTACAAAGATTAGAAATGTATTCCATTTATTTACTCAAATAATAATATAAGATAAGAACGTATCACATTAGATGAAGGACAGTTGCCAATATAAAGATAGGCTGCAACCAAAAATAATGACTTGGAATTCGAGGTGATTGATGTACCTTGGAGAAGGTTGCGCTTTAGCTTGTCCAGACTGATACTGCAAGGTAGCTTCGAGCATTGATTCGGCCATTACAACCCTCTTCTCCATCTGTGCAAGAGAAGCCATAGCCCCTTCATACTTTTCCTGCATGCATTTGGCTAAGTTAGATAACAAATCAATTTAGCCCACAGCAGTTCCAAGATGAGAGAACTTGAGGACCTATAAAGATATCAGGTTCAATCAGCTCGCTAATTTGTAGTAAACTGGCATGGATGCATTTTGGCATTCAGAAAAAGTAAAGAAAATAGGACAAAAAAAATGTTTGTGCTTGCATGCTGGAAATAGAAAATGATCATCTTTTTTATGCAAGCAAAGGGGTTTGAAGCATAGAAACAAAACCAGACGCAAAAACAACAAAACAAATGAAATATTTGTCATGCCCGTTACAAATTTCTAATAATCATTCTTGCAGCAATACATGCTACATGGGAGAAGCCTCATAATATAATTCAATTTTGAAAACAACAAACCTGAAGCACATTCGTGGCATATCTTTGAGCAGCTGCATCTTGCTCAGCGAATCTACGAGCATCCTCTGTTACCCTTTGTTCTTGTTCAACACGCATGAGAACCTAAATTAACAGTTGATCATCTTGGATTGCAACCAGGAATTATAAGATATCACAAGAGATCCCCAAATAAACAAGCATATTTAACATAAAAAAAAAGAAACAGACCTGAAGCATTGCACGCTCTTGTTCCTGCTTGTCTGCTAAGGCCTGTCTTACCTCAGATACCTCTTGCTCCAACATCTCAACCTATATTCAAAGCGAATCCTTAGATGCTATATGCAAATATAAGCAACTTAAATTTTTCATGAAAAGAAATTCCTTGAAGGACCTCCAAGCACGAAGGGTTATACTAATATTTTGCCCATTACAGTTCATAGATGGCTATTAGGAAGACAGTTTTTTTTTTAGAGATTCAGAAAGATGCTTTAAAACCTAAAAGGTTCAAGATTAGTAGGATTAAAACTGAATACATTAAATGTAATTTTAGAGGAATTAAAAAACAAATGAAGAGTCAATGAAGATCAAAAGCCAAGAGATACCAAGGTGTGAAAACTTTAGGTATTTGAAATCAATTATTCATTAAGAGGGAGATATAGGACAAGATATCAACCATAGAGCTAAAGCATAAGAGGAATGTTTCTGGAGTATTATATGATCAACATTTCTCATCGAAGTTGAAAGGAAAATATTTAAGACCCTAATAGGCCAGCCATGCTCTATGGAATACAATGTTGGGTAATAAAGAAACATGTTATTAAATTAAGTGAAAAAAAGGACATATGTTAAGATGGACATGTGGTAAAAGATCGAAAGATAAAACTAAAAATGAACATGTTTGATAAGAATGACCCCAGTTAGAGAGAAGCATATATGTTGGCAGTGCCCATTTGCTCAAGAATTATGGGGAGCGATGGCGTCTTCGCGTTCCGGTTATAATTGGTGAGGAAGCCCAAGGATTACACATTAACATCTTCCCTTACATGGATAATGCGCATCATTCATGGAAAGCACATTGGAATGCGATCTGCTTGGCAGTGTTTTGATCCATTTTGAAGGAGAGGAACTCGAGGATATTTGAAGGAGTGGAGAACTCGGCAGTAAGGGTTCGGGAGGACTCCCACATGTTTGCCTCTTTTTGGGTCACCCAAAGCAAGTTGTCTAGGGGACATATTCTAAGTGATTAGGTTAGAGGATGGGGTAATTTTGTATTGCTATAGATGTTCGGGAATTGAGGGTTTTCACCATTGTTGTACTTTGCATATATATATATATATTTATATATATCATATATTGATAGTTTCTTTAAAAATAAAAATAAAAATAAAAAACTGATTAAAGTAAACAAACACATACACTGAAGACCACAGATATACCCATTATAAAAAGTGACCTATTAACTAATAACAATCCACAATAATGATAGAGGCGGAGAAAGACCTAAAATAACATGGACAAAATTATTAAGAAGATCTAACTATATGTAATATAAATATCGATTTCGCCCATGAGATAGCAGAGTAGAGGAAGCGAATTGATTCTGATTCAACCAACCCCATGTATTAGGAAAAAGGGTTGTAGCATTAAGTTAGATACACATTACAAAGTCAACATATTCGCTTAGTATTTTTTAGCTTCACTCATTATCTGGCTTCTTGGGTAAATGCTCTCCAAAGGGTGTAATCTCAATGTTAAGGGAATTAAAAGCACAAAGGTAGAAAACATCTAAATTGAAGTTGTAGGTAGCCAAGTAGAAGATGAACACAATAAAAGTTAAAACGTTGACATAATAGGATGATTCAAACAAAGTTGAATAGAAGGTGAAGAAAAAAAAAAGCATATGGACAAAAACAATATTTAATGAAAACTATATCTTGATCATTTATAAAGAAAATATATTTTATGATACGTAAAGGTAATCTATCAGTATATTTTGCGTGCAGCCAAATGGGAAAAAGAAGTTCCCAAAAAACAATTGAAGATTCTCAATCTCTTTTCTACTTGATATCGTGTATGAAGAATATGGGAATAGGTTTTTGTTACTTATAAAAATAAACGAGCAAATTATGATTGGGACAGAAAAAATAGGTGAATGGTTCTTGACCTAGACATGTGTCTAACAACCATTGGCAAAGCTGTATCATCAGCAGCCCTATTAGCCTCCAAGTCAGCATTAGTAGCTTAGAACCATGTTATATATTTAGGGTAGCCATATAAGATTTTAACAGTTCCAACAATGATGAACATAAATAAACTTCTGACAAATAATGTTATTAGGCCTTTGAAGCCCTCAACTGAACACGGGATCTCCTAACTAATTATAGAAAAGTAAAGCCAGTCAAATGTGTGGCTATCCCACTAAAACTTCAGGGCATTGATCAGTTGTCCATTCTACACCTTTTCTCATGTCTCGTGGTCTTTGTAACATTCATATAAATGGGGTCATAGTAGCTAAAGAGGATGCAATTATAGCAACAAACCCTTCCCACCCCCTTTGTCTACCACTTTCAGATCCCAACCACAACTATTTTAGAGAAAGAAGCTACATGTCCTGTCACAATAAGAAGCGAATTAAATGTGTAAAAAACAAAGATTTAAAGAAGTCGAAATTGTTGCATTTGCTTTTCGTAAAAACCTATCCAAGAAATATCATCCATAAAAGATCTACTTCGAATAATCATCTCGGTTACCTGGACTTTTGAGTATGGGTGTCAGATGCAGGTACTACATAACTAGAGGTCAAACTTGTTCATTCTCAAGTTACAATACTGTGAATCGACTAAAAAGTGTCGAAAAATTTAGATCCAAGTACTTGGACAGGGTTGTATTTATTACTAAGCCTATATTCTTTCTTCTTCTCCCCCCTACCCCCACTTTTTTCTTTTCTATCTTTGCTTTTATTTTTATTTTTTCCACCTCACTTAAGTGAATTGTATTATATTAATTGTTGAATTTAGAGAAGAAAATAATTCTCATATATCTTTTCATGATCACTGTAAAGTCTGAATATATAATGGAAGGAAGAAACATTCCTTTCACTATATTTGATAACAAGATACTAATTACTAAAAATCAGGAAACTAGTAAAATAGGAAACAAACTAATAGAAATATCAGGAATTTCCAAAATTTCTTTATTCCTAAATTAATGTAGACGACTAGTAAAGGAAACTGATTGCTGCAGTTGTATCCCTGAAAATCAGCAGCTGTATCCCTGAAAATCAGTAGCTGTATTCCTGAAAATCAGCAGTTGTATCCCTGAAAATCAGGGATCGGGTATTTCAACACTCCCCCTCAAGCTAGGCGTATATGTTAATCAAGCCAAGCTTGATACTCAAATCTTCAAAATTCTTCCTTGGTAGAGCTTTAGTGAGGATATCTGCTATTTGCTGACTTGTCGGTGTGTATAGCAGACTAACTGTCCCATTTTCTATCTTCTCCTTTATGAAGTGGCGATCTATCTCCACATGCTTGGTCCTGTCATGATGTACTGGATTCTTTGCAATGTTAATAGCTGACTGATTGTCACAAAATACCTTCATTGATTCAGAAGTGATGATTCCTAGTTCCCTCATTAGTCTTTCCAGCCATATTCCCTCACAAATTCCGAGTGCCATAGCTTTGAACTCTGCTTCTGCACTGCTTCAAGAAACTACCGGTTGTTTCTTACTTCGCCATGTTACTAAGTTTCCCCACACATACGTACAATAACCAGATGTTGACCTTCGGTCCGTTATTGATCCGGCCCAGTCAGCATCAACAAACACTTCAACATCTTTCCTTGTGTTTTTCTTGAAGTACAAGCCTTTACCTGGTGTCATTTTAAGATACCTTAGTATCCGATAAACAACTTTCATATGTTCTTCAGTTGGATCATTCATGAATTGACTGACTACACTAACCGAGAACCCAATATCAGGTCTGGTGTGTGATTGATATCTTCCTTTGTCCACTGGAATATTGTCCTTATTAGCTCCAATTTTAGTGCTTGAATCCATGGGTGTTTCAGCCGGTTTGCACCCAAGCATTCCCTTCTCTTTAAGTAGATCTAGTACGTACTTCCGTTGTGACACTGAGATTCCCTTGCTTGACCGGGCTACTTCCATTCCAAGGAAATATTTTAGGCTCCCAAGATCCTTGGTTTCAAATTCTTTGGCAAGTAGGGTTTTGAGTTTGATCAATTCATCTTCATCATCACCTGTTAAGATGATGTCATCTACATATACAATGAAAATCGCCAACTTTCCTTTGGTTGAGTGTTTGATAAACAAAGTGTGATCAGTTTGACACTGAGAGTACCCATACTTCTTTACTGTTTTGTTGAATCTGTCAAACCAAGCTCTTGGAGATTGCTTCAGTCCATAAAGGGATT